>JAMAJT010000007.1:209225-361396 GCA_023628915.1 Trichomonascaceae sp. Y4102 | reverse complement strand
CAGAACTCCAGAAACAGATACAGCAATCCCTTGATGGGCTCGTTAAACCTGGGACTAACAATGACTCAATCAAGGAGGCTCTGGCAGTACTCCAGAAACAAGGACCAGAACAGGCCGAGCAATTGAAGCAGATACAGGTATCTCTTGATGAGCTGGTTAATAAACCTACGAGTAACAGCGAGTCAATCAAACAAGCTCTAGCCGAGCTCAAGTTGGAGTATCCCAAAACCGAGGACCTGGAACAAGTGTTGGATCGAAAGCTCCAGGGTGACCCTGTGCTCACACAGCATGTACTAGCAATCAAAGAGAATCTTGCTGGGTTGCAAGTAACAAGATGGCTTGAGGAGATCAACGCCAAGTTGAGGCAGCTTGGAGACAAGGACAATGGCATGAAGAACGAACTACACAATATCCAAGACAGGCTAAACAAAGTAGCGACACAAGAGACGATCAGCCAGCAAGCAGACATAACGCCAGCGTGGGGGAAACAACTCAAGGAGCAAATCAACAAGGTGGAATCAACTGTGAGCGCATCTACTGAGCAAGCAGAAACAATCAAGCAGATTAAAAAACTGGAAACGCTGCTGGACAGCGTGAATAGCACAACAAGCAACGAGCTCAAGTCGTTGAGAGAAGAGAGCCAGAAGCACACAGCAACATTGATGGAATCAGTCAAGAAATTAAGTGCCAAGGAGAACAACCATCAACAGGAGTTTGAACGGGTGCACGAGCTCATGCAACAAATGCAAGAAGACCAAGCACAATGGAAACAACAGAAACAAGCGCTCCAAAGCGAAATCGAAGGGCTCCAACGCGAGAAGCAAAGTCTCCATGGACAAGTACAAGCGCTGCGGCAAGAGTTGAAGGATGGAGTGGCGGAGTTTGAGGCGTTTGAACGGCGGGTGAGCACATTTGAAAGCCGGTTCAACCAGAATCTAGTCAAGCGGACCGAGTCGATTCTGGCACTTGCGCCAGTGAAGGACGAGCCCAAGGAGACTGGTGTACCATTTGGCGCGAGCAAAGAAACTCTTAGCAACAAGCGCAGTGTGAGTCTATTTACCACTAACCATAATTTATAGTATATTTATCTAAAAGGTCTACTGACGATTGCTTTAGTGTTATTGTTATTGTTATTGTTATTGTTGGTAACGGGGACGGATATAGAGAGTAGTGCGGCTCCTACCCCATGCACTAACAAGACATGACCAACACTCTTCGGCCGTACTACAACGCCGAGACGTTCCAGTCACCAGTCAAAGGCCATTCTGGATTGACTGTTGTCCATGGTGGTAGTGGAGGAGGCAATGGGAGCCATATTGGAGGAGGAGTAGGAGGAGCCATGGGAACATCAGGGGAGCTTATTGCCACACGAGCAGCAAGGCTACCAAGACCAACGTCTGGGTCTAATTTCGTGCATCTTGATCTTGATATGGGAGGAGAGAGCCTACAGGGAATTACAGCTTCGATTCTTCGACTTTACAGCCGGGTTCTTATATCGCAACCGTTTGAGGTAGCCAAGGTACTGCTTCAAGTAGGAAAGTGGGATCCCCTAGTAATGGACAAAAATCGAAAGAAGCCCGGTCTATCCAGAGCAGTTACGGTGGGCAGTAGCACGATTGAGGGGGAGGATGAGGAAAAGAAGCCTAGTCTTCCCAGAGCAGCAACGACGATTGGGGGATTCCGCAGCGAGAGTTCGGATGATAGTGAGTCGTCTGAGGAGGATATGACATTTTTTTCGAATTCTAATAGCTACAACAACAACAACAACAACAATGGAACGGAGTCCGGATCTTCGCATGTGGGTTCGCTACAAAACAACCAACGAGTAAGAAATCGTCGGCGCCACCAAAGAAGCAGAAGGGGCCCTGGATCACCAAGCCCAAAAAACAACAAGCAACAAAAAACAGAAGGCTATGCGGATCGAGAATTTGTTAATGCAATTGTACCTGCTACGCAACAACTACTAGATGTACTGGCAGTATTGCAGCAGATTGATGGACTCAAGGGGATGTGGAGAGGAGTGCACACGACATTTTTCCTACAAGCAGCCGGGTCAGTAGTGGAAGGATGGATTCTTGGGTTTCTGAGTGCAGTGGCGGCGCTTCCGGACCCTCAGTTTGTGCCTATTCTACATTCACCTAGCCCGATGGCGTCACTGGCGGCAGCGGTGCTTGCAGCAGTAAGTACGACGGTGGTGCTTCTTCCATTTGATGTGATCAAGATGCGATTTTTCACGACGACGTTTGCAACCAAACCACGGTCGTTCCGGTCGTGCGTATCGAGACTCACGTCGCTTGTCACTCCGGTGTCAGTAATGGTTCCAGCGATTCTCAACACTGGCATCACGTCAGTCGTGCAACTATCGACGCCGTACTTTCTGTACACGCGGTTTGGAATCGACCGGTTTTCAGCTCCATCACTGTACAATATTGGAGTTTTGTTTTCATCCTTGTTGAACATTGGCATCAAGCTTCCGTTGGAGACGATGATGCATCGAGCGGAAGTCAACTATCTATTGGAGAACAACAACCAAAGCGAGCAACTCAAGCCAAGCAATCTGATTATCCGGCCCAAGCCGTATGTTGGAGTGGCACAAACCATGTGGGATGTGATTACACTCAAGGAGAGAATGCAAAACCTGTATAGGGGATGGCGGCTGACGGTGACGGCGGCAATTGCCGAATGGGGAGTGACGGCGATCCAAGTGTCCGACAAGACGCCGGAGCATTTTTAGCGAGGATTCTAACTGTATATATTAAGAGTGAAGAGTGAAGAGTGAAGAGAGCTCGGTTGGCGACATTTCAGAGTCATTCACAAGATGAATGATCCTGGAAGGTCGACAAGCGACGATTCCAAAAAGTAGAAAATCGCATTAAAGCCAGTACCCGGATGGTTCTGGTAAAAGGCAAGAACCATATTCGAGATAGTGAACTTCTGCGATGGGAAAAATTGAATGGCGGCGGCGGGTTATATAGTTGAGGAGTAGGGTTTGGGCCGGGATCCGCAACGGCGTCAATATAGTGGGCGAGTGGAACAGTCAGGTCACCAATATCCCAATATCTATCAATTTCTATTAATATCAACATCAATCAATATGTAATGGTGAAATAGTAGTGAATTAGTGGTGATTATGTGAATTTAGTGAAAGTAGTAGTGCATAATGACGGCTACGGTTGCGGTTGGGTTGTGGTTAGTTGACGGCCGGACCGGACAAGGGTATTGTGATGAGGTAGCCGCATATGCCTTGGTGTACCCCACATTAAGAAACGGGCGCCGGTATCTTTAACAACAAACAAAAGACAGCACAGCAGCAGAAGCAGAGCGACAGAAACAGAACAACAGAAGATAGCCGAGTGGCAGGAAGAAGACAGAAGGCAGAGAGGAAGGACAGAGAAGATGCTCTCAAAAGCAAAATATCTAGGAGTGTCACTCCTAGAGGCAATAGGGATCTATGATGTCAACGAGGCGGAAAGAAGGATAGCCATCGATACATTGCTACAAACCAAAAGAGAAGCCAAATCATATACCGAGTGGCAGGAATGTTGTAAGGACCTGGATTCACTCCTCGGAAATGATCAATGGAAAGCACAAGAAGAATGTGATTTATACGACCATGAACTAGTACGATTTCGATTGGAACAACTAAGAGAAGCTAGAGAAAGTGGAGATATGGAGAAGCTCATGCTGCTGGTAAGAACCACACTACAAAGAAACCTGGGCAATATGGGCAATCCCAAACTATACTTGCATAGTTTCAGTGGCACCAAACAGTTGATTGAGGAGTACATTGAAGAATGTGAGGTTGCACTGGAAACACTGCTGGAAAGCGAGGATATTCCAAACGCAAGACTTCTGGCGACACTGATCCAAACAAGAAAGGCGTTTGGAAGAACGGCATTGGTACTTTCAGGAGGAAGTACGTTTGGAGCACTGCATATTGGAGTACTGTATGAGTTGCTGAATGCGAGGCTGTTGCCTCGTATAATCTCGGGGTCGTCTGCGGGATCGATCTTTGCAAGTATTCTTTGTATACACCTGGACTCGGAGCTTAATGATCTGCTGGCAATCACTCAACGGGAGTTTGATATCTTTGAGGAAACCGGAAAAGAAGAAAGTACGTTGGTTCGGATCACACGATTTCTAAAGTATGGAACATGGCTGGACAACAAGTACCTATCAACAACCATGAGACAGTTACTGGGAGACCTGACGTTCCAGGAAGCATACTACCGGACCCGACGAGTACTGAACGTGACGGTGTCACCAAGCAGTATCCATGAGATGCCCAAACTACTCAACTACCTGACTGCGCCCAATGTCCTCATCTGGAGCGCGGTGTGTGCAAGTTGCTCTGTTCCGTTTGTGTTTGCATCGTACGACATTCTGGCCAAGAACCCCAAGACGGGAGAACACTATAGCTGGAGTCCATCGACATTTATTGATGGATCTGTGGATAACGATCTTCCAATGGCGCGATTATCGGAGATGTTTAACGTGAACCACTTTATTGCGTGCCAGGTGAACCCGCATGTCGCACCATTCCTCAAGTTGTCTGAGTTTTTCTCTGCACTTCATTCGGAGGAACGCATACGAATGGCGCAATGGACTGATGTATGGAGTCGATTCCAGAACTTTGTGAATGACGAACTATCGCACTACTTGATTCTCATGTCTGAGTTTGGGCTGCTCAAGAACACGGCATCCAAGCTGCGAAGTGTGTTGGGACAGAGCTATTCAGGAGACGTGACGATTCTTCCGCAAATCAAGTGGTCGGAAGTAGCGCAACTGTTCAAAAACCCGACACGAGAGTACATTGAAGCCACCATGGTAAGATCAGCCTCGGCAACGTGGTCCAACATTGACCTTGTCCGCAATCACTGCGCTGTGGAGCTGTGCCTGGACAAAACCATCCATATTCTGCGAACCAAGCTACTGCAGCGACCATTCTCATACTTTGATCTGGAAGCACACCACCATCGACATCGACATCATCATTCGCATAGCAAAGCCATGCATCATTTTCGACGAAAGAGCGACGTGAGCCACAATGCACAGCTGCGAGCATCATTGACGGAAGTGCTAGGAGACCATCATTACGATGGAGGCGGCAATGACCACGTAACGTTTGGCACACTGCCCAACAATGGCAATCAAAATGGATCCATCAGAAAACAGTGGAGTCCTTCGCCACCGTTTCTAAGCTACAACACGAGTCATGTGAGTCTGTACTCACTCAACATGCCTCCAATAGTGGCCAGATACCGAGAATCACAAGCGTCATCACCTGGAGTGGGGACCATGACAGCGCCGACGAGCACGTCTGCGGGCAGCGTGAATGGGTCTCCACCAGCGAACAAAGCCAATCCAGTGGCGGTTCCACCTCCTACCAAGCGAGCACTGAGTGAGTTTGCAGGTAACGGAGCCGTGACGTTTACATCTAGTGTTGACGCCGACTAGTATTTATATTATTATTAGAAGTTAAGACTAAAAGTTAAGAATCGAGTTCAGTCAAACGGCTAGTGCGGCTAGCCTAGAGGTAGAGAGACATTATGCACCACAACCTAAACCTTTGCCCCTGGGATGGCTTGGTTTCAAGATCCAGAGTAGCATATTGTAGGTGCATACATCCACCATGGTGACCCGCACATCTTCAATTGTGTCACCACCATACTCACCATCAGCATCGCCATCACCGTATTCACAAGGGAACATTGGGTATGGAATGCGGGGAGGTAGACACCAAAGAACGCGCAGTACCACGAGTGACGTAGGGTTATCCTCAAACGCGATTTCGGGGATTCCACTGTACCGACCGGGATCAGCAGCATCGGCACCAATCAACAGTCCAAGTACCAGTAATCGTCGTAATAGCCTCAAGGCGTTTCATGCTGGGCTTAACATGAGTCCCATGCGCAGCCACAGTAGCAACAGCCATCGACTATCAATGGGGAGCAACAGCCTAAACAACAGCATCAACCAGCTAAACCAGCTAAACAGCAGCATCAATGGCAGCGTAAACGGAGAAGAGAAAATCGCGGTCAATGTATGCGTCAGAATACGACCCGATCTTGGTAAGGATGAAAAGTGTATTGGAGAAGTGACGGAGCATACCATTACAACCAATGGACGAAAGTATGCATTCGATCGGGTGTTCCATCAACAGGCTACACAATCGGATATATACACATACCTAAACAGCTGTGTACCATCATTTATCCAAGGATACAATGTGACAGTAATGGCATATGGACAATCTGGGTCAGGAAAGAGTTACACTATGGGAACGGCGATTACAAGCGACAGCAACAGTGAAGGAATACTGCATCGAGCAAGCAAACTGCTATTCCAAGAAATCGAGGACATGGAGCCGCGTCCAGCGGTGTCGGCAACATACGTGGAGATCTATAACGAGCAATTGTGTGATTTGTTTGGCGATGGGACGGCGTCACCCCCATCCTCATCATCATGGTCATCACCCACCAAACCTCCAGTCATCCGAGAAGATGTTAGGGGAAACATCTACCTGCAAGGAGCCAAGGAGGTAGTGGTCAACAATGCGGAACACCTGCTTCAAGTCCTTGCCAAAGGATCGCAAAAGCGACAGACGGGATCAACGGCCATCAATTCGCAGTCTTCAAGATCGCATGCCATCTGTACGATCCACCTAACGCAAAAGCAGACGCACCCCACGACACAAATCATGACCACATTGCAGTCTAAGATGAACTTTGTGGATCTTGCTGGCAGTGAGCGACTTAAAAACACCAAAGCCGGGCAAGGAGAAGAAGATGGCAGCAACCGAGTCAAAGAAGGAATCTCGATCAATTCGGGACTCACAACCCTGGGAAAGGTGATTACGCAACTGTCCAAAATGGACTCGCATATTGCGTATCGAGACTCCAAACTCACACGACTGCTTCAGGATTCACTTGGAGGCAAAGCCATAACATACCTTATTGCGTGTGTAGCGGACGAAAAGCATTTCAGTAGTGAGACGGTCAACACATTATCGTATGCGCAACGAGCGCGATCGATCCAAAGCACGCCCGAGATCCAGCGGATCCAAAGCAAAGAAGATCTTCTCCAAACCATTGAGTACCTTCAACACGAAATCCAGCATTGGAAGTCTAAATCTCTAGCAGCAGCGAATATAGGACCTCCACCGCTGATGATTGACTCTGCACTAAAGGAGGAGGATTCCGATGAGACATTGGTGGAGGCACGATCTCCCAGTAGGTCACCTGTTCGTGGAGTATCAACTGTTACAGCCAATACGCCTCAACCCAGTGAAAACAACTACAAGGGCCAAATGCTGGAATACCTTGCGATGCAAGAAGAGGTGACTCGACTGATTGAAGGATATGAAAAGACCGTGGACACACTGGAAGCATCGGTAGCGTTATACAAGAGTGAGCGGGATCGACTTTCTCGAGAGTTGATGGAGAGTCAGGGTCAAGTGACCACACTACATGGAACCATTGCCAAGATGAGCACTAATACTAACATCAACAAGAACGACAACAACAACAACAACAACAACAACAAAGAGAATGACAACAACAAAACCGAAACCAACAACGAACTGACTAGACTTTATAAACAAGTGGAGGCATTAACCGCAGAAACCAAATCACTTCGGGGTGCACAACAAAAATACCATGAAGAGATCCAACACTTGACTACACAATACAACAATGCAGTTCGAGAAGCTGAAGCATTAAAGAAAGGGTCAGGCAAAGAACGACGACTGAGTCTTCGAGACGTTGATTTCGAAGGCAAGGGAGTTCCTGGGTTACAACTTCAGTTTGGGTCTACTCGGCGACGACGAAGGAGTTCTTTTTTACAGCCAGCGGGTGCAACGTTACAAGAGGGGCTGCAGTTGCACTCGCCGTGATTGCGTGTATGTTGGCAGCCTTTATTTTCTAATGAATGGATGGTAAAGATAAAAAGAAAAGTAAAGGAGAGTTGTACACCCACGGTGGGACTCGAACCCACAATCTTCAGATTAGAAGTCTGACGCGTTAACCATTGCGCTACGCGGGCTTGAAATTTTGAAAAGTTTTGCGAGATCAGTCGACAGGTTGAAGCCTAACCCCATGGGTTTAATTAAGGTTGAAAAAGAAATGTGCGCAGGGTGCCTGCCAGGAATGGTGGGGGCCCTTGGTAAGGCGGTATATCATTAGTTGAAGTAGTAGAGTGATAAATAGCCTGTTTCGTAGATAGAACCTGTGGATCAAGGTAGATATATATTCAAGTCAAGTCACGTCAAGTAAAGTCCAGATGGTGAAGAAACATTCATAACCACTCAAGTCAAGTTCGATAAAGTTGGGACTGCACGGCACTACATCTTGACTTCAGTGGTGGCGGGGTGAGCAAACTGCTAACTGCTGATAACATGCAAGACACAATCAAATGGAGAAGGGTGCGGTTTCGCCGGACACGTGGAATCTCAGAGTTGGTTGTCCGGTTCACTGTGGCAGTATGCTTTGTGATTGCCACTGTGTACGCATGGGCTGTCGTGTCCAAGTGTAAGCAGGACCCGGAGGGTGACTGTGGGTGGGAATCATTTTGGCGGATTGTTCTAATCATCTGCTCGGTAGTTGGCCTTGTGGAATTCCACTTACAGCTACAGTACAACATTTATGGCCCACGCTTTTCCAATAGTCCGTTGGAGGTTGGCACATATGATGCTGAGATCGAGGAAGATCACCCACCGACATATTCTGATGCAGTTTAATATGCTACCTAGATATAATAAGGAGCCTGTATTTGAACTGAACATTATTGTAGTCATCATACTCTGAGATTGTGTATATAATTTAGCGGAGGGGGCAGATGGATTCGGGACACTCTGTGTATCGCGTTACATCTGTGTCTCGCTACATCTGCTACATCTTCCCACAGATAATTGTTCACAACACTAGATGAGCTACGCATGGAACAATCAAACAATGATATACTATCTGGCTACATTTCTAGCCGGACTGGTATGTCGTACTTGTTCCAGCAGGATCTCTTACGAGGTTCTGAAACAGATCCTCCTAACTGTTGTGCGACATATCGTGGAAAAACAGAGCATACCCCGCCGTTTGTTGGCTATAATGGCCGCGCTAGCGTCTACAAGGCGTGGAGGCATCTGGCAACCACTGTTCTTGTGGCAACGCATAACTAAGCCTAAGCTTTCGAACACCAGATTGGGATCTTGTAACGACAAAAAGAAGGTCAGCGACTTGCTTGACTTTCTGGTTGGCACAGGGGTTGACATTTACGGGTTCCGAAACCTAGCACTGTCGCATCCTAGCCTAGGAGCACCCGACCCTTAGGGTAGAGAGTAACACACCTTCCCAACGAGACCCCTACGTAGGGGTCGCCTGGTTGTAGGTGGAGCAGTAAGTGGAGCTGCAATGCTCACAGCTACTTATATATGTGAAATCCATCCCATATTTTATTCTTTGCATATTCGTATGCTCCACCAGCAATCGTGGCTCTGCATTTTTTACATGCGGGCCACGATTGTCGGTGCAGCGCAAGACCACGAATATACTGAGAGTAAATTATGAGTAAATTATGCTGCGCCTAGCCGGCCATATGGAGCCACGATTGCCGGTGCAGCGCTAGACTACGAATATACTGAGAGTAAATTATCGCGCCATATGGAGGATGAGGAAGATGTAGAGCCATGATTGCCGGTGCAGCGCCAGACCATACGCATATACTGAGAATAAAATATGGGATGAGGACTTAGCCGGGTAGAATCATGGGACGGTTTGACTAGTAACACGGGTACGTGAGCCCTATTATTATTAGTTACTCGACAGAAGATAAAATAGTTTTCAAAACATTGCCACCGGCACACATAAAAAAATAAAAAAGTCTGAAATAGTCGATGCAGAAAGGAACCAATAGCGAAAATGTACGCAGAGGGGTGCTTAAATGGAGTCAATGTGGTGTACAAGTTTGAGCATGGCATCATCAGAGTTGAGGTTTACTTCGCGACCAATTGGATCGGGAAGCCGATCAGGATCGCTGTTGTCTCTATAAATAAGACAAATATTCGCCCATATTCACCTTAGAGAAACACGTGGCAACTTTTTCAAATTATTTTTTTTGAACTATTTTACGTTGGGGAGTCATATATACCCTCGGGAGGAGAATCGTCTGGGAAGGTAGTCATTGGGATGCGATGGTGGCAGTAGGGATAGAGCTTACATAACAAAGCTTAGTAAGAAGGTTTACGTTAAGGTTACGAGGGTACTAGCAAAATGAAGGTGGATCTAGCGGTCGCCCTATCATCCCACCACCATCATAGCATAGTGTACTAGCATGCACATCAAGCGCAGTTCGAATATTGTGAGGCGATTGGCCGAAGTGGTATGTTTTATTGAATAAGGAAAAAGAAGAAAACTAACAAGCCTGGGTCACTTCGAACACTTGTGGAAAGATTTACCGAGATGGATGAGAAGGAACTCCCCATAGCACTGGACAGATTTGCCCAACAGGGATGGAATCGACCAAGAGGAGATTTGTGTGCATGGGTGACACTTTTAAATCGATTTGACGATATTTTATGTGGAATGGTGGACAAGTATCATCTCAGTAAAGCCATTCCACCTCCAAGTCAAATGGATGCAAACGATGAACGATTGAGTGTGAGCATTCTAAAGTTCAGTGCGTTCCTTCTTCAAAAATGCTCAAACAGAGGAGCATATAATAGCGCGGATCGCATCACACACCTGATCAAAGCAGCAAGCCCATTGGTGGTGGAAGCAGCATTGAGGGTGAGTGTGGAACTGGCGCAAAGGTTTGCACAAAGTCGACTTGGAAGACCCAATGTTACAAGTATTGATCCCGAGATGATTTTCAAGATGGTAAGGATTGTTCCGGAGCCGACGGAAAACACGGTTAAGGAGGAGGCGGGAATCAGCATGTGTACGGATCTTCGAGACTATATTGAGGAGCCTTTGAGATTGACGGCAACCACAGGCAAACCAAAGTACGAGGCAGCACTGGACTTTCAGTTTTATGTGACCAAGAAGATGCATTCGGGGATGCAAAGTTACCGACTAAGTAAAGAAGAGGTTTCACAGCAGCCCCTAGCGGAACTGCAACATACACTATACAAGAACGTTCCGGAGGATGTATTCTACGATGCCCTGTTCAAATTGTGGGGAGCGCGATCGATCGCCCTGGGAAACGAGGAGGAAGGAAAGCAGCTTCGAGCGAGTCTAGCTCGGATCCAGTTGCTGGCCCTTGGGTTTGCGTCGTGCTCGCTGATTGAAGAAACATTGGAATCGCGCATCATGGAACAGCGGCCCAACCTTATTCGGCAAGTTGGGGGAGTTGCATTTGCGCTGGGAGTGGGTGAGAAGGAGGGATGGAATGATATTCCAGTGCTTGCTCTTGATACATTGAGTTATGTATGCCACCAACAAACACGGAGAGCGGATGTGCTGTCGGCAGTATCGGGCAACGTATCTCACGGAGCACTCATGACTAGTATCCGAAGAATCACGACAGCACTACAGAATGGAGAAACAGTGGACGAGGACTTTTCGTCGGCATTGTTTGCAACCATTATCCATATTGCAGCATCGCATAGCCTGTGCATGATTCTGGTTGGGGCCGGACTGATCCCACTACTGTTGGAACTAGTGCAGACACGGAACGACACTAGATGTGTAAGAACGCTGAGCGCGGTGATGGAGTTGCTGGACCACGTGATTATCGATGTGCCGGCGACGTTTCCAGTATTTATGCAAGCAGGCGGCGTCAAGATGATGATTGATGCGATTGACCGAGAGGTGGAGTATGACATTGCGCATGAGAAGGAGGAGCAGGCGATGGTGCCGGACTACTGTGTGGTGGACCATGGGATGGGATACTTTCGGTCGCAGTGGATCCGGTCGTTGTTTGTTGTTGTTTCGAACATCTTGACGCATATCCGAGGGTCGGAGAACGTGCATAATGTGGTGGACTCTGCGCTGATGCATGTGACGAAACGGGTGGTGACGCACGCCAAGCTGTTTGGAAGCAAGATTGTGTCGCTTAACCTGCAGATTGTGAGCGCGATGCTGGAGAACGAGGCGGCGTCAGCGTATGGGATTATGCATGAAGCCAAGGTGATTGATACGCTACTGGAAGCGTTTCCCGAGCTGATGAAACAATCGCATGCGTACTTTTCACCAGTGTTGAGAGTTGTGGGAGCACTGGCACAAAGCGACAGTGGACTTGAGGTGGTCAAGGAAAAGGGGCTGCTGGAGTGGTACTTTGCGCAACTGGGACAAAGCGAGGTTGCACAGCACGACAATATGCATTTCATTGGCAGTCTGTTTGAGTCTATTTCGGTTGAACATGCGGACCTACGACCGGTGATTGTCAAGGGATCGCTCCAATTACTAAAGGAGGTGGGGGCGAGAATGGACGCCATGCCGGATGCATTCTACAATGAAAGTGAGCTTCCTCCCAGTAGCGTTGAGCTTATTGGGGAAGGGTATGGAGAGATGCCGGCCAAGCTGACCACCATGCGATCGATGATACGGTTTGTGGATGGACTGCTAAAGAGTCATCTGATCCAAGCGGAGTTTATTCGACAAGATGGAGTGGAGGCACTTGTCAGTCTGGTTGAACAGAATGGAATCCCATACGACCTTGTGTTTGGACAGCTGGGAGCCACCATTGGACGGGTGCTTCGGATGCTGTTTTCACTGGACATTGAAACACGGCGATTCCAGGATACGATTCTGGCGCATGCCGGCAAATGGCTGGACGAGGTGGAGAAGTACCTGGACCATTCGGTGATATTGCGAACCGAAGCCGGGGACGAGTACCTGAGAGCGGTGACCAAGCTGGGGTCTGTGGTGCAGCTGGTGTACCAGGTTGTTTTCTTTGACTATGGCACGGGGTACCGACTGCTACTGTTTCTACAGAGGATTGTTGAGCAGAATATCGGACAGGATATTATTTCGAGGCTGGTGAATGTTCAGCGGGAGGTGATTGTGCAAGACGTGAGGACGCAGAGTGGGCTTGCCGACAAGTTTCTAGTAGCAAGCCAGCCGATTGTGGAAGACAATTACAAGGAGACTAAGACGGCGCAGCTCGAGCTGGAAGACAGCAAGTCGACATTTTTCAAGCAAGTAAAGGTTGAGCGGTTTGTGTGTGGAGCGTTTGTGGAGGCTGTGTGCAAGGTATGCAGTGAACTTGGGTCTGTGACGAACTCTGAGAGAGCGCTGAACGCGGAAAACAAAAAGGGCGCGCTCAAGATGGCGGAGATCTTGGGAGGAGGCATGGCGCAGCATGTAGAGTTTTGCCGAGGAGAGGCGGCGGCGCCAAAGGCGGCGGCGGACGTGATTACGAGGCTGGCGCCGGTGATGAAACGGGTGCTGTTCAAGCGGACATCAAGCAGTATCAGTGCGTATCTTTTAGTGTATGCACTTTTCCGACAACGAGGAGGACTTGGAGCGTTGGCGGAGCTGACGAGAAGCTTGATTGAGAAGAAGGAGGGAGAGGAGCGGTCTGCATCGACACAACAAGCGTTAACCGAGCTGCTAAGCCTGATCAAACCGCTGGTGACGGCCAAGAACGTGATTGAAAACGAGCGGATCGTGCATGCAGTTACATGTACCAAACCACAAGGGTTCTTCTATCCGAACCAGTTTCTGGTGGAGTGTCAGTTGTTGGTGTTTAGTGTGTTGTGTCGACCGAGTGTGTTGCAGCATGCGAGCCAATTAACGGAGGATCAGGCACGGGTGTATCTTCATTTGCTTCATGTATTGTGGGAACCGTCACAGGATGTACATGTTAGTGAGAGCATGAGTGCCAATCACAAGCCGCTTCCATTTTTGAGTTGGCGCACCACATGTCCTAGTGAAGACAAGGTACAGGCGTTGGTTGGCGCCGGAATCGAGGAAACCGAGGCGCGACGCACGCTGCTGAAAGAAAACGACGACATGAAGGAGGCCATAAGGGGGTTGTCGTTAGAGGAATCAGCGGCGGAGGTTGTGTGTGATGCAGCCAAGGAAATGGGGATCGAGGAGGAGCCGGTGGGTAAGGTTTATGGGCAGCTGAGCAATGGTGACAATATGGTTGATAGTAGTGGGTTCAAGGAGATTCGACGGATACCTATAGGAGAGCTTACCAGGACGATTCTGGAGGTTGCTGTTGCGTACAGCGGGTTGATATTCCAGTCGAGCTCACTACTTCAGTCTGTAATTAGGCGCAGTGCGGTTGAGGATGGTGGTGGTGGTGGTGGTGGCGAAAGCACCGACAGCACTGAAACGAGAAAACGGCGAACCAAAGAACTCAGCCGGAAACTGGCGAGACAGATTCTGGAGTACATTGCGCAAGCCAATGGGCAGTTTGGAGACGACAAGCCCATGAGAATGACGCATTTGCTTGGAATTTTAATGCAAAACTACGAATGGCTGTATGATGTACTGCCGGAGATTTGGGGGGACCTGGACAAGTTTATTGAGCCGCTGAGAAACGCGAGCGACGCGGCGGGCGAAGAATGGTACCCCGCGCTCATGTTTGTGATTGAGCGGTTTGTGACGATTGTGGACATTCCCAAGGCGGTGCCGGCCAAACACGAGGGACAGTTTGATTTGAACCGACCACCAATGGTGATGGAGTTGAACCTGGACCAAAGCACGCGAGACACGATTTTCGAGCAGCTGGTCAAGGCTGTGGCGCCCAGTGAAAAAGAGCGACCCAGCAGCTCGATTCTAGCCACGGCAAGACTGCTGGTGCACTACTCTAAGAACCCGGACTATGTTGGCCGACTAGTGTATGGGGACGTATTGGAGAATCTGTTGAGCCGAACGGCGGAGGTGAGCCGCAGCGCGCCGCAACAACAACTTACGCGGGTGCACACTGCGGTTATTCTTGTTGTACGGCAGACGGTTGAGTCGGCCGAGTGTATTCGGCGGGTGATGCGGACGGAGATTGAAAAGTACTTTGATAGTACGCGCAGCGTGGATGTTGTGCATTTTTTGAACGCACACTACTGGATGATTTGCCGCAACGCGGACATTTTCATGTCCGTAGCGGCGGAGCTGTTGGCGTCGACCGACAATGGGCTTGTACTTGTTTTGAAACGGTTTCTGTATGACCGGTTGGAACGCACCAAGAAGGAACTTGGGTCTGAGGGAGAAGCATTAGACTTGGAACCAGTAGCGTGCAAACTCAAGGAAACAACCAACGAAAGTAGCGCTAGTGGAGAATCAGGCAAGGTGATCCAAACGTTGATGAACCAGATTCTATCGCTAAAAGTGTTTGAATCGCTGGACGAGGAGTTTAAACGCGAGAAGAGCGCGGACTATATCCATTGTTGTTTTGTGTTGCAGTGTCTGGCGGAAGTGGCAACATACAACGACTGCAAGTTGGCGATTATCGAAAGGGGCCACCACAAGAAGAGATCAGCGTTTGGGTACCTACTACAGGAGGTGTTGCCAGTGGGTACGCTCTCGACCAGTACATCAGCCGCCAATCAGCAGCGGAACACTATTGCCGGGATGGCGATGGGAGTGCTGGAGAATGTGCTGTGGTGTGGACCTGAGGATCAGGTTGACAATCGAGGAGGCGAAATCTCTGGAGCGGTTCAGACTGTGCGAAAGGTTGGAATCGAGCTGATTGCACGGACGATGCGGGATGTGTTTCAATCGAACGAGCCGATTGAGAAGCGGTATGTTTTATTGGGAACGCTATGTGAGTTGTCGTACCGGATTATTGCGAAGCACCGTGGAGTGGAGTATAACGCTGAGGACAGTGCGACGTTGGCTCGGATGATGTATGACCGCAAGTATGCACATATTGTGACCAACTGCCTGGGAGAGATGGATGTGAATTTTCCTGGGATCCGCAAGGTTGTCAAGAGCGGAGTCAAGTTTTTGACCAAGATGTCGTTATTGTCGATTGAGGAGGACGACAGTAGCCGGAAAGAAGACGACGAAGGCGAGGACGACGGGATTGTGTCGGCGCTTGAGTCAGATTTGGATCCTGAGTTTGAGGACCGCGATACGCCCGATTTGTTCCGCAACTCGACATTGGGAATGTACGAAGTTGGAGAAGAAGATGACGAGGACGAGGACGGACAAATTGATGAGGGCGACGAGATGGCCGAGGAAAGCGACATGATGGACTATGACGAGGTGAATGACGAGGTGCAGTCAGATGTGGAAAACAGCGACGAGGAGCCGTACGACGAGGTCGACCTGGTGGTGGACCATATGGATGTGGACTCGGAAGATGAAAGCGAAACCGAGAGCGAGATTGAGAGTGAGATTGAGATTGTGGACGAGAACGACGAGGAGGGGGAGATTTCGTCTGATTCTTGGGAATCGTATGAAGAGTCGAACGAGGACGACGAGGTGTCTGGGTTGCAGGATACAGCCGCGGCCGACGCCGGTCCAGGAGGAGCAGCCGGCACCAGCAACAGCACGATGACGGCCAGAATCGCGCGAGCGATTGTGGATGATGACGACGATATGGTTGTTTCGTACTTGCCGCGAGATACATTACAAATGTATGAAGACCATGAGGACCAGTTTAGCAGCGAAAGCGACACTGAATCCGACACGCTGGACGAGGACGAGGTTGATGGAGACGAGCTTGGACCTGGATTGTTCCGGCATCGGCACAATGGAATGGAGACGCGAGTGCGGGTGATTGGTGGCGACGGACTGAACAATTACTTTGACATGACTCGACCATTGCCTCGAATTCGAGATTTCCGGACGGATCAAGTGAGCGGCAGTAGTGTAGCCAATCCCATGGCAGACTCATCCCTGCAGCAGCAGCAGCAACCGACACGGGACGGACACGGACGCGATGGACTTGAATTACCGCGACGTCGACGCAGCATGGTGTCAACACTGTTCAGCCAGTTTGCCAATATCTTTGGCAGTGATCGGCCCGAGATGGCGGCGATGACGGAGGAGGAGCTTGATATTTCTGGGATTGCGAGTGGAAATGCTAGCCAGCCGACGAGTGAAAACGCACTGAGCGTGATTTCCCATTTGATGGGCACCAAGGGAGTGAGTGGACGATGGCAAGAGGCCGCGCTCATGTTTGGAGTGTTTCAGCGGGTTGAAGTGACACGACGGTTGGCGAACTTTATCAACAATAGTGAGACGGACTGGTCAGCGGCGATGTCGGGCAAGATTGAAGCCGGACAAAGTGCGTTGGAAAAGAAGAAGGAACGCGAGAAGCGAGAGCGCGAGGAGAAGGTTCGAGCCGAAAAGGAGAAAAAAGAGGCGGAGGCACGAGAGAAAGAGGCGCGAGAGAAGGAGGCCAAGGAAGCCAAGGAGGCGAAGGAGGCGAAAGAGGCCGAGGAAGCGGAGCAGAGGCGACGCGAGGAGGGTGGACAGGCACATGATGTTCAGGAAGAGGAGGAACCAGCTGAGGAGCATGGTGACGGAACATCTCAAGCGCATGGTGACAGCAGGTCGGCACAAGTCAGTATCAACGGTCGACTGGTCAATATCGATGGACTAGGAATCGATCCTGCGATTCTTGCCGAACTTCCAGAAGAATTCCGACAAGAAGCCGTGATGCAGCACCTACGAGAAATGCACCGAGAAGGCCAGGAAGTCCCCGAGCTGGACCCAGTATTTCTGGACGCGTTACCAGCCAGTATCCGCAATGAGTTGCATTTGCCGAGACGAGAATCGTCGACAACAGCCAGTGGCGCCACACAAGCAACCAGCAACCAAGCACAAGAAGGACGAGGAGGAGGAGGTGAGGAGGACTATGCGGCGGCCGCCGACGAGTTGGTGGCGTTATTGGCGACACTTGACCGAGGACTTCGAAACAGCATTCTTGCGGAGCAGTCAGCCGAGGTGATTGAACATTTACCTGAAGATCTCCGAGAGGAAGCACGACGATTACGGCGCAACCACTTTGATGTGGGGTGGCTGTTGGAGGAGGAAGATGAGCTCATTGATGAGGATGGCGGAGAAGGAGGAGACCGAGATGGAGAAGGAGAAGGCGAAGGAGATAGCGAGGAGGATGATGACGTTGACTTTGCTCGGCCCGATGGTTCAGGAGGAGCGGCAGCAGCCGTAGGAGCAGGAGGACTGACGAGTGCATTAACGGAGTTGGCGAATGCCCTTACGCAGGGTGCGATGGCGAATCTTGATGGGGTTGGTGGAGGAGTGCGAGCTAGCCTTCGAAACCACCACCACCACCACCACCACCATCATCATAATACGTTTGCAGTGTTTCCAGGACCGTCGCGACTGTCGAGACAGCAGAGACGGTCAGTTATGGACAATGGAAGGCGAGAAAATGACAATGACAAACGGGTGGCGTCTGCAGCCAAGCTGGATCTTATTGACAAGACGGGGATTGCTAGTCTTGTGAGGTTATTGTACATTCCACAGGGCATACGGCAGCGGTCACTTCTACATGAGTTGTTGCATTACTTGTGTAGTAACAAGGCGTGCCGGGTTGAGATGTTGAATCTGATTCTTCATCTTCTTCAGGATGGTTGTGGAGACCGAGGGCAGATGGAAAAGGGCTTTTCTCAGTTGTGTAGGAGGTTTCGAAAGTCTGCCACGACTGTTGGTAGTTCCACCGTGGGTAGTGCAGGTAGTGGTGGTGGTAGTGGTAGTGGTAGTGGTGGAGAGAGTTTACCCCCCGACATTCTACCCCACATGCTTGTACAACAAATCCTGGAATGTTTGGAGTACCTTGTTAGCTGCTCAGGTACAGTCAAATACTTTTTCCTGACCGAACATGAGGCGGTTGAGAAACGACGCAAGAGTCGAGGCAACAGCAAAGATGCCAAGTATCCCATCAATGTTGTGATTGGATTGCTGAAACAGCCCAACATTATGGAGAGCAACCTTGCGCTGGAGGTGGTGACTGCGATTCTGCAGGAAATCTCCAAAGCCTTGGGGATTGTTCTCAAGGAGAATCCCGAGAAGATGGAACACTTTTTCCTATCGGACAAGAACCTGAGACGGATTTGTGGGGTGTTAACGGTCAAGGAGTGCTCGAGCCGCACGTTCCAGCAGACGATTGCGGTGATGCACAATCTATGTGCAGTACAAGGCATCAAGGACGTGTTTGGAGGGCAGTTGGTTGAGCAGGCGATGGCGGTTGTACCAATGGTGACTGAAGAGCTGAAAGACCTTGCGAGCAACATCCAAGGAGCGCATAAGGACTCTGATGTTCATAGTTCATCGTTGGGCAAGTTTTCGTCTGGAGAAAGCAACCAAACCAAATTGTTGCGAGTGTTGACTGCGATTGACTATTTGTTCAACGAAGCGAGCAGCGAGAACGACGAGGACAAGAACAAAGAACAAACATACCTCAAGACGTTGTACGAAAAGATGTCATTTGGGCCACTATGGGGAGCGCTATCGCAATGCTTGAGTTTAATTCAGGATCGGCAGAACATGGTGCATGTTGCCACGGCACTGCTTCCTTTGATTGAATCGTTGATGGTGGTATGTAAGATCTCTAAGATGCAACTCAAGGAGCCCACAACAAGCGCCAACAACAACAAGTACGAGGCCAAAAAGTACGACATGGCGACTGAACCACTCGAAAGCCTGTTTTTCTCGTTCACGGACGATCATCGCAAGATCCTGAATCAAATGGTGCGCAACAACCCCAAACTCATGTCTGGATCGTTTGCAATTCTGGTCAAGAATCCCAAGGCGTTGGAGTTTGACAATAAACGGCGGTACTTTTACCGTCACATGTACGACGCGCACCATAGCCGGACGATGGACGTGAATGTTCGGCGCGAGGATGTGTTTCTGGACTCGTACAAGGCGATGTACTTTAAGACTGCGGACGAGATCAAAACCTCGAGACTCAACATCAAGTTCCAGGGAGAAGAGGGCGTCGACGCCGGAGGCGTGACGCGCGAGTGGTACCAGGTACTTTCGAGACAGATGTTCAATCCGGACTATGCGCTGTTCACGCCGGTTGCGGCCGACAGCACGACGTTCCACCCGAACCGAACGTCGTGGGTCAACCCGGAACACCTGTCGTTTTTCAAGTTTATTGGCCGGATTGTGGGAAAGGCCATTTACGACCAAAAGGTCCTGGACTGTCATTTCAGCCGAGCCGTGTACAAGAGACTACTGGGAAAGCAGGTTTCCATGAGAGACATGGAAACACTGGACCTGGACTACTACAAGTCGTTGCTGTGGATGCTTGAAAACGACATTACCGACATTATCACGGAAACGTTTTCCATTGAAACCGACGACTATGGCGAGCAGAAGGTGATTGACCTGATTCCGGGTGGGCGCGATGTCCCCGTCACGGAAGCAAACAAGCAAGAGTATGTGCAGTGTGTGGTGGACTACCGACTCGTGACGAGCGTGCAAGACCAACTGAGCTCGTTTTTGCAGGGATTCCATGACATTATCTCCAAAGACGCGGTTGCGATTTTCGACGAGCAAGAACTGGAGCTGTTAATCTCGGGACTGCCCGATATCGACATTGAAGATTGGCAAAGCAACACGGAATACCACAACTACAGCGCGGGATCGGCGCAAATCAAGTGGTTCTGGCGAGCGGTTCGATCGTTTGACGCGGAAGAACGCGCCAAACTCCTCCAGTTTGTCACTGGAACATCCAAGGTGCCGCTGAATGGATTTGCCAAGCTCGAAGGTATGAATGGAATCGCCAAGTTCAACATTCATCGTAATTATGGATCCAAGGACCGGCTTCCGTCGTCGCACACATGTTTCAACCAGCTGGATCTTCCAGAGTATGAAACTTATGATACACTCCGGGGGGCATTACTCACGGCCATCACCGAGGGACGTGAGGGATTTGGCTTTGTCTAAGATGAGATTATTATTAGATTGAGAATATTAGATTGAATGTGATAGAATTGCAGGCTGACGGAGGATCGGGTAAGTAACGTGCTGAACCTTGATGAGCCGTGTGTAACCGTGTGCGGCAGTAACAGCGTAGTAACAGGATGGGCCAGCCGCATGTAACCGACACAGTGCGTGCGTGCAGCTATAGTTCCTGCATGAAAGCGCATATCATCTTTCAACATGTATACAGTGCATTAATCCGACCACACGCTCATGAAAACGAACCAACAAATACAACAATGTCTTGAAGATAACAAATAGCGAGCGAGTCTTAGGGTTCACCGCTTAAGCTCTGTCCCGAACAGGCAAGGTGCCGCGCCTCAGCTAGGCATCTAGCCACCTCGATTTGCCTTGGTATTGGCTTGTGGTTGCTTATCTTGAGACGCAATGGCAGTCATCAGAGCATTTGCACAGCGGATAGAGCATCGGGTGAGTAGCGGAAGATGAATTGGAGAGAAACAACAAACTAACAAGCTATATCAAAATGATGGATTGTTTGATGATGAATACAGTGATGAGGAGTTCCACACCACGATGCGGATGTTTTTCCACTCGATTGTCGGCACAGGATTGCACGGAAAGGTTGTGGATAGTCTCTTTGGGATCGTGGAAAGACTAGCCAAATCGAAGAACTGCAATTGGAACACGCCATTGGCCAAAAGACCGAGTACAATACAACGGTCGCTCAAAACCGTTTTGAATCTACTAATGGAGTCGTGTATTGACGAATGGAATAAAGCAGAAGGCGTCACGCAGCCAAGAAAAGCCAATGTGTTTGCATTACCTGACGTCCAAATCGACATTGACGAAAGCTGGATAGGAATCTACACGATATGCCCACCTGCGATTGAAGCAACACTAGCAGAAAGATGTGTAACGAGACTACTGCAGCTAAAAACCAACACGCGCATGGAAGCAGCACATGCACATGTCAATGACGAGCATGTACAACGATCGGAAAAAACCATACTGACGGACATTGACTTTTGCATCGACACCATTATTTTCTATCTAAGTGCATCCAACTGGCCACAAGTATACAATGTGTTTACACGAAGGCTGAGTGTTCTCCGAGAGTGTATGCAGGACTCTGTGGACATTTTGGACGGACTGGACATTGTGGGGCTTCTTTTTGTGGACTCGGCCAAGCTCACAGAGGTACTAAAGTTCTACCTTGGGTGGATTCCCCAAGTGGTCAGAACCCGCAATGTCGTGTTTGTGGAGTATATGCTGCAGCATTCGATTGTATACTGGATTCAATCGCATACGTGGGATGTATTGAATGTAGGACGAGACGATGTCAAGTTCCAGGAGGTTGTGACCGCATTATTGGAACGGATTGATGGGGAAACCGGACGCAAGGGACTTACGACATGGGCATTCATTACGATTTTATCGTCGTTGGTTCCTGGGACTGCGGAAAAGTTTCTTGCTGGGCTTCAAGAGCGACAGCAGCAGGGGTCATTGTTTCCGATTGAGGCAAGCAGCACAAACACAAGCACAAGTACAGACAGAAGCACAAATACAAGCAACCACCAATCACAAACCGTGAGCACACCTGCCAGTTCAAACAGCAGATTAACTACCACCGCATCAATAACATCAATAACTAACGCTGTGTCTCACTTTCCAGGAAAAGGAGGGTTCCACTTGAGGTCGCACGGTGCATCGTCACACCACTTGAGGAACCCACTGAACATACGACGAAAAAAACACAGCACAGAAAAAGTATTGGACTCATTGGAACAACTCCGAGCGTCGGATCAACGAGGATTGGGAGTCACTAGTATCTGTTACACGTTGATTGGGCTTGTGGCCAGTAGTATCTATCCATTGGATCCACAAGGAACGATTGTGAAACTAGCAAGGTACTTGTACCCGTCACTGTTGGACGCCGTATTTATCAAGCAACGGCAACTACCTGCGTTTACGCGGATCGATGTGCTGCAGTCGCATTTTGTATTTACATACACGATTCTGAACTGCTCAGCGGTGGAGAAGGATGTGATTTGCCGGCTGGGACGGGACGATGTGTCGATTCGCGAGAAAAAGAACATTTTGTGTGGGTTGTCGGCACTAAAATGCTCAAGAGACGGACACAATTCTCTGAGCCACTTGGTGAACAGCTCGTACAAGGGCTTTATTTCGTTTCTGGAGAAACTAACAGGAGAATTGAGAGCGTACGACCATGGAAACAGAGCTCAACTAAGCGAAAAAGAGTACGGGTGGCTGATTACCAGCATGTCGATGGGACTGTATCTTGTGTTTACATACCCGAGTGGGCTATTTGGAGACTGCCCCAAGGCGTTTGCACAAACGATTATATACTGCTGTACTTCGAGCAACGAAACTCTGGAAAAAACCACCAATGATTTGCTGTTTGCGTTTGTAAAAAACAGCGTGGCGCCCTCGGTAAGTAGCGGCGGCAGCGGCGGCGGCGGCGACGACAGCAACGATACGAACCTGGAGATTGCGAGAGTCTCAACAAAAGAGCTGCTGGATAGCGCAATGGCGCGGGCCAACAGTGCGGAGTTGGGCAGCACGATTGCACCACTGAACCAAATGCGAGCGCCAGTGGACATCTCGCCAATAATCAGTGCGATTTTCGAGGGTGTGACCGACAGCATCTACCAAACGTGCCAGATGATTCTTCAACTACGGGAGTACGATTTGTTGGATAGGTACCTGAAACACGTGAGGACGTTTCTGAAGGCGCGGCTGTTTATTAGTTCGTCGTTTGATACGTCGCTGAGTAAAACAAGCTCTGGAGTGGGGCACAAGAAGCTGATTCGGGTGCTGGAGACGGCGTTGCTGTTTTGTGTGTGTTCGCCGCACATGAGCATTTGCCAGCTGGCGCTAGGGAATATGCGGTACCTGATCCATGAGATATTGCTAGAGTCGGAGACGGACGTGGAGATGTCGAACATTTGGATCTATGTGGAGCTTGTGCAGCAGTCGGCGTTTGTGACGCCGCTGGTGCTGCATAAAAAGATGAGCAAGCTGGTGCAAAAAGTCGACCAGCCGAGCGATGCGCTGATCGACACATGGAAGGTTGTGTTCGACCGATGGGAGCTGATTAATAGCTTGATGGTGGACCAGGTGATTGAGGGCGATGCCAGACAGCAGGCGTGGCGGTCGTTTAGTGGATTTTTGGGATCACTACTGCACCCACTCTTACGAAACAGACACATTACAAGCGCACTACTACCAGACAATCGCAACATTCCAGACAATGTGCAGCTCAAGGCACTCATGTATATTCGGCAGATGGTTGAGTTTCTGCTGTCGAACGATGGGTTTGTAGGAAAAAGCGCGTGGGTGGTGCTGTTTGATGATGTGGCGCCACTGGTGTACCACCATGTGCTGTCAGCCATCACCAGCTTTGTGGACAAGTCTGCGGAAACGCCGACGGGACTGACTACACTAATCTACACGCAGACGGCCGGAGTCATTATGGCGATGGTGGACCGTCTCCAACGAGAAGACATTTTTCTGTCGAGTGATTTCGGGTACCTGACAATGAAACTCATGAAGTACGCGAGCACGATTCGAACACGAAGCGATCGAGTGCACATGGCGATTCAAGTGTGTAAACTGCTGGAAAGCATTGCCAAGTCGCTTGATATTCTGGACAT
This sequence comes from Trichomonascaceae sp. Y4102, assembly GCA_023628915.1. Taxonomy (NCBI): domain Eukaryota; kingdom Fungi; phylum Ascomycota; class Dipodascomycetes; order Dipodascales; family Trichomonascaceae; species Trichomonascaceae sp. Y4102. Next base: position 336,918 of record JAMAJT010000007.1, on the reverse strand, counting down.
GTCGAGTGAAACATCCGTGCGCAACGAGATTGTGGCCACGCTGAGCCAGTGGCTGGATCGAGCCGTGGACTCTGTGATTGAAACCAGTAAGCCGCACACTATTGTGAACCCGGACATTGTGCCTGCGACGTCGCAAGTGGCATGGTTAGAAGAGGTGGATCAGAGAATCGATCCGTGGCTGATCCGAGAAGCCGCCATCACGGTGGCGAGAGCACTCAAGGAGATTATGAAGGACATGGCGATTGACTGGACGGCGCAGAGCGCGGATGCATTGGAGGACTTTGGGCGCAAGTTTGACGAGTTTCGACGGCTGTTTGAGCTGTACACGATGATTCTCAACAAGGTGACGACGTTTGCGCCGCTGTTTGCAGAAAGCACGAGCAACCTGCAGAGCCAGGTGGTGGCGTGCATTGCGCGGTTCCTACAAAGCAATGTGGATGTAGGACTGAAGATTGCCATGGAGCAGGGCTTTTCGCCGGACCCATGTGTCCGATGCGCGTTTCTGGACATTTTCAGCCAGATTGTACAGGAAGAACCGCGAACGGACGACATGGAGGGCAATGCGTATACCGAGTTTATTGAGTTTTTGAATGACGACCTGACCACGGCGCTGATTCTCGTGGATTTGTGTCCAGCCACGGACGCGGACGAGTTTGCACCGGCGATTATGAAGCTTTTGCAAAGCCGAGGCAATGAGCTGACGCTGATTCTGCTAGCCATCAAGCAGGAAATCAATAGCACGGAGACGGCCATGGGGTTGCTCCGAAGAAACTGCGTTGCGACCAAAATGCTGACAATCTACGCCAATGAGCATGGCAAGCGGTACCTGGCGAGCGCAATCACGCCGTTTGTGGAAAAGGTTGCGGAAAACCCGGACCTGTTTCGGTTTGAAACGAGCCTGGCCACGCTGCACAGTACTGGGATGACGGATAAAGAGGGCAATGCACGACGGTTTGAGTATGCACTCCGCACACTGGTGGACCTGCTTGTGAGCGCCAAAGCCGAGATCCCGGAGACGTTTTACCGGATCTGTGGAGTGATTGGCGACACTGCGGAAAAGCGGTTCCCGGGATCGAGGCACCGAGCCATTTGTGCGTTTTTCTTTCTCAGGTTTCTGTGTCCACCATTAGTATCCCCGGACTCTACTGGGTTCCATGACTTGCCCATCACCAAGGCCACCAAGAAAGTGTTAATTGAAATGGCCAACACTGTCAAGAACCTGTATGCAGAAGGGTATAATGGAAAGGCTGATCAGTACCAACGGCTAGGAATCAACCTGGACCCATTAGCCGAGAGGATCCGGGAGTTTGTGACTGGAATTGCTGAATGGAAAAAAGAGGTGGACCAAATTGAGGAGGGAGACGAGGAGACGTTGTCGATTGGACAACCGTCGGAGAGAAGCTCGTCCCTTGATAGCCTGGAACCGTACCGGAACAACAACTATGGAGGTGGTGGAGGAGGAGGCGACTGTACGCTTCAAAACAGAAGTGAGTTGGCGCTGGTAGGGCCAGTCAATGACTTTGTGGACCAAGCAAGTTTGTACTACCTGCATGGGTTTCTGTTCAAACACAAGCAAGAAATTAGTCGACGACTATTGTTAGAAATCCAACGAGAACGAAGCGAACATCACCAACACCAACACCAGAGTGGAAGCAGAGCCAAGGAAGCATACACCAAATACAAGCAGGACCGGAACCGGGACTTTGGCGCGCTAGTAAGGAGCCTAGGCCCGCCGCCCGATGCGGCAAGCCTGACGATCCCAACATTGGCATTGGGAACAAGCAGCCGACTGGCGGAGTTTATGATGCGAAACGAGCGACGAGACCTGAGTGTTGTACTAAAAAAACAGGTTGTGCAGGAGGGACGGGCGCCGAACGGGTACCCAGTTCTGGTGATTACTCTGGCCAATTACAATCGCGAGGAGTTGGATACGGAGCTGGTGATTTACCGGTTTTTCCAGATGGCGTTCAAGATCTGGAACCGCAAGTTTTATCTGTTTTATGACTTTACTGGATGCAAACCAACCAACACGCTGTCGCAGCGAGCGCGAGTGGCGAGAGACGCCATGATGACGGACAAGTGGTCGCGCAACCTGCACCAGGTGTTTTACTTTAACGTGGGCACGCTACTTCTGTCGAGTGTACGCAAGACGGTGGAACACTATATGAAGTCGAACATTATGAACCCAAGAAGCGTGGACTATGTATTCATCACGACACGAGACATTGGCAAGTACTTCAACCTGCAGCAGCTGAACCTGGACCCACGAACGCAGCTGGTGATTAAAGACTACCCAATTGCACTCAAACATCGGGTCAGCCGCGTTATTGCTCAGGGACAACGAGACATTGATCTGTGCTTAGGAACAGACTACCTGCAGCTGGAGACTGTGGAAGACATTGAGGTTGCGCCCGGATGCAGGGGCCGGCTCAACGATGTGTACCATTTGAGCAAGATTTCGGACGAGAACTTGGCGCCGTTCCAACGACAAAACGAGTTTAGCATTGAGATCATTGATGGAGAGGTGATTACGCTGGTAGCGGAACACTCGCACCGGATCGTCCGAGACATTGAGGTGCGGCGGTCCAAGCTAGGAGCCACCGCCCAAATGGCAGAAGACAAGACTCTAGGACTCAAGGACGCAGGTGCGTTTCTCCTCAATGTAGGAATCGCCAACCTGTGTAGTACCGAAGGATCGGAAGTCAAGGCAGCGGCATACAATCTGGTGTGTAATCTAGCCAGCCGATATGACTTTGTGTATGGATCCGAGGTGTGTCCTGGAGTGAACCTGGGGCTTCCGTACAATGCAGTGGCGATAGCCGAGGGGTTTAGTGCGGCCGTAGCAAAGACGCGACCCGAGCTGACATTTGACTTTATCATGTCGTTTGCCCAAGGGTATGCGTCGCTACCATCGGACCAAATTGAGCGGTCGGTAGTGTACCTGATTCCATGGATGCAGAACGTGGCGGAACTACGACTACGACCGGCAACAAAGCTGCATATCGCGGCATGGAGAAAAGTGGAAACGCTCATCAACCAGTGTGCATCCGGATTCCTCCCAGGACTAGGAGAAGTGGAGCAACCCACTGGACTGGTTCCGGACATGAGCACGGGCCCTACGCTGTCGAATGTCAATCTAACGTCAGCCCATTTAGTGGTGAGGACACTAATTGCGCTCAGCACATGCAAGCGGTCACTATACTCGTCGTTTCTTGTCAATGTATGGCCAACACTGTGTGTGGAAGAAAGCCTTACTGAGACGATTCTGGACGAAACAGTGGCGTACGCCATGTGTAGCTATGAACTGATTGATCCAGTGTTGGCGCTGCAAACCACGTTCCCCACGCTAGCGCTGTGTGGAACGGTACTATCGCGGTGCCGAGCCCTTCTGGCGAAACCACTTCCACCATCCGAACGGTCGCTCATCTCGCACCCCAACTGGCTGGAGCTGGTGATTCTCACGCGCATGCTGTCGAGTCTGTCGTTTGAGTCGCTTGTAGTAGCCGAAACCTACCTCACGGAGATTTTCCAGCTGGTCACGGCCTTCCTGTACACGGGACCGTACTCGTTCCGACTCTCATTGTTCAAACTACTAACCAACCTACTGCATGCATTCATCTGTAGCCCCAAGCTCTCCAAAGAGCAAAAGAACCACTTGCTCCAGGTATGGGACCAGCTGGAGAGCATCAAGGGACCAGTATTTGGACTGAGTGACGATTCACGGGCCATGACGTACGACTACTTTGTTGTAGCGAGCGCGCAGCACGTGGATACGTGCTGCACGATTCTAGGCGAGATCATTCGATACGCCGGAACCATCCAACAAGCCAATGCCTGGAGAGCGCGGTGGTCAGCGCTAACCATGGCGGCGTGTCTCACCAAGAACCCACCACTTCAGTGCCGTAGTTTCATTGTGTTGGGATCACTTGCCAAAGTGGAGATTGACGACAACATTGTTAGCCGAGTGCTCCAAGTACTTGAGGGAGTTTTGGCCAACGGTGGAGTGTTGACGGTGGATGAAAGTAGCTCGTCTTTTGCCAAGTTGGCAGTAGGACCCGGAGATGGGGCAGGAGGACCGTTATCAGGAGACTCGCCGAAAAATGAGTTTGGGGCAGAGTTTGCTCGCAGATCTGGTAGTGTGCTTAGCGGGGCCAGCTCAACACGATTTAGTGAAGCCGAGACTGGACTTGTGGAGGAGTATGGCGCTTGTATTGTGGCATGTCTTGTCAAGATGACTGAATCACTTACCGACGCATCCAAGTACAATGGGCGGCTGTTCTGGCTGGCGATTGCACTGATCAACACCAATTCTGTTGTTTTGTTCACGCAGGGATTGGCATTGATGCAAGCGCATCTCCGAGCATTGGACACGCTGGGTCGGTTCAAGAAGCAGACCATTGGGCAATATTTGCTACGAGCACGACGGCCATTTGAAAGCGAATGGATGCAGTGCATGGAGCAATCGCGCATCAACTTTACCGAAGAAAACTTCCATGTATGTGTGATGGCGCATCTTCTCAAGGGACTGGAGAGAGACAAAACACGAGACGTGACACTGGACACCATGGGCACACTGTTGGAGTTGTGCGGCAAGTATGAGTCGACCGACACAAACTCGCGGTACCTGTGTTACCTATACTTTATGTACCTAGGAGCGCAGTCCATCAAGGATATTCAGAGTTATTTGTGGCTGACCGAGTCACCAGAAGACGAAACCGACCAGGATGCATTTCCCGGGATCATCAGGAACTTTATTGAGAGCCGAGACATCTCATCACTACTGAGTCTGGTACTTGGAGCAACATTGTTTGACAACCTGACATGTGAGAGCCCACTTGTTTCAAGGTACCTTGACAGTCTAGCGTACATTGATCGGGACGACTCGGATAAGATCTGTATGATCTACTCTGTGATCCGGCCAACGCTGCTCCGATTCATTGAAACGTGTGATCAGGAGCCACTTTTGCGCAGTGTAACCAAGATTGCATCCCGAATGCTCAAGTTTATCGAACATGTGGACCGGCTTGCACTTTACCGACATAAACTGGACAATTTGCTAGCCCAAGCGGGGTATTCTGCCCACCAAGAGCAGCAGGACCAGGCAAACACCCAATCAAAGAGCCGTGGCCAGTGTCTGCACCGGCTATTATTGGCCATTGTGATTGACCCTGATGTATAAGCAATAGTAATAGCATTGTTATTCTTATAAGTAGTAGTAGCTAGGCGTACACCAATATCTGGGTTAGTTGCGGGAGGAGCAAAATTGTCAACATTATGACGTTGTTGAGAACCTGGATAGCGATAAAGTACCAGCCCAAACCGGCGGCAGCAGGCACGACCGAGGGGATAAGGGCAGCTGCAATAGCAGGAGGATAGTCAAATACCACCATTACCACGCAACCACAAGCAGTGGCAATAACCGCCGATATCCATAGGTACTTCTCATTGTTGGGGTTAATGAGAAACAACTTCACCATGCCGACGCCTATATGGAGCACAAGAGGGTGCCGAAAAACACGGTGCTAGGCTGCGCGAGAGGACCGCGCAACACGTTGTATATGAAAGCTGAATATTGGGGCGCGATCACGCCGGAAGATCATCATGGAGCACATACACCGCGCCACACTTGAACGCTGCCATTGTACATAGCAGCCGGGCCAGGTTTAATAGTATATTTTCCAAGCCGAGATTGTTGCATCGTTCAAAATGTAATCAGAAATCGCGATCGGGGGCATGTCATGTTGGTGGGAAGTTGGTGTGGGGATGACCTTGCCCACGTTGACATACTTGCGCATATTTATTAGTACTAGTTTTAGAGTAGTAGTACTGTAGTAGTGGTGTAGTAGTAGCTGCTAAGCGTACCACCAATATCTGGGGTAGTCGCGGCGTATGTTATTAATGAGGAGCGCGACAGCCAACATGATGACGGCGCTGAGAACCTGGATAGCAATATAGTACCAGCCCAAACTGGTGGCAGCAGGCACGACCGAGGGGATGAGGGCAGCAGCACCAGCAGGAGGATGGATGATGTCAAACACCGACATTACCACGGATCCACAAGCAGTGGCAAGAGCCCCCGATATCCACAGGTACTGGTCATTGTTGGGGTTGATGAGAAACAATTTCATCATGCCGACGCCTATTATGGAGCACAAGAGGGTGCCGAAAAACACGTTGCGAGGCTGGGCGAGAGGAACGCCAAACGCGTTGTAGATGAGGATTGCCGAGGCGCCCCAATTGGGTTCAATCACGGCGACTGGAGGATCATGGTGCACAAACACTGCGCCGTACTTGAACACTGCCATTGTACATAGTAGTCCGGCCACAGTTGATATAAAGGTCCAAAAGTTGTTTTCCCAAGCCGAGATTGTTGGATCCTTCAAAATGTGATCGGGATCACGGTATCCAAGAAATCGCGAAATGGGCCATGGCAAGCGATGGAGAAAGGTATTGTTTGGCAGGACCTTTTTTGTGTATTTATCAAAGTTGGTGTGTGTGTGGGACATGACCTTGCCCATGCTATCGATGTATATATATATATAAGGTGAGTCATTAGTAGAGGCTAGAGCACGTTAGTTTAGCAGATGACTAGTTTAAACCCCAAAGTGATCCATTACTTAAAAATATATATACGAGCCATTCCGAGAGGACGGATGCCATGGTGGTCAGCAAACATCCGGCCCAGGTTTTCAACCACGGTTTCGGGAGGTGGGTTGGGCGGCAACAGAACGCCCAGATTATCCGCCATGGCAACCAGAGGGTTGTCTTCGGAGACGAAATGTGCACTGTCATCTTTCTCATAGAGACCACGCGTGTACTTTATCATCATAGAATAGTAATGAATAATGATGCAGAGCAGGGACTTGAGAAACGGAGATCTGGGCAGTTCATCGATCCGATCGACTAAAGCCCCGATTGCAAAGTTGAGAGCATCGATTCGAGCCCGGCAAACAAGCGGGTTGCCGAGATGGTTAGGCACGTCAGCTCTAAGCGATAGCTCGAGAAGACAAAACGCCGACAGGAACGCCATGTCGCGGTTGCCCATTTTCAGGTAGGCAAGGCGTAGGCCATGGAGTGTTAAGTGTGTGTGTGTGTGTGTGTGTGTGGTAGCGCTTGTTAGTCTAGCAGACGACTAGTTTAAACCCCAGGTAATAGATTACTTGTCTAAAACATACAATTTTTCCAATCCATCTCTCGGCGGTAGAGCACGGATGCCATGATGCTTAGCAAACATAATGGCCAGATTCATAACCACTTGATTGGCATGTGGGTGTGGAGGCGCCCCAAGGCCCATGACGGTCGCCATGCTAACCAGAGGGTTGTCCCTGTGAATGATAGTGTTACGGTGACCCTTGTCATAGACACGACGCGTATGCTTTTGCGCCAGATCATAGAGCTGGAAAACCACGGAGAGCAGGGACACGGCAAACTGAGACGTGGTCAGCTCATCCAGCCTCTTCGCTAGAGCGGCGATTCCAAGGTTGAGAGCATCGACCAGAGCCCGGCAGACAAGTGGATGGCCGACAACGTTAGGCAAGTTAGCGGCAATGGTTAGCTGGACAAGAGAAAGCGCCGACAGAAACGCCATATCGCGGTTGCCCATTTTCATGTAGATAAGGCGCAGTCCATGGAGAGTCGAGAAGTACAGCTGGTTTGTTTGTGGCAGCCAGCGGCACGAGTCCAGGGTGCGGAGCACGGAAGTGTAGGTGTGCAACAGTTTGTCGGCGCCAACCAATTGCGAACGTGAACTACCGGTTCGCGGATAATAGAAATCAAATGAACCATGGAAGTTTGCCTGCGCAGGCACAGTTACTTGACAAGAAGGAGATGGCGTGAACGGAGACATGGGCGGAGGAGTAGACGAAGAAGTCGTCGAGAGTGCCGGCAAGAGACCACCAGAATCCTTGCAGGGAGCAATTTTCTCGCCCAACGCGAAAGCCTTGTCGAGAGTTCGCCTTGCTTGAACAAGTTCAGGGGTGTTGCGGCGCTTGACGAGACCACAGCCAGGACACGGCTCATCAAACGGAACAAAGTCCTCAAGCGAAAGAACATTGTGGCTGGAGCAGTCAAAGCACACCCAGCTATCGTAAAGAGGAACGAGACCACCTGAGCGGCACGCGAGACAGTCACACGAAAAGAAGTAATAGTGCTTGAGAATGGCATTTCTGTCGGGACGCGGAAGCAACGGCGGGGTGTACGAGATGGTGATCTCTTCGCCAGGCTTAATCCAGTGCATGGCGCGAATGATGGTCCGGCCATTCGCGTTAATGTAGACGTGACAATTGGGGAAGCAGCTGTGGTTGATCAGGGCCACCAAACAGTCGAACATGGTTCCCATATTGTCGAGATAGCAGTCCAGCCACTGGTACGAGTTGCATGCGTAAACACACGCCAGGGAAACCAGGGAGTCGAGAGACAGACCGCCGCCGCCGTCAGATGACGAGTTACGGTTGGGATTGAGCTTGGGGTCCGACAGGCATGGCTTGAGCGCAGCACGGAACAGGTCCAAGCGTTCCTTGTCGAACTCCGACTCATGTGACACAAGGTAGCGCAGCTTGTCGTGGATGCGTTCGTTCTTGCACAAGATGGCCAGAATGTGCACCATCTTGACAAGACGAGTCAGGGAGGGGTCGTTCGATTGGGCAATGGTGGTGTTGCTGGCACCACAGGCGTATGCACCGCACAGGCGCTTGTGCTTTGCAGCACAGGGACCCTTGTGGCAATTAAGATTGCATTTAGGACAGTGCTCTTTAGGCTGCTGCTTGACCGTCTCCGGGAGCTTGTCTCTGCTACATGAAACACATAGCTCCAGGCCCTTCTCTTCGGGCACCAGAGCCAGTGGAACCGACTTTGCCACAATGTCGCCCGGTTCGAAGCTGGATCTAGCTCTCAGTCCGCGCTTGTTGGGTCCCTTAAGCAGATACAGCGAGCTGGGGATGGTAATGGGGCAATTGGGAGGGGTTGACACGGGTGGACTTGTTAGAATGAAATCGCATGTACAGAAACACAGTAGCGGCAGTTGGTACTAACTTGGACAAGAACAACAACAACAACACTAGCAACATCAACCCTAGCAACAACAACACTAGCAACAACACCACCAACGTAAACCAATGCATGTTGTGCTGGGGGATGTAAGCTTAGGCGGTAGATACTAAGAACTGACTGAATGTACAAATGTATGAGCGGCTTTAAAGCAAGTCGATAATTATGGATCAAGATCCTAACTGTAGCCGCAGTTGTTCAAGAGTTGCAGAAATGCCATGTACTGTCTTTTGGCCACAAGAGCCACAATGTGGCGGTCCTTGGTGCTTTGGTAAACTTGCATAAGCGAGGTTCCACTGAGTTGGAGGGCAAAGTTGGTAACGGGCTATGCTTGCTTATACAGCAGTAGTGATATACAGTATTAGTGAAGATAGGCATCCCGATTAGCAATCTCGCCATTGATAGGGCTAATATATATCCAAGGTTGAGTATGGGCCCAAGTAATTCATTGCTTGTCTAAATAATATAGTATAGCGACTCCCTCGTACGGTAGAGGACGGATGCCATGGTAGTCAGAAAACACCTTGACCAGGTTTTTGACCACGATATTGCCAGGTGGGTGGTCGGGAGGCGCCCCGATGCGCATAGAGATCCCAATGCGAAGCAGAGGGTCGTCGTCGTGAATGACACTTCGAGGGTGATCATTGCCATAGAGACGGAGCGTGAACTCTCGCACCACATGATAGAACCAAAAAACCACGCAGAGCACGGACTGGGCAAACAGAGACGAGGGTAGTTCTGCCATCCTCTCCGCTAGAGCACCGAGTCCAAGGTTGAGAGTATCGACCAGAGCCCGACAAACAACCGGGTTGCCGAGACCGTTAGGCAACTCAGCTCTAACCGATAGCAGGAGAAGACAAAGCGCCGACAGAAACGCCATGTCGCGGTTGCCCATTTTCAGGTAGACAAGTCGCAGGCCATGGAGAGTCGAGTAATACAGCTCGTTTGTCTGTGGCAGCCAGCGGCACGAGTCCAGGGTGCGGAGCACGGAAGTGTAGGTGTCCAGCAGTTCTTCGGCGCCAACCAATTGCGAAGATGAACGGCTGGTTCGCGGATAAGTGTAAGCCACTGTACCATCACCGGCTGGCAGCGCATTCAGAGTCTCACAAGAAGAAGTAGATAGTGTGAACGGAGAAATGGGCGGAGGAGTGAACGACGAAGTGGGGGGCGTCGAGAGGGGCGGTAAGAGACCACCACAATCGTTGGAGCTAGCAATATTCTCCCCCTTGGTGAAAGCCTTGTTGAGAGTTTGCCTTGCTTCAACAAGTTCAGGGGTGTTGCGGCGCTTGACGAGACCACAGCCGGAACACGGCTCATCAAACGGAACAAAGTCCTTAACCACAAGACAGCCGTCAGGGTTGGAGCAGTTAGGGCACACCCAGCTATCGTAAAAAGGAACGAAATCACCTGAGCACACGAGACACTCACACGAAAAGAAGTAATAGTGCTTGAGAATGGCATTTCTGTCGGGACGCGGAAGCAACGGCGGGGTGTACGAGATGGTGATCTCGGCGTCAGGCATAACCCGGCGCATGGCACGAATGATGGTCTGGCCATTCGCGTTAATGTAAACCTGACAGTTAGGGAAGCAGCTGTGGTTGACCAGGGCCACCAAGCAGTCGAACATGGTTCCCATATTGTCGAGATAGCAGTTCAGCCACTGGTACGAGTTGCATACGTAAACACAGGCCAGGGAAACCAGGGAGTCTAGAGACAGGCCGCCCCCATCAGATGATGAGTTACGGTTGGGATTGAGCTTGGGGTCCGACAGGCATGGCTCGAGCGCAGCACGGAACAGGTCCAAGCGTTCCTTGCCGAACTCCGACTCATGCGACACAAGGTAGCGCAGCTTGTCGCGCGTGCGTTCATTCTTGTACAAGATGGCCAGAACGTGCACCATCTGTACAAGACGAGTCAAGGAGGGGTCGTTCGATTGAGCAAGGGTGGCGTTGCTGGTACCACAGGCATATGCATCGCACAGATGCTTGTGTTTTTCAGCACACGGACCCTTGTGGCAATGAAGATTGCATTTAGAGCATTGCTCGTTAGGCTGCTGCTTGACCGTCTCCGGCAGCTTGTCTCTGCCACACGAAACGCACAGAGACAGACCCTGTTTGTCGGTCACCAGAGCCAGTGGAACCGACTTTGCCACAATGTCGCCCGGTTCGAAGCCGAATCTGGCTCTCAGTCCGCGCTTGTTGGCGGGACCCTCAACCAGATACAGCGTGCTGGGGATGACAATGGGGCAATTGGCAGGGGTTGATACGGGTGGACTTGTTAGAATAAAATCACATGTACGGAAACAGAGTAGCAGCAGTTGGTACTGACATTGTGGATTGGTTCATGTTGGTGGTGGTGTTGTTAGTGTTGTTAGTGTTGTTGTTAGTGTTGTTGTTAGTGTTGTTGTTGTTGTTGTTGTTGTTGTTGTTGTTGTTGTTGTTGTTAGTGTTGTTGTTAGTGTTGTTGTTGTTGTTGTTGTTGTTGTTGTTGTTGTTGTGCTGGAGAAGTAAGCTTGTATTTAAAGGGAAGGACTGACTAAGAGCTTTGGGACTGACAAAGTCTACAAACAAGGACTGAATGTACAAATATATGAGCAGCTTTAAAGCAAGGCAATAATTATTGATCAAGATTCAGCCGCACTTGTTCAAGAGTTGCAAAAATGCTGGAGATGGCCCCACAAGAGACGACAGATGGAGAGGGACCCACAAGAGACACATGGGTGGGCGAGGCTCACATTAATCCAAGCAAGCTGGTAAGATCCTTGGTACCATACTTTGGTAGACTTGCATAAGCGAGGTTCCACTGAGTTGGATGGCAAAGTTCGTAACGGGCTATGCTTGCTGATCCAGCCAGTGATCTACAGTATTAGTGAAGCAAGTATAATCGAGTACATAGACGATACGAGTGGTAAACTCACGCGACGGATCCCGATTAGGCCAATCTCACCATCGACAGGGCCAAAGAGAGATGGGATTGGACCCTGCCCAGCATTGGATTGGAAAGCTTGGATAGGGTCCCGGTTCCGTCGAATTGGTTAGAAAAGCATGGCATGAGGGCATAAGCATAATCTGATTGATCGGAAGATAGCAAGCAAGACATTGAGCAGAGCAGCTGCAGAAGTCGAAATTTTTTCCTTCTATTTTTACTAGCCGTTTCAACTAGGTAAATATAGATAGGCTTCAGTAAGCTGGACAGCAAGTTTCTTTTTGGAACTGCTGCCGCGAGGCAGGCTCCGGGCCGTCGGTGCTTAGGTGCATATTTGCCAGCTTCAGCTATTTTTAGTATACGTAGTAGAGGAACAAAAGCCGATGGTGGAAAAGTTCTTGCAGACGTGCATGGACCCTGGACCCTACCCTCACAATCTCACCGGTCTTTTTGTTTCCAAGGCACAGTGCATGCGTAGAGCGGAACGCCACTTTCGTCTGGCGGCGGTGGCATCGCCACCGGCAGAGAGTGTGGCGAGTCAGCAAACACAAACAACCACAAAACAACCAAAATAAAACGTCAAACTCCATCATTTGCCGAAAGAATGCCGTCCACAAGCTTAAGGGTGGGCTGGTGTTTGTCCCAATCCATGCACGTGCAGCATGGCCATGCATGCAAGTACAGATTACATTACAATTCAGGGTTGGCGGCGACCCATTGGGACGGGGACGCGGCAGAGAGCAGGCAATGCCTCATTTGTCGACTCAGACCGAGCAAGAAACAAACGGCTGCATATCCTCGAACAATAAATAGGGGTGGTGCCGCTCTTGAACGCCATTGTTGATCACTAACACCAAACACCAAACAACCAACATAATGCAGTTTTCTCGTCTTGTTTCTCTGGCCGCCGTTGTTGTTGCAGCCATTGCTGCCAACTCGTTCACCGCCCCCCTGAACAACACTGTTGTCGACGCTGGATCCAACTTTGTCGTCCGATGGGAAGACACTGATGGTGTGACGTCCATCAACCTGCTTCTTAGACAGGGAAACCCCGATAACCTCAACACTGTTCTGACGATTGCTTCTGGAATCGACAACAAGGGAGCCGTTCAGTGGAGTGTGCCCGACACCATTCCTTCTGGAACCGACTACTCTATTGAGATCCAGGATGCCGACAACATTAAGAATGTGAACTACTCTCCTTTCTTTACCATCCAGAACAATATGACGATTCCCACCACTAGCGCTGCCGAGAACACTACATCTGTTGTCAGCACCACTTCTGCTGCTGCCAACTCGACTGTTGAAGCTTCGACCACGTCTGTTCCTGTCACTTCTGGAGCTAACGGAACTGCCGTTACCACCACCAAGCGCGGAAAGCACACTGCTTCTGCCACTGCTTCTGGTTCTGCTGCGACCACTCTTTCTGGCTCTGCCTCTTCTGTTGGTGCCAACACTTCTGCTTCTGGTTCTGCCAGTGCCAGCACTGCTCACAGTGGAGCCTCTTCTTGGGGATCTTCGGTGTTTGCCGCTGGTCTTGCTGTGGCCGCTGCCCTTGCTCTCTAATTTCTAGAGCTGGACTGATGTAAAAATAGGTATCTAACGTAATGTTTTTCATGGCATTAAACACTTTAATAAAGTCTACAACTGCTGTAGTAATTAATGGTGGTACGTCGTACTGCCATTCACGTGGGAGGAATTCGACGCAGATGCTACCCCTGCCCTTGCGATATGCCCCAACGTGGGGACTCAACAAACTCCACAACAAGAAGGTAAAAGTATAGATAGGCATGTCAATAAGCCGACCTCCACTGCATTTCCAGGTGTGTCCGTCTCCACCATCACCAGTATTTGTACATCATGTTACTAGCCAAGACGTGAGACATATTCTGGCGCAGATCAGTCCGAGAGGGCTAGTTGCGGCGAAATACCAGGCATCACCCCAACCAACCATCAGCGTTATTGATGCGTTTGCACGACCACCCCAACGATGGACCGAACAGTCTATTTTCTATGCGCTCGGGGAAACACTGGGGTTTGCCGAGTACTATGGAATGGGGTTTGCAGCACTAACCGACTGTATTGGAGCGGTGGAGTCCACACAGATCCACCTTTTTGTTGCGTTTGACCCCAGTTTGCCTGACCATGCTTCATTTCATTCACTAATAGGGGCATTGACACGAACGACGGCCGCACTCCACCAATCAGCCAAACTTTTGAGTGTATACATTTGTCATGGCCCACTTGCCCAAGCATCGGCACATATTTAGCCGACGACAGAGAACCATCAACCATCAACGATCAGACAAGCCGACCATATACGCAAGCTACCAGCAACAATTTAAAGTGGACGACAAGATCATTGAATTGACCAGCCGATACCTGTTGGTAGTGACCACCACACCACTCGAACACTCCACTACTCCACCACTCCACGACTCACCACCTGGGTGGCTGACCCTGGCCCCCGGCTGGGCCGACCAGAAATAATAGAGTTGCGACACCATCTCCACTTGTTAGTTATTGTTGGCTCACACGCCTCCTCTTTGGACAACAACACAACGCGGGAGTGTCAATTGAGTGGTTTGTGCAGTTGAAATTGCACTGATTTCGACACACCTCACAAGCCGACCAAGCGCTGGTCTCAGTCTCACATCACCAGTGTGCAACGAGTAAGACTCAAAGAGTAAGAGGAGTCTCGTGAGCGGCAATTAAGCTCTGTGACTATTAATATTCACGTGCAATACCCCGCCCCTTGATTCGAGCGGTCTCAAGCAGAAAAATCAACAACATCCAAAGAATCGCAGAATCTACAGAATCAACAGAATCAACAAAGCTCCAACAAAACTGTCGACAGAAAAACATACCGTTGCCGACAAAACGCTTATAGTTGCCGACAGAACGTCCACAGTTCCGACAAACCGACTACAGTAGCTACAGTTGTAGAGACACCACAATTGCAGTTCTTAACGCCAATCCGTCGTACAATATCATGAGAATCGTCATTGTTAGACATGGCGCACGGCAAGATAAACTAGATCCCGAGTGGCCACAATATTCACCTACACCGTATGATCCACCGCTCAGTACGGATGGGTTTTCGCAGGTTGACGCAACGGGAGCGCGGATCGCCAGTATCTTGAATCAACTAGACTGTGCGCGCAGCGCACAGCAGAGCCCAGCGGGCACGTTGGGCGCGAGGTTTGCGTGCACTGGATCCGACAGCAGCAACATTGTGATCCATTCGAGTCCGTTTCTGCGGTGCGTTCAGACCGCGCAGTACATTGCCAAGCACATCAAATGTGAGCGCATACGACTGGATGCGGTGTTTGGAGAGTGGCTCACGCCCGACTACTTTGAGCGGACCGCACCACCTCCCGACGACAACCACACCAGCCTGAGCCATTCATCTCGTACATGGCTGGGGTCACACGGAGCATCGCATCTAATAGACCGATGCTGGCCACTTGGCGAATTGGGAAACTCGGGGCAGTATGGAGAAACATACGACGAGCTGAGGCAGCGGTTCAGCGGCGGTATTGACGCGCTGGTCCGTGTGTATGAGCCGCAGATCCAGCACCGGTCATCATTAAGCAGCAGCAGCAGTGGCGCGTCGACCACGCTCAAAGTCGAGAGCAACAGCACGCTACGGTCGTTTTCAGGAACTCGACTGAGTGCAGCCTCGCCGTTGGTCCGCCATTCGAATGGATCGCAGCCAGCAATGACGACGACCGGCGGCGGCCTGTCGCAGCAACAAACCCAAACGCGACAGTTGATAGCAAGATCGCGGTCGGTATCGTTTTCCGGGTCACAGACGATTGTGGTAGTTACACATGGCGCTGGATGCAATGCATTGGTGGGCCATCTGATTGACCAACCATTGCTAAAGAACGTGGGGCTCGCGAGCTTTGTTGTTTTGGAGAAGAATCCATCGGATGGAGACGGTCCCTGGAGAATCGTTGCCCCCGCAGGCATGGCAACAACAGAGGAAATCAGCGATGGGTGCCGTACACCGCCTACTCCCAAGTCACAAGCCATTTCTCCAAACACCAGAAAAGCCGCCCCATCACTGTCGCATTCACCTGGAAGTTGTGGAAGCGACGAGTTTGCGTGGCCGGCGTTTTCTTTTCAGGAAACATCGCAATTCAGTAAACCAGAGATGACCAGCAGTACAGCGCCGCCGCCCATGATGTTGTCTTTTGGCAAAAAGTAGACGTCTAGATATTTATTATATTATTATTAACCTTCAGCCTCACGCCATTCACCTGCCCAGTCCCGCCACACACCCCACACCACGACCCTATTGCCCACGATTGAGCGACATAGGTCCATGGATGAGATGGTTACACGCTAGGCACAACCGTCCAAAATCACCCAGTGATCCTTCCACTCAAGAGAAACCCAGAATGTTAGATTCCGAGCGGTTGTCTCCATCGCCTGGGTCGGGAATTGAGTCAAGCAATTCCAATTCTGTCTCCAGTGACGCTGGAGACGGCGATGGGTCGTGGCTAGACACTAGTCTGGCACCACTGGGCATTGTTGATCTGGAGGGCTACAATAGTACCACTCAGCAGCGCAGTAGATTGTTAGAGCGAACCATGACGCCAGAGAAGGAAAACCAAAGACAAAGAGAACAAGAACAAGAAGACGACACGTTAACTAACAACAGCACCACCTCAACCCAACTTTGCGAGCGACTCTGCGACAGGCTACGGCCAATGCTCCCTGCACGCCTGGGACTCAAACACACATGGAAGCTGATCTATAGCACCGAACAGGATGGAGTGTCACTCTCTACATTGTACCGCAAAGTAGCAGCCGTGTCTAAGGCGGCCGAGTCCAGCCGTGCGGGATTCATTCTAGCCGTCAAGGACGACCACAATAATGTGTTTGGAGCATATGTCAACGAGCCAATTCTCCCGCACGATTCCAAGCGGTTCACTGGAAACAGCGACTCGTTTCTATGGAAAACAAGCGGCACAACCCACGACCTGCACCTTGAGGTGTTCCGGTACTCGTACAAGAACGACTTTATCATGTACTGCACCAGGAACTTTATGTCATTTGGTGGTGGCGAAGGTCAGTATGGGCTATGGCTCAACGACTCGCTTGATCGAGGCGTGTCAGCTCCGTGCCCCACTTTTGACAACTCTCCACTGTCGTACCGTGCCAAGTTCAGTCCATATGTGGTCGAGGTGTGGTTAGTAGGCTAGATTATTTATTATAGTGAATTCATAGTCATTAGTAGTATCTCATCTAGAGTCATTCTAGGAGTCTCGCCTCTCATCAGTAGTCATCTCATTCAGTAGTGGGAGTCTAGTACTATTGAGTACCAGTCCATCGCAACAGCTCATAGTAATGTCGTACCGGGCAATACTCAATGCCAGCTCATGGCCGTCCATAGTGGCCATACTAGTACTTCGTACTAGTATGGCTAATATCCCCGATACTTGTCATTGGCCTGGGCGTATTCAATTGGATAGCGGGACTTTGCCTTGCGGCTAACATGCGAAAGTCTGCGTTGTGTCCACTCTAGGTCAGCTACAAGCCGCTGGGCAACCTGCATATCCTGCTGAAACTTTGCCTTAAGCTCCTGGAGTCGAGCCATGGCGTTTACTTGCAATTGCTCGAGCTCGAGTGACTTGCCGTGTAGCATGCCGCTTGTTTGGGCTTGCACAGCGATTGCGTGGTCCAGCGGGCTGGGGTCGAAAGCCAGCTCGACCTTTTGGCTGAGTTTATCTGCAAAGACCGATGCAATTCCATGGGGCCCTGCGCCTGCGGTTCCTAGATTTGCTGGTTCTGCGATTGGGTCGGCCTCGCTCTGGGCCGATCCAGCGTAGGAGCAGGAGGATGCACTGGAGTCCTGTTCAATGTCTGCTCTATCTGGGGTGTCTGTAGAACTCAGCAACTGTCCTCTGACTCCGAATGCTTCGTTCCAGTCGACATCTTCGTCATCGCTGACACTTTCGACCAAGGGCACAGCAAAACGGCGTTGATTTACCGACATGCACCACTAAGGTTGTGTTCGACAATGTACATGTTTGTATGTAGAGCAGCCAAGATGAGGAATTAATGTAAGGAAGAAACGATTAACCAAGAAACAAACAACTGACAATTACCAATCACACTTCCCAAACCAACAAGGCTTCACAAGGCAACAAAGCCGTACGTCGTCAAGTGCCGAGCACTGAAAGAATCCGGCGAACTCTGCAACAAATGTTGTGGCAAAGATCAACACCGTCACCTCGGGACTTGGCAAGGTTGATTCATCCGTCAGTATCTTGATTTCCGACGTCAACAGTTTTGAACGGCGGCAAGAAGCCAACCTCTCCTTGGGCACAAGGCAAGAGTAGAATCTTATTGAGTAACATGGCTGGCTTGTGCGGTTACTCACTGTCCAAACCCAGCTGTAAGATGACTACGAGTGGCGAGCTATTGCATCAAAATCGGTAATCGCCACAGTGTATCGTGACATACATGATACAACAATAGACTCAGTTACTATAAGTACTATAGTAGTAGAAATCACAATCGATTAATCCTCACAGAAGCACTGTCGCATACCAGCAGGTAACGGCTACCCTGACTACCCCGAAAAGTCTACCCCACTCAGTCCCACCCCTGAACGAGGGTTTGTCTGTCTGTGCGGGTTTCCCCACCGCACGCACCTGTCCCACCGTTTTCGTTTGCAAAAGATCGGCAATTCCGCATCGTGACGTCTTCCAGCGACCATCTCGTCAACATCCATCACATAGAACATGTCCGACACGCTGTTTGCGATTGTGGATATTGGGTCCAACGGGATCCGGTTCAGCATTTCCAATCTAGCCCAAGCACAGGCCCGTATCTTTCCTTGTTTATTCCAGGACCGAGCAGCCATTTCGTTATTTGATAGTCTCCAACCGGTGGCGGCGGCGACAGATGGGAGCAGCAGCCTACATAGCAAGCGGAGTGTTCAAAAGAAACATCAGCAGAAACAGAAACTACCACACCAACACCCACACCCACACAAAAGCTCAGTGTCAAACTCCAACTCGACGGCAGCGTCGTCCGATAACGATGGACACCATGAGTTGTCATATAACTCGTCAGACCTAGGAGCCAGCCTCAACCACATTGCCAGCCTGTCTCATCCATCGTCACCATACCAAAGCAAAGACCATAGTGGATTTAATACCAGCAACAATAGTGCCAACAACACTGGAGCCAACACTGGCAACAACACCCCCCATTCGTTTATGAGTGGCGGCAGTACCCGAGGAAAAAACCAAGCGGCCATGTCGCCAGAGACGATTGCCGACGTGGTGAGTGCACTGGCGCGATTCAAGGTGATTTGCAGTGACTTTGGCGTGCCCGAGGAAAACATTGAAGTGATTGCCACCGAAGCACTTCGAGAGGCGCCCAACACGGCGGAACTTCGACAGGCGATTCTCGAGGCTACGGGATGGACGGTGACGCTCCTGTCCAAGTCGGATGAAGCCCGGTCCGGGGCGTTTGGAGTTGCGTCGTCGTTCCACCGAGTGAACGGGCTATTTATGGAGATTGGCGGAGGATCGGTCCAGTTATCGTGGATCCAGTGTTCTCCAACCGGCGTGATTGAGCAGTCTCCAACGCCAGCATCGCTTCCCTATGGAGCAGCAGCACTCACCCGCAGACTAGCCAAGTACTCCAAGGCGGGTCAAAACAAGCGATCAGTACTGAGTGGAACAGGAAACAGCAGTTCAGCAGCCAGCACACCACATCCCAGTGCACCAGGCAGTATTGCGCATACGCCGACCGCACAAACGCCGACGGCGCAGTCACCGTCGGTGCGTGCAATAGACCCTGTCGATGAGACTACACAGAACATGGAGCACTTGGACATTTCATCTGGATCAAGACATAAGCTGCATAGCAATTACAGCACCATCCACAGTAGCAATGGTAGTAATGCCAACCATGGCACGGCGGCAGCGGCTGCCGCCGTGCTGACAAGTGGATCGGCCAGCCATAACGCAGGAACCGATGCACTATTCCATGAACTCGTCAGCCAATTGTCTACAGCTATTCAAGCCATTGGCCTTCCAGAAAGCTTTGACGCAGATATCCAGTCTACCGGAGGACTCAAGCTATATGTGTGTGGAGGAGGATTCCGTGGACTGGGCAACCTACTACTATCTACTCGACACCCCGAATACCCACTTCCCATTATCAATGGGTTCCATTGCACACCACAAGATCTATTACGGCTAGCAGACGACTACCAGAGCAGCAGCAGTGCATCCAAGGGTGGCGGGGGCCGAGGCGGAAAGAAGATCTTCCGGGTATCGGAACGACGATCACAGCAACTACCAGCAGTCCAAATGCTTGTGAGTGCAGCACTTGAGGCGTTTCCACCGATCCGTAAGGTACTCTTCAGTCAAGGTGGAGTCCGAGAGGGACTTCTTTACCAACAACTCCCAGACTATGTCAAGGCACAGGACCCATTACTAGTAGCAACTCGACCGTATGCACCGGTGTTGGCTCCCAAGTACCTTTCCCTACTCAAAAGTGCCATCTCCACGCAGTCCAGGGAATCGAGTTTTCAAATGTCGAGCGCGGAAGATGAGCAGCACCGAGTCGAAGAGGGATCATTATCAGGACATTTGTCGAGCTCCAGCACCAATGTACGGCGGATCTCGGCCGAGTCGCGCGGTGCGTCCACAGCCACACTAACGCCCCATACCTTTTCTCCGAGTAATAGCGCGCCACGACCGGCTCGGGAGCTGCGCCCTTCGCTTACACTCCAGCAGCAGCTGCAGCAGCATAGCATCTCGCCATACATCAAGGTGCCGATGGTGATTTCCGAGCGAATTGCGCCGGCACTGGTCAATGTGACGTTTGCACACTCTTCGTACCCCAAGGAGCTGCAGCCCAGCGCAGGGCTCTCGATTGCGTGCACCGGCCTCGTGAGTGGCAGCCACGGACTCAGCCATCAGGTACGAGCCCTACTAGGACTGGCGTTATGCCAGAGATGGGGTGGAGAGCTAGCGTCAAACTCGCTACGGGACCAGCTGATTTCCACGGTGCATCCAAGAATACACGCATGGTGGGCCATGTACCTGGGGTGTGTGATGCATGTGATTGGAGGCGTACACCCCGGAGGAAACGTGCACTCGCGCATCATGTCGATGAAGCTGAGTCCTGTTCCCAACGAGCCGCGAAAGCTGATTCTGGACCTGCGCCTTCTGGACAACAATGAGATGGTGTGTGCGCCCACGGTGCGTAGCCGCATCCTCAACCTGGAGAAGAAACTGCGCAAGATGTCCAAGCTATTTTCCAAGCACGACTCGTACCAGGTGTCGGTCAATGTGCTGTGGACGTGATTAGATATATATTTTGGTTTGGTGGTCTCTCTAAAAAAGTAGTATCTAATGGTGATTGATCCCTGCGTCAACTTTGACTGGGGTTGGTGGGCCAGGGCACAGCCCAACCCCACACAACCCCAGTTTTCCAGTTCCCCAACAATTGTGACTTTGATCCACACCATGCTCTTGTCGACAAAACTTTTGAGAACCGCTCCCGTTGCAGTTGGGTCAATGATTGGCGGATTGTATGTTCTGCGGTGGTTTTGTTATCGCCCTGCATTCAAGCGTCATCCAGAGGATAGGATCGTCACGGTTGAAAGGTCTGGAGGGGGGATCTAGCTACCACCGATCTGCCACGTCTACGCGATATTCCAATATCAGCAAAAAATAATGGGATACCTCAATTGAGCCATCACCAACTAACTGAGGATCTACTCATGACTATTTATACCACGACTATTTCCACGACTACCTACTGCCACGACTATTTATGCCTATTTATGCCCAACTATTATGCCAGCCTGGTTACCTATTTAAAGCCATAAAATATATTACCTGACATAAATATATTACTGGATTCTAACCACCGAACGAGGCTAGTTAGCATTGGTTTTCCTCAAACCAACAGGAAGACCTTGCTTGAGACGCTTGGCAGTAAGAGCAGCAATTAGGGCAGCACCCGCTCCACTACCATCCTCAGCAGGAACAACCTTGATAGGATAGTCACGAGGGTTCTTGATATCCCAATCAAAGATCTCCTTGAGGGCCTGGGCACCACGCTCACGGAAATGAGGGTACTTGTTGAACACGGATCCATCTGCACCAGCATGGCATTTGGTTATACCGGTTTTCTTGCAGATGGCAGAAACACCACATGCACTGAGTCGGGCTGCACGGGTGCCAATGAGCTCAGCCAGGCGTCGGATCAGCTCGCGCTCGGGATCGGTTGTTTTGAGCCCAAGATCGTTCAAAAACAACGTCTCCACGTCCGTCAGGTTCTCCCAGGGATCCTCCTCAATATGGGACAAGAAAGATGCATCCAGGCGGTAGGGCTCGCGCAGCTTGGTGACATCCTGGTTCTCAAACATGAGTCCCTGGTCGTGCATATCCAGCAGCACCAGACGAAGAATCTCGCCGAGATAGTAGCCAGCAATCATCTTTTCAAATGATTGCTGGCCGGGACGGGGACTTTCCTCGTCGATCTGCTTGTCGTAGGTGGTGCGTGGCAACACCAGGTGCTCGTTGTCAAATGCACCCCACTCGCAGTTGATGGCCATATCCTGCTCGGGATCAATGCCGTCCGGCAGGTAGTCCTGGATCTTGGGGATGTTCTTGACCTTGTCAAAGTATGCCGCGTTGCAGCCGGTACCGAAAATGCAACCCATCTTGGTTTCCGGGTCGACGTAGTTGGAAGCAACCAACGTACCGGTGGTGTCGTTGATCAGAGCAGTCAGGTGGACCGGAACACCGCGCTTCTTGAGAGCAGCAGCAAACATGGGCGCCACGTCCTTGCCCTCGACGCCCGAAATGTCGAATCCCTTTGTCCAGCGCTGCAGAATGCCCTCGTTGATTGCAGGCTGGGTGCACGGGTACGAAAAGGTGAATCCAAGCGGGATGTCGGTCAAATCGTGGTCCTCTCCATGGTGCGAGTTCAAAAACTTGGCGACACAGTCGGCAATGTAATCCCACAGCTCATCGGCCGTGCCGGTCTTGATGTTGTCGGGCATGTGGTACTTTGCCTGGGTAGTGTCGAAACCTCTGTCGCCGTCGAGCGTGATCTCGGCCACACGCATGTTGGTGCCTCCCATGTCTAGAGCCAGGTAGCAGCCTTCCTCCTTTCCGGTGGGCCAGTCCATGACCCAGGTGACATTCATGGGAATGGACCCGCCTTGTTTCGAGAGGCCCTTTTCGAGCTCCTTGACAAAGTGATTGCTGATTTCCTTGAGCTTGGAGCTATCGACGGTAAACAGGGTTTCGAGCTGGGCAATATGATCTCGTAGATTGCGTGGCACATCGGCCATTGAACCTTTACGGCTTGGAGGCTTGCGGGGTCCTAGGTGTACCATTGTGGAAGATTCAAGTCAATTGGCAATTTCTGGTTGTAATGGCGGTGGTAGAGTAGTCAATTGAGATTGCCGATCCAATTGAAAGATTTCGTGGTACAAGGTAGTTTGTTCTCCTTGTCATACATATATTTCACCGGATGGGGCCACAAACCCTAATGTAGGGTTCCGTCGGCTGCAAGGGCGCCGTCGAACAAGTGTGACGAGTTGAGATGATCGATCAGAAGTTAAAAAAACGTCCACGATAGTCACAAAGAATAGAACAACGTATTACGGGAAGTACTAATTACGACTGGACATTGTGAATTTTTTGAAATTTCACTTGTACTGAAGGAACTGGTGCCCACAATGATGACTAAGCAAAGCAATGAACAAACGCTTACAATACCTACCTACCTAATAACCCAGATCAGTGTGATCATAGAAGATGCCCGCCTACGACCTGGCACAAGCCATCTATACGCTACAACATGAGAAGCTTGCAGAGTTCCACAAAGATGCAGCATCGAAACTAATGGAAACAATCAAGGCTGAAAGCATGGCGCCACTATACCATTGGCTACATGTCAACAACACACCAGGCATCAAACTAGACAACAAGCTGTATGAGACCATGAAAAAGACCAATTCTGAGAGGATCGCCGAGCTCAAAAAGGAAATCACAGACGCAGAGGACTCGGAAGAGGAAACGTCGACAGTAGATGCGTGGGTCAAGCTGGGCCAGTACTACTCTGAGATTGGAGACCGGAGTGAGGCCATCACAACCCTCAACAAGGCACTTGAGATGACACCAACAAGCAACACAGGAGCTAGAATCGACATTTTGTTTGACATTGCCCGCATCAACTTCTTTTACGACGACAAGCCGGCGCTAAAGTCGGACCTCGACCAGCTCAAGCTCGCCATCGACAAGGGAGGCGATTGGGAACGCAGAAACCGATACAAGACGTACAATGGGCTGTTTCTAATGTGGACTCGGCACTTTAAGCAGGCCGCCGACCTGTTAATCGACTCGCTGGCGACGTTTACATCAACCGAGATTGCGTCGTACGACGAGATTGTCGAGTACGCAGTGCTATGTGGCGCCATCAGCCTAGATCGAGTGGACCTCAAGCGACGGGTGATTGACTGCCCCGAGGTGCTGTCGCGACTACCGAGTCGCAAATCGCTGGAACCCATCACGATGATGACCAACAGCCTGTACACGTGTGAGTATGCTTCGTTCTTCCAGGCCCTCGCCGCCGTCGAGTCGTCGATTCTAAGACCCAACCGGTACCTGGCTGCGCACTCTGCGTACTATGTGAGGGAGATGCGGCGCATAGCGTATGCGCAGCTGTTGGAGTCGTACAAGACACTGAGTGTGCAGAGCATGGCCGAGGCATTTGGAGTGTCGCGCGAGTTTGTGGACGCCGATCTGGCCAGATTCATTCCGCAAAAGCGCCTCAACTGCGTCATTGACCGAGTCAATGGCACCGTCATCACGAACCGACCCGATAACAAGAATGCACAGTACCTCCAGCTTATCAAGCAGGGCGATGCACTTCTGACCAAGTTGCAAAAGTATGGAGCAGCCGTGCGTCTATCTGGCGCCGAGCGCGCAGCATAGATACGTCAATAAATATTATTATTTCTACTACTACTGTCCTACCGACGAAAAGACGGCCAACGTTACTCCCCATCCATCACATCAAACGCATCATCCTGAAGAAGCGAGGAGCTGTCCACCAAATCACTGACGATTTGCCTGCGCATCATACGCTCAAGTACAATGGCAAGCACCAGCAGAATAAGCAGCGAAAGTAGTGCCACTAGTAGACTCTTGATTCCGCCCTTGTACATGACCTTTTCAGGCAGATCAACGAGGTTCACAGTGTTGGCGGCCGACACCGTCACCACTTGGGTCTGGTTATCGTTGACGGCCATATCTGTGATGGCAAACGTATGTAGACGGTCCAGTGTCTTGAGATGAGCCAGATTGCGGGTACTGAAGATGGCGAGTCCAAACTCGGGAGTGTCCACGTAGATATAGTCCTTGCTTATGACCATACACCGTACGGCGCGGACCTTATTGGACTTGCGGAGAGCCGCGAGCGACCAATTGAGGTGTTCTTTTTCGTCTGTGCGGACCGACTCGAGCGCAGGAACAGTCTCGGCAACCTTCTCGCCGACCTTTTGCGCAGCATCCTTGACGGAGTCGGCGACCTGCTCCACACGCTCTTTGAGTTCTGTTTTCTGCTGTGAAGAGATGGTGTTGAATCCCGCCGGCACCCGGCCTATGCCGTCTGGCCGCCGGTCATACGTACACAGAACAATGCCCTTCTTGCCCGACTTGCAGTTGAGAACCGCCACCAAAGTGTTGGCGCTAGTATTGAACTGCGCGCGCACAAACTCCAGATCTGAGCCAGGACCACCTCCAGCAGGAGGACGGTCGAGTTCCTGCTGGACTTGGCCAGACTTGGTGTCAATGATGGTTACACAGTGGCGAGTGGTGTATGCAATTGAGCGCCCATCGCCCGAGAAACTAATGTCGGTGATGTCGTCGTCATTGTCATTGGTGCTTTCTTTCTTGTATAGCAGGCGTGGAAGACCCGTTTCACTGCGCTCGGTCTCCACCACATGGAGCGTGTTCTTGTAGGTGAAGGCCGCGTAGCGGCCCTTCACCTTTGTTTGTTTCTGGTATTGATCCTCGTCGCGGCTGAGCATGAGATCCAATGCGGCAACTTGCTCCAGGCGGCCCTTTTCCTGGTTCTCGCTATCAAGAGACGAGCCTAAAGCCCCCTGGACGGTGTACCCTGTGTGCTCAAACACTCGGAAGTGGGCATTTCCTTTTCCCTGCTTGATTTTGTCCGAGCTCTCATTGATCCCCACATAAATCAGGCTCTTGGAATGATTGTCTTTGGCGTAGCACACACTGGTGGGGTTATCCTGGTTTGCGTCTAGTTCTAGCTCCACCTGGACCGCGAGAGCCGGGCGGGTCTCGAGAATTGCCAACTTGTTTGCAATTCCATGGCGACCCTCTCCACCACCTCCAGCAACCACCACGCGGTCGTTGTCCACAAAATCACACCCGTAGACCGGGCACCCGAAATCAAGCGCGCTGGGCTGGAAGGACATTTATTATTGTAAGGCAACACTCGTGTTGGGTTTGTTTTAGTCCCAACTTGGGCATGTACGGCTACACTATTATGTCTGAGCGTGAAGAAATATCGACTATATAAACTGACTAGAAAACAACAGCAATGGCAAGCAGACTTGTCAGGGCCAATATGAAGGAGTCCACCGCCCAGAAACTGGCAGCGCTGTGACTGCGACTAGCACTATGGGTACTAGTCGACACGGCCGCAGTTCGGCTGGCACGATTAGAACTAATAGAAGAATCGGATACACTCGATGGCAACGACGGTGCTTTGTAGGTGGACCTGTCCTTGGTCTCCTTCCCGTGGGTATACACTTGAGCCAAGCTTGTAACGGGATGGTAGTTTTCGGCAGGACGATAGCTAACACCAACACTGGCAATCTTGGCGGCCTGATTCTTATACTGGGAGTCTGCAAAGTTGGAAATGCCCTTTGGATCGAGTTTCTGGATGTTGGATTTGTCGGCATTGAGCTTGGTTGGCGCCATGGACACTTGGTTGTTTTCGAGGTCGTATACAATGTACACGCTGCGCAGAAACATGTCTCCGAGAATGGGCTCGTCCGAGTCATAAGTTGTCTGAATGAGCAGCCCACATTGCTGCTTTTGGTCTAGTATGAAGTACCCGCCGGTGCTGGCGTACGTCAGCGGGGATATCAGCGAGCGCAGCGGAACGTGGATGCGAGCATCGGCATTGCCAAACTCAAAATCGAGTCCATAGTCCAGGCTGTCGGCAGCAGCACAGTCGAATGTGTACATTGCGTTGAGCGAGTCATACCTCGCTCCAAGAGCCTTTTGGATGGCGTCGAGCCCGTCCTCGAGCTCGTACGGCAGGTAAATGAGGGTAGTTCCCGAGTCCAACAGTGGTGTCATGGGCTGGTCCACAACGGTCTGCCGGTACAATCCATCGGTATCGCGCTTGCCGTATTTATCTTTGGACGTGTCCTTGGGCGAAGTCAACGAAATCTTGGACATTGGCACAAAGAACGCAAACGGGCGGTCGCTGATGGTGTTGCCGTAGTTATTGACTACTGGCAAAGTAAACAGCTCTCCATCATACTTTTCATGGTCGACTCCGCCAAACAGAATGTTGCCCTTGCCGGCGTCCTGGTCGTTGAGCCACAGCGAGTAGCCCAGGGTATCGATGATACCTTCCGACTTGAGCGTGGTGACCAGGTTGGGATACGTGTATCTGCTACTACCACTTCTACCACTACTACTAGAGCTGCTAGAGCCAACTCCACCATTGTCAGGAGACTGGGAGCCAATGTATGTTGTCTCGCCGCGCTCGTAGCCGATTCCCAGGACGGCGAGTCCGTCTGTGAAAGTTGTGCCGAGTCCAAACCGTTGCTTGAAGGTGTACTCGCCCAGTGACACCTGGTCCTCGGCCCACGTACCCTTGGCGTAGGATCCGTCACCGTAGTCGATTCTAAAGGGTTCGTTCGTGTTGTTGAGAGACTTGGAAGTGCCGTCATCAAACGAGCCGCCCTCACAGATCATGTCGGGGGTCAGCTTGGATCCATGGTATATTTTCATGTGCTCACACTCGCTGGATTCAGGTAGCCACATGTCGCTGGACCCAGTATCCAGCACGAGCTTGAGCTTCTGCGACGGTGTTCCCACTCCCAACTCTACATAGTAGTAGTTGTAGTGGTTGACTAAGTCCATGGCCAGAGTGTTATCGCCTGTTGTAGCCTTTTTGACAGAATTTTGTGGCCGGCCAAAAGACGGCGACGGAGGTCCGTCGTCAGTCGAGATACGCTGCACGTCCAGCAGAAGTTGGCCATTGACTGTCACTACGGCAACGCCAAACGCGGTCAGGAGCCAGTTGAGGTTTGTCATGCGAATTTCTGAGGTTTGTCGATTATTTATCGATCAATGACGTACGCAAACATCAGTTATCCGTGTTCTTTCGCAACGGGTCTTGGCGCATTCTTGGCGCCCGCATCTGAACCCCTGGCATCTCAGCTCAGCACCCAGTTGGTAATCGCTCAGCCTTCATATATACCACATAATAAATGTATTCTTCGACAACGGCATTGTTTGTCCATTGTGAACGCCAACCAATATTATCGTTGTTGTGCTGGTCGGAGCCCGAAGTCCTTAGACGCAACTTTGAAACAGTTTCGAGTTGGTTGAGATAACTGCCCTTGAATTGACTGGCCAAGCTGAGAGGTCAATCTTTGACTTATTACAGTCTCATACTAAAGAGAATTGTCGAGGTCTATGAATCTTGGACATACCACATATTACAAATTGTTTTTTGTTTCCTGGAGGGCACGGCTGATGTGTCGGTGAACAAGAACGATCCAAACAACATGTACTAATCTGACTAGAAAACAAATACCATGGTGAGCAAAACGCTGGCCATGGTCAACACTGTAGAGGAGAACACACTGGTCGATGCGCTGTACCGGTTGTAGAAGTAGAGGCAGAAGTGGCCGCGCCGTCGACGAGAGAACTGGAAAGCGTAGTCGGCAGAATAGTGGACAGAGTAGCGGCAGTACGAGTGGCACGGTACCTCGAACTAGACTCTGTAGATCCACTGGATACTGAAAAACTAGTAGTGGTTCCCCACGTTTTGTAAATAGTCTTGTCCTTGTCCCCTTGTCCATGGGTGTACACTTCGTCAAAGCTCGTCTTGGGGATAGCTAACACCAACACACTGGCAATCTGGGCGGTCTGGCCCTTATACTAGGGTTCGCAAAGTTGGAAATGCCCTTGTGATCAAGTTTCTGGAAGTTGGATTTGTCGGCATTGAACTTGGTTGGCGCCATGGATACCTGGCTGTTCTCAAGGTGGTATACAATGTACACGCTGCGCAGGAAAATATCACCCAGAATGGACAGCTCCGCATCGGTGGTGGCCCGCATAGCTGCTTGCCGTCCTTGACGAAGTAGTCTCCTGAGCTATAATACGACAGTGGGGCTATCGAGCACAGCAGCAGATGGTAGCGAAGAACTGCCAAACTCAAAATCGAAGCCATAGTCGTGGTTGTCGGCAGCAGCACAGTCGAATGTGTTTGTCTCGTTAAGGTCATTTTATCTTTGGAAGTGTCCTTGCAGACTACAACAAGGTTCCGCTTCTCGAAAGATAGGGATCACTCTGTCGCAGCCTCTCAACGCTGCCAAGCGAGTGGCGGGAACCGTTGGGTCGCCTGTACCTAGTGTATAGCTCCGGTTGGTTGCAGATGATGGCAGTGTTTCTACCACTGTTCCGGGCGAGATTCAGCTGCGGGGACCCGTGGTGCTTGAGGAATACCTCAATCGTCCAGACGTTACAGCAGAGACTTTGCAGAAGATGGATGGTTTAAAGCAGAACCGTCGATGCAGAGGGCCATTATGGGCCGAGCCAGCATTTATATCATCGAGGAGAGAAAATCAGTGCTCTTGAGATTGAGCGCGAGACTCGTATACGAGGGTTCAGGCGCAAAAGTACGCAGACCATTTTAATGCCCACATTGTGGACTTTTTCTACGCGACGACACGAACAGCCGACATCTGCGTTTGCGCCTGATCTACATGTCCCAAGCGAGAAACGCAAAAGAAAATAATCGTCCAACGCAATCCAGGGGAGGGCGGACGTTTTGGAGCAGCCGCTAGAACGACCAGTTGGATCTTCTGCGGGGGTGTTCCCACACCAAGCTCCAGATAGTAATAGTTGTAGTGGTTGATTGCGTCTGCGTTTAGAATACCATCTCCAGCTGAAGCGTTGTTGACGGACTTTTGTATTGTCCGCCCAGAAGATGGCCACCTCCAGTCAGAGGTGAGAGACGCTGCGTTTCCAGCAGAAGTTGTCCGTTAACCGTCACGGCGCAATTGCAATCAGAAACTTGTTCATGCTGCTGGAGCTGGAGATGGAGCTGCTACTATTTATCGTGCCATCCTGACCTTGGCAGTGAGTCATCTCGTCGGGGATTCATCGCTCAAGGTCCTTGGTATAGGCTGGTGAGCGCGATATGCATATCAAAAGAAGTCTTCTGTGTGCATTAGCCATCACAAGCAATCATTTGTCGTGGCCAGTTAGTTTGGCATCTTGAAACGGTTGTGGGGCGCCGAGTGTATGTGCATAAGTGGATAAGAGTGCCTATCCGCAGCAAGCATAGGAGATATCTTGAGTGGCTGTATCGACATTTGACCAAAAGTCGACCAACAATCGACCAACAATCGACCAATTCCATCAAATGCTATCAATCATTATGACGACAGCCAAGCCCTTGTAAGATAAAGGGTAAGTTGCCCCACACTAAAAGACTACTAGCGGCTTGGACGGTTACGCCGTTGTTGTCTAATCAACAATAGCCTAGTCGATTGATATACCAAAGAATCAATTGGTCTCAACGCTGAAGTTCATGACACTTGCATCCAATGCAAATGCAGCCAATTCGAATGAAACACAACCATTGCTGGTAACGTCCCAGCCCCGGGCGGATACAATGTCCATCTGGACGGTATGGCCCAATCACCACCACAAAGCCAGCCCGGACTCACAGTCTCCCGCACAAGCTGCGCCCCGAATATACTACTCAGTGTTCAGACCGGGTCCAGGGATAGAGCCACTGTGCCTTGGAGCCAATGTGCAGTTGACCGACACAGGACCAGTGAGTAGGGCTCAATTCGAAGCAATTGTGGAAGATGTGGAGGCAGCAATAGAAAGCAGAGTCGAAGCATGTCAGCCCCGCCGTATAGCGTCAGGCAGCTCGGGCAGCTACTTTGTGTACTCAAAGTCCGGCAGCTGTGTGGCGGTGTTCAAGCCCAAGGATGAGGAGCCGTATGGACCGCTGTCTCCCAAGTGGACCAAATGGCTGCATCGGAACCTGTTTCCGTGTTTCTTTGGCCGAAGCTGCCTGATTCCCAACAATGGTTACATCTGCGAGGCAGCAGCGTCGACCTTGGATCGACTGCTGCAGACGTTTCTGGTTCCGTACACGGACACAGTTTTTCTTTCGAGCCGGTCGTTCTATGTCAAGTTTTGGGACCGATGGAGCAAGCGCGAGCGACGACCCAAGATTGGCTCGTTCCAGTTGTTTCTGTCGGGATACGAACAAACAAATGTGTTTCTGAGAAAGCATCCTCTTCCGAATGATCTCAACAAGGATGCACAGGCGTTACGGGAGATGGACGAGCAGCTAGCTTCAGGCATGATGATAAGTGCTAGCCATGGCGGTACCCGTACTCGTGGTGGTACCCGCAGTCGGAGTGGCACGCGTAGTCGGAGCGGTAGTGCTAGTGCTACTGCTACTGCTACGGCCACTACCACTACCGACACTCAGGACATTAACCCGCTCATGAACAGTGTAAAACCGCCTCATCGCCACAACAGACAATTTGATCCGTCCAGACCGTCGGCAGATCATCCAGGATACTACGAGAATGGGTACTACAGCTACGACTATGACCCAGATGCATTCACTCCGTCGGCTAGCGAGATGGCCAACCCAGTGTCGGTGGCCGGGTCCACGACGAGCTCGGAGGGAGCTAGCTCCCTCCGAGCGGGACAAGCACGGCAGTTTCAGTGGACACCCAACATGGTGTTACAATTCATCGAGGAGATTGAAAAACTTGTTGTTCTTGACTATATTATGCGCAACACCGACCGTGGCCTCGACAACTGGATGATCAAGGTCGAGTATCCCAGTCCGACAGCGTCCGACAGTGAGGCAGCAGCATCGGCAAGAATACGGGTCGCAGCCATCGACTCTGGTCTGGCGTTTCCGTGGAAGCATCCCGATGAGTGGAGAAGCTACCCGTACGGGTGGCTGTTTCTCCCGACAGCCCTCATAGGAAACCGGTTCTCGCAGCGAACCAAGGACCACTTTCTACCGCTGCTGTGCTCGGAAGACTGGTGGAGCCAGGCATATACATCACTCCGAGAGGTGTTTTCGCGCGATTCCGAATTCAAGGAGCGCATGTTCCGCAAACAATGGGCGGTTCTTCGCGGCCAAGCGTTCAATGTGGTGGAAACACTCAAGACGCATGATCAAGGACCGCTCCAACTGGCCCAAAAGCCTGCATTTCTGGTCTACGATGACATTGTTCCCGTCCCGTCGTCCACATTTTCCCAACCAGGCACCACGACGCAGGTAGCCAGCATCAGCGGTACGTCCCAAGACCACAGCCAGAACCACCAGCGTAAGAGCAAGAATAAGAACAAGAACAACAAGGGAAACCCGTCAGGTGGGTCGCTGGGCGTGGAGTCGCAGTACAAACAACTTCGATCAAAAGCTAGCCTCACGAGTCAAGATGACCTATGGCCTGCGCTTGTCAACAGTGATCGGCTGGGTGAGCCGCCAGACTCACCATCCCAACGCGGCCCGTCAAAGCATGCGCCTAATGCAGGTGCAGAGACGCGGCGACCTCCCAACTGCAGAAGTAAGAGCTTGGGACAGACGGTGGGTTACTCGGAGGCACTTGACGCCGGAAACAACAAAATCCCGGTGATAGTCGAGCGAGCCGTCATGGTTACGTCCAAGCCGCCTGTTTTTGCCTGGTGTTAGCTAGTTTTCATGTATCAATGTATATATTTATTTGTTTTGCCGCCCACCTCCGTGGGACGTTGTGGCGCCGTACCCCGCAAAAAAGCTAGCCGTGTCATGTAACCTTGAGCTTTGGCTTGAGCCTTGTGCGTGCGAGAGGGAGGCTCCCCCCACTAGCGCGGAGCCGAGAGGTTTAGTTGTAGTAGCGGGACAAAAAAAGTGGGGCTCCAACACAACAGAGCACAACACAGCACTTGTCCGGCGGGATATAGATATAGCCACGCGCCGTCGACAAAGTCTCAAGTTTCGAGCAGCACACGCCACTTCATTCACTTTCAATAACACAGTATGCCACGAGTCCATCGACAAGAACAGGGATTCCACAAGAATCAACGCCCCAGCCTAGGGACCGTCGGAGTTGTTCTGGTGACTGCATTTCTGATCACGTCTGCCGTCTGTAGGCTATGGTCCAACACTTCTTTGATGGCGAGCATATACGCAGGAGTTTCGGCATCAATTACGGCGACGGCATTTCTGTTTTCGTTTTTCTTTTCGTGTCTATGCTTTATGAACATTGTTGCCCAGCGCTGGTCGGTGCCGTACCTAGCGATGAAACAGGCTTTGCTATGAGAAAACGAAAAAAAAACCGCCAAAAAAACAAGCGTTGCACTCACGATCACTTATTTATCGAACATGGAAACAGCATGTTTCACGCACAATCTCTTGTCATTGACAATATTTAACATTCACTATCCTGATAGCATCAAGACCAACCGGCTCTTGCTGGACCAGCACACACGCCACTGGTTTCGCTGCCGTTTCAATGTCGCTGGAGTAACCCGAAGTAGTGGTTTCGACAGGCACAAACTGCCAGTGTGCACCAGCAACGGTCCTTTCCCGTACGTCTACCTCAATGTCTCGCAGGTCGAGCCCAGGCTGGGCCAACCCTGTCCCCTGGAATTTGAGAAAGGCTTCTTTAATTGCCCATAGATACAAAAAATACCATTCTTTTGTTGCTTGAATGAGCTTCTGCTCGTACTGCTGGATTTCGCTCAGACTAAGAACGTTGGTCCACATTTCGTCCACAAGCCCCTCAAAGTCGTGAGTGGGCCCAACCAGGTCAATGCCAACCGGCCAAGACGACTTGGCAAACACAACAAGAGACTCATGGTGGCTGAGATTGAACTCAATGGGAAGAGCTCCCTTCTTGTTATTCTCCAGGTAGGGCCGGCCATACACAGAGTACTTGATGTCGTCACTCTGGACTCCCAATGCCTGTTGTGTCACATATCTGGCTGCGGCCTTTTGGCGACTGTCTTTGTGCGAATTCTGTGGGTACAGATTTTCTACATTGTCTGGTAGATCTGCTCCGTCGAAGACAAACACTTGAACAGTTGTTGTCATACAGAGACAAGCAGGCAGTGATCCGGGCAGGGGTATATGGCTACATTAGAAAATATCCAGCCTTGCCAAACACGGGACCCAAGGCCAGTCGCCATGATAACAGAGATCTATAGACAACAATATATCAAAGATACAAAACTCTGCAAAAACTCTGCGAAATTCAGCAAAATTCAGCAAAATTCGGCAACCTATCCAGCACTTCCTCGCAACGCTCATAGCAGAGAGCCGGGTAAGGGTTGGTGTGCTTTTCAACCTTGCTGTAATTGGCCCGTCGTCACCAACAACTTCAAGTCAAAAACATGTCGGGAGGTCCTGTGCCAGTATACAAGAAGTACACCGCGGCTTCCAAGGGCATCTGGGAGAAGGTCCGTCAGATGCTAGCCATGGTTCCTAACAGATCCACCGGTAACCCCGTGGTGCCCATGTACCGAGTGCCCACACCTGGATCCAGAGAGGAGGCTGCAGCCTACGAGGACCCCGCAACTCTTCCTGCCAACGACATTGCTGAGAACAGATACTACAACAGAGACGCCCGAAGACATTACCCCCGGACCGCGTTCTATGATCAGAGCAAGATTGCTGGACTGCTGGAGTATGGTAATGCTGCGAGTCCCAGAATCGCCAATGGTGAGGCTGGACACAAGGCTCTTGCTCAGGTTAACAATGGTGGTCTGTCTCTGACGCAGATTATCGCATCATCGCCCCACGATGTCATCAAGGGCTCGGTTCTTGACAAGAACGGTCTCCCTCCTATTGCCCCATCTTTCCGCAAGCACCACTACAAGATTATTGCTCCTTCAGAGAGCGGCATGTATGATGACGCTCACTACCCTGTGCGCTCATTCGAGTAGATGCTTATCGGCTGCATATACACCCAACCAAAAGAAAGCAAGATGCTCCCCAGAATGGGGTAGGTCGTGCTTGGAACACTAATTTATCTTGTAAAGATCGCAATCCATTAGATGCACACGAATTTGGCTTCTTTTTTTTATTATTATTATCTTCCTCGTTGTGGTAATTTCGAGACTAGCATCATGCGTGTGCGGGTCCGCAACCATGCTCCGACTCGGTCTAAGTAAAGGGGTTGGACTAAAAGCCTATTTCCCATCTTTGCGGTTTCTTAGGTCAATGTCTTCTAATCAACCTCATGCGACATCGCAGACGTCGTTTGACGCAAATAGCGATCTTTACGACAAAGTTCGCCCCGACTACATTTCCGAAGCGGTGGAGCTTGTTTCGGACCGACTGAACCTGGCAGCGGGCTCCAAGGTTATTGATCTGGCGGCTGGAACAGGCAAATTCACACAGGCTCTTCTCAAACATGCGTCAAGTACCAAAATGGATCTGCACGTTGAAGCGGTGGAGCCGTCAAGTGGCATGAGACGGGTGTTTGCGTCCAAGTTCCCCAATGTGCCGGTCCACGAGGGAAGCTCATACTCAATTCCATTCCCCGACAACTACGCAGATGCCATCATTATTGCACAGGCATTCCACTGGTTCGCTGACAACAAGTCGCTCAAAGAGCTGGCGCGTGTGCTCAGACCCGAGGGAGTGCTGGGACTGATTTGGAACTATGATGCAATTGAGGAGCTTGCACCGAACAACCCGCAGAAACTAATCACAGAGTACATTTGGTCGTTCGATATCAAGGTGCCGCAGTACCGTCGAATGGAGTGGCGCGACCTTCTGTTGAGTAAGGAGCAGATATACTTCAACGTCCCATACAATGAAGAGCACTTTCTCTTTAACGTCGAGGCGCCCAATGATCCCGACTTTCTGTGGCAATACTGGCAATCGCGCAGCTACATTACGGCTTTATCTGAGTCTGAGCAGGCTAAAGTGAAGGAGCAGGTGTATGCTCTGTTCAAGCACTCGGACGTAGATCCCTCGGCAGATCACATTAACATCAGAAGAGGCACCCACGTGGTGTGGACGTCTCCCACAAAGACACAATAGGCAAATACAGACACACAGAGACTAGTAGTAAAAGTAGTAGATAAATATGTACAGATTGCCGAGCTCACCAAAGCCTCTGCTCAATTGTCTGTCCGTTAGCATCCTGGTACTCTATGCATGTTTTGAGGAATCTTGGTGTACTCAGCGGTCTTCGCACGCTCTTTGCCGCGCGATAGGTAATCTTGACCTGGGAGCCTGTTGAGGAGTGATTGAGGGTGACCTCACCAGACACAATCACGTTGTACATCTCGTTGGGTAGCTCTGCCGACTCGACATCGGGCTCAAGGTCTGCATCTTCGTCTCCAGGCAGTGAACTCTTGGGCTCAGAGGATGACTTGGACGCCCGCATTGAACCGCTAAGCGGCTGGAGAAAGTCGTCGAATCCCGACCCAAACGATAGCAGCCGGATGTCTAGCTTGGGCAGCTTGAGATGTGGCACGATATTTACTCCGGCCACCCCGAAACTGGAGCATATGATCTGGAATCGTTCATCTTTTGGTCCAACGTGCCAATCGGGTGTAATCTCAACCGTTGGTGCTATTCTGCTGTAGCCGCCCTCGCGAGAGTCCGGAGAACGAGCAATAATATTGTTCACTGTCTCGTCTACACACAATCGCTCGTATAGCTTTTCGCGAACGCTCTGCACCGTTGCTGTTTTGTCAACCTCGCAGTTGTATGCTTTTCTGTTTCTTGTTGTGATCCACAAAGGAATGAACACCGCCTGTTTATTCCATACTGTCTGATACAATGCATATGTCGTGATAGTGCCAAACACCAGCCCACAGAGCAACAATGCGCCCTTTAGTGGTCCTGACCCCGTACTCCGCTGGGAGTACCTCCGGATGCTCAATTGTCTCTGCTGTGCTTCGAAACGCACCTTATAGGCTGTCCATTCTAGTCCACGGATGCTATGCACGAACCCACCATTGCATCGGAGAGCCCTTCCTGGAGTGACAACCCGAAGCATGTGTCTGACTTGGAAAGAGTTGTCCAACTTTGAGGGGAAGACCGTGCCCTGGCCAGTCCCTACATCAAGCCCTACACCGCCGTATCACACTAGAAGTTTATTGCCCCTGGAAATAGTGGCCATTTCCGATGAAAACATCGACTCTTTTCTTCTATAGTTCGAACCTGTCACTTGCCAAATTCAGTGAAACTGAACGAGAACACAGGGAATTTAGGAACTTGCACCGACTATGCACTGATGTTGTCCGCTAGTAAGCTGCAAGCCAGAATGGAGCTTCTAGCTGGCAGTGGCATGCGGCATACGCCGTGCGCTAATTACATCACGAGTAGGCTAGATCCATCAGTATATTTATATATGTCCATGCAAGATTATATTACTTTGAGCGGGAGCGCTCGTAGCGGCCAACCACGATACAGTGATCACGCTCGTAGGGCTCAAGGGTCAGTTGCTCGAGAGGTTTGATTCTCTCGTCTCTCAGTTTCTGGACCTCGCGGGCAAACACCGTCTCGGCGTCGACAGTGGAATCAATACAGTTAGCCTTGATGGAGATGACCACTCCTCCCTTATCCTTGAGGAACAGGTGGGAGTTGAGCGCAATGATACGGGCCTGATCGGGCTGGGCAACATCGGCAAACACAGCGTCGACCATGCCGACGAGCATTCTGTATTTTTGGGGATGTCTGGCATCCTCGATAATTGGGATAACGTTGGGCCTCTTCTTTGCCATGGAGATGAGGTCACGTCCACTTCGGTGACTGAACTCAACAGCGTACACGACACCCTCGGGGCCAACAACATCAGCAACGTGACTCACCGAGGTTCCAGAAGCAGCTCCCAGGTAAAGCACCTTCTTGCCCGGTGCAATGTACAGCTCATCGAGTCCTCCCAGAATACCAGCGGCAAGCTTGGATCGGAAAGGGTTCCACACACGGTATTCAATCTTGGTGGCCACGCCGTCAGTGTTCTCGCCGTTGGCGGCAGCAGGAGCGTCGATCGAAATTCTCTTCTCTCCGTACACACTCTCACCAGGCGTCAGGTTCTTTGTCAGTAGCAGGTCCTCCTTGCCGCGTCCAATAAATACTCCAGCGTGCTTGTGGGGCTCGACAACCACCTTGGCACCGCCTCTAGCTCCTCCTCGGGCTCCGCCTCTTCCACCACGGGCTCCAGCGCCTCCACGTCCTCCAGGGCCACCGCGGCCAGCGCCGCCGAATCCACCACGGCCGCCTCTACCACCGGCGCCTCCGCGTCCGCCGCCAGCACCACCTCTGCCTCCTCCAAATCCACCACGTCCTCCTCTAGGAGCTCCACCTCCGCGGCCACCGCCGCCGAATCCACCACGGCCGCCTCTACCACCGGCGCCACCGCCTCGTCCTCCGGAACCAAATGCCATGTTTGTCTAGTTTTAGCTGTGTAGTATGGGTTTTGGAGCCAGTCAGTAGACAAAAGGAAAACTTTTGACGAAACCTTAATAATTTTTCACACCCCAGGGCAGCGCAGCCGTCGTCTCTCAGGTATATCATCCCAACCCTCACCCTCATTCCATATGGCTGGACGGTTTTAACCTTATCGTCGCGGTAATATTATATCTGTCCAATTACAAGGGCGGCACCGATAGGGGTAAAAGGGATATCCCAAATACCACTCCCCACCCCTCACCAACGTGACTGCTCCCCTCCAACAAACTCAACCAAGTATGTGTGCCTACACCACAAATACACCCAGCAGCCCCTACCCTACTTGACAAATCTCCAAGCCGTGGGAAAAAGCGACTCGACTCACTCTTTGCCTCCACTAATGACTCGTTACAGCACCACCCCCGTCAACCCGGCCAAGAGTGCCAGTGCCCGTGGCTCGTACCTCAGAACCTCGTTCAAGAACACCTACGAGACCGCCAACGCTGTGTCCGGATGGAATCTCCAGAAGGCCCTCGCCTACTTTGAGCAGGTCACCGACAAGAAGAGAGCCATTCCCTTCAGAAAACACGCCGGATCCATCGGCAGAACCGGACAGGCCAAGGAGTGGGGTCTCACCAAGGCCAGATGGCCCGTCAAGTCGGTCAAGTTTGTGACCGACCTCCTCAAGAACGCCCAGGCCAACGCCGACACCAAGGGTCTTGACGCCGACAAGCTTGTTATTTCTCACATCCAGGTTAACCAGGCCCCCAAGCAGCGTCGCAGAACCTTCAGAGCCCACGGACGCATCAACCCCTACCAGGCCTCTCCCTGCCACATTGAGATCCACCTCACTGAGGTCGATGAGGAGGAGCAGGAGCAGGTTGCCAACAAAAAGTCCATTGCCCGCGTGTCGCCCCGCCAGCAGGCCATTAACAGAAAGCTCGCCGCCAAGCAGCTTTCTCAGGCCAACAAGGCCTAAGCTATTTTAGTATGTACCGAGTTAGTATATATATAATGCGAGTCTGATGATTACCACTACTACTTGTTTGTCTATGACCGGCATTTGACTCAAGTTAATCTGTTAGTATATGAGAGCTTAGACTTGTTCAAGTGGCAGGAAACTGCTGAATCACCTTTGGACCGCGAAACATCATCACCGTCACCACAAAGTGCAAGAATAGAACGTACACCACAAAGATGTTCATGCTCATCCGCGTGTTCAGAACAGTCCGTAAAAGCTTGTGCGCAATCCTCTCAAACGGTCCCAGCTGCGACAAGATCCGCTCCGACTCCTTGCCTCTAAATTGTTGGAACGGCGAAAGCCCCTGCTCATACAAAGACTGGTACTTGCTTGCCGCCGCTGCGCTGGTAGTGGCTGCTCTACCGGACCCATTGACATCGTAAGATTGCATGTAGCGGGTCCGCTCGTACAGCTCAAGGTTATCCTTCTTGGTCGTTTCCACCTCTTTACGGAGACTCGTGATGATTGCAGTCTGTTTTCGCACTTCATTGTCGAGCTCCACATTTCGCGCCCTGAAACGGTCTCGCTGTTGTGTGACAATCTGGAGAAGATTCTGCTGGTTTCCTACGTCGCTAGACGCAGGATTGGGTCCTCTTCGGCTGGATGGAGCCCCCGAGGGCATTAAAGGACTTGGACCTCCACGAAGCGACGCCATGCTCGCAGCAGATGACGAACCATGGACGCTGCCGGTGCCGCCGGTGATTCCATCCACAATGGACGCAGTCGGAGAGGTGTTGGATATGCTGTCGTTTCGCGGCCACGCGGTCCACCCAGAAACAGTCGACATGGGTGGCGAGTGAGAAGACTTTTGCATCTCACTCAGATCACTCTCTAGCTTGGCGTTGAGCACGAGTGTTTGCTCCAACTCTTGTTTCACTCGGGTCAGCTCGCTGTTGATGCGGTCAAGCTCACTTCTGAGCTCGTTGTTCGACACCCGCATCGCCGTTAGATCACTGTTCATCTTCTTGTTTTTGGTCATCAGCTGTACCTCTAGCTTCGACTTGGTAGTAGTCTCCGTGGACTGCTCTGTCTCCTCTCCGTCTGCTTCTTCTCCAAAC
Organism: Trichomonascaceae sp. Y4102; assembly: GCA_023628915.1. Lineage (NCBI taxonomy): Eukaryota > Fungi > Ascomycota > Dipodascomycetes > Dipodascales > Trichomonascaceae > Trichomonascaceae sp. Y4102. The sequence continues at coordinate 296,151 of JAMAJT010000007.1, read as the reverse complement.
TCAATTGACTTGATAACCTCCAGCTCGCGCTTAAGCTCACTGTAGTCGCTCTGCGCCTCCAATTTGCCGCGCAGTGTCTCAGCCTCAGTTGTCTTACGGGTCAGCTCGCGCTCCAGACTATCAATCTTCTGGGATGCAGTGGCACTCTCTCGGTTTTGTTTAGCGACTAACGACGCCACTTTGGCTCCGAGAATCGCGTTCTCACCTTCGAGATCTGAAATGCGTGCCTGGAGCTCCAGTTGCTGCTGTTGCGCAGCGTTTCCGGACTTCAGAGACTCGAGCTCTGCGCGCAGCTCCACGTTCCGCTTCTCTGCCACCGTAGCGGCACGGTTCGCGCGCTCAAGATCATGGGCCACGATCTCCAGCTCCGCCATCCGGCGCTCTTTGGTCTTGCTGGAGCCAGTGCTCTTACCTTGATCGTTATCCCCGTGGCCGTCGTCATCATCCGCAGATAGGCGCTGCTGGGCCGCTACAACCTCTTGGTTTGCTCTGAGATCTGCTATTTCTTTGGTGAGTTCCTTCTCGCGAGCCTGCCAGCTTCGCTCCTTCTCGTCGAAAATGGCCTCCATCTCCGCCTGTTTGGCATTGAGTCGCGAGTCTAGAGTTTGTGCGTGGTCCATCTCCAATTTCAGCAATTTGCCCTTGACTGTGTCATAGTCTGCATGTCGGCTTACAATGTCGTTTAAGCGAGAGTTTTCTGCAGCCAAGCGTGCTAACTCCGATGCTGACGCTACTGATTCCACGCTGGCTTCAAGAAGCGGTTTTGGATCTGGTGCTTCTGCAAGCGATTTGTAGAGCTTCATGAAACATGTCTCTGCATACTTGCTTCGATTGGTCAAATTGTCAATCTCAGTCTGGTACAGCTTGAGCAGGCCCTTGATCTGCCCTAGCTTCTCCTCATCGTCGAGCTTTCTAAATTGTTTGGTTGTCGCCGCCAATTCCTTACGTCCTTTCACGGACTCGGCCTGCTGCTCAATAATCGTACTTCCTTCCTCATCTAACGTCTTTTGAAGCGCAGAAAGCCCAATTTCAGTCCAGACCTCAATGGCCCTTTCAAAGGTGGTGCTCATAGTGCCTTGAGCCACCCCACACCATCGGCCACATAAAACCATTAAGGTTGCTGACTAATCGCTTAGTCGTCAACTTTCCCAAGATTCAAGGAGCTAGGGGAAAACCATAAACATCCCTGAGACAGTCACAGTGAATTTTTCACCACTCCCCTCCTCCCAAGCAACAACAACAAGTCCCAGACAAATATCCAGTCCCAGTCGCACCTCACACCACACCAATGAAGTTCATCCAGTCCGACGAGCAGATCACCGTCCCCGAGGGAGTTTCCGTCAACATCAAGGCCCGTGTGGTCGAGGTCACCGGACCCCGTGGAACCCTCAAGAAGGAGCTGAAGCACGTCAACGTTGCCTTCACCAAGGTCAGTGACAGACTCGTCAAGGTCTCTGTCTTCCACGGTGACAGAAAGCACGTTGCTGCTCTCCGTACCGTCAAGTCTCTTGTCCAGAACATGGTCACCGGTGTCACCAAGGGTTACAGATACAAGATGAGATACGTCTACGCCCATTTCCCCATCAACGTTAACATCATCAACGACAAGACCGTCGAGATCAGAAACTACCTTGGAGAGAAGTTCATCCGTGAGGTCCCCATCCGTGAGGGAGTCACTGTCACCATCTCCAAGGCCCAGAAGGATGAGCTCATCCTCGAGGGTAACTCTGTCGAGAACGTGTCTCAGACTGCTGCCGACATCCAGCAGATCTGCAGAGCCCGCAACAAGGATATCCGTAAGTTCCTTGATGGTATCTACGTCTCTGAGCGCGGAACCATTGAGCAGGAGGCTTAAGATACAGGCACTCCTCCGTCATTGCACTCTCAACTCTCACGCCCCCCAAAATCAAACAATCGATCCGATTCATGATATTTTGTTACTAATGTTTGTACTTACGTTACAAGGTCGCTATGTCTTGGCGCTAATCAAGACAAAGTAGGCGAGGAGACTCGCCTGGCGTGTGTTTGTTTACCCTAGACTGTCCTTAAACTTGAAAGAAAAAAGTCATCAAATTGACTACATCTATCTTGATACCTCAATTGGCCATCCAGTCGCCAGAGTGTCTTGGTGTGGTAATCACAAGCAAGTCGACTCCAATTCCTCCAGGGCATGTGAAATCCTCATTAGCCCAATACAGTCGGTTGTCAAACGTGGGGCAAATGACTCCCTCGCGTTTACCGTCAAGAGCCAAGTGTCCCTCAGCGGACCATCCAGTAGTGGGATGGTACAGTGTGTCAACAATCTTCACGGCATGGTCATTCTCCACATCAAGAATGCGAATGGGTTCAGGCTGGAAAATCACTCCGTGCTCGCTAAACAGAACACCCTTGAATGGTCGGGCTCCAGGAGACTCGTTGATACCGAGCCCTCCGTCACTATAAACATTGATAGTGCGCAGGTGTACCAGTGTGTTTCCCGAGTGAATAGTGATGAGTCCAAAGACGTCTCCGTCAGATTGTGCCGAAACAGTCGAATTGGACGCAGCAGGCTCTGCAACTGAAGTAGCAGTCTCCGTAGGAGCAGCGAGCACCACACTTGCTGCAGAGAAAATCGAGGTGCAAATCGTACTGATCTTCATGGTGGATGTATGTGTAACACTTTGCAGAAAAGTCCCCGTTAATATACCAACTGGACTCGGTAACAGAATAGCATGGAGCTGCTCTTGTGTGCGTGGGTACAGGGTCCCGCAGGTACCATTATGCACTGCCCCACCGTCATTATGGTCATGCGACAGGATTAACAGCGAAAGCTATGCAATCAATAGCCCCGAGAGTCTCGCAATGTTTTCTCTCGTGCGCAGACCATGCAACCACATGGTGACCCCCAAAAAATAGACTATGGTCCCTACATGAATGTGCGGCGGTTCCCCGGATTTCCGCATCCCTTGACGTATGCATTCCCACTTGGGACAAATACCTCAATGCACACTTTACTAGTTGGTCGTCCTGCAGTTCATACGTTACCTTCATTATATCAAGATGCGTGAGTCGGCGCCAGTCTCCCCATCATTAACACCACCAATTACCGCAGAAGAGATTGTAACATTCCGTCATTCTCCTTCCGCTGCTTCTTCTTCTTCTTTCGAAATGTCGACCAGCTCCAATACCGTTCCCGAACCTAACTCGGCCCCGCTACTTGCGCCTCCTCCTAATCCAAGAAGTAGCAAGTTTGGTCTTCTTTCTGAGCGATGTAGCTTGTCCAAGCACGTGTTCCGGAAAATCGTCAGTATCCTATGTCAGTATTTTGCTACACACTCCATGAGAGCCCCTTAGCTGAGAAGCTGCATCAGTTCGCCCTTTGTGAGTTTAGCTGCCGAGCTTTCTTCGTTTCCTTCCCCGCCGCTACCACGGCCACTCAACGCATTGGCAGAGATTGCGCTCTTGCGTTGTTGAAGATCAATGATGGATTCCTCAACGCTGTTCCGGATAAGCAGCTCATATACGTCAACGTCATGAGTCTGCCCAATCCGATGGACTCGATCAATGGCCTGATTACTCACGGCCTCGTTCCACCAGGGATCCGTGAGAATGACCTGAGACGCACACGTCAAGTTGAGACCCAGGGACGCCGCTTTAAGTGAACACAAAAGCACAGCAATCGACGGATCGGTCTTGAACCGGTCAAGAGACGCTTGCCGATGTGCGTGTGCCATGGATCCATCAAAACGAGTGAGTTTGAACCCCTCGCGGGTCAGAACCTCCTGTATGCTGTCGAGCATGCCAGAGAACTGGGTATAAATGATGGTTTTGCGAGGACTTGCGCCAGTCGTATCCAGTACATTCCTCGATTCGTATAAAATAGCAAGTATCTGTTTGATCTTTGTACTGTAGCCGTGTTGGGTATCGATGCTGAGCGTTGAGAATGATCGGGTCATTTGCTTGACTCTGGGAGTTGACGTAACGACGGTTTCGCTAGCCCCAAGTTCCTGCTCTGGCGCCAGCATTCCGTTCTCCTCGCGGAAGAAGTCATCATCATCATCAAGTACCACTGGAACTTCGAGATCCTCCTCCTGGGGGATCTGGTTGGAGGACGAACGCGCTTGGAGGGATTCTAACGAAACAAGTCTCAAGTCGTCACAGGCCTGGCGTAACCGCAAGAGCAAAGTGAGCATACGGAGATATGGGTTCTTGTCGGCTCCAATAGACTTGAGCTGGTGCTGCACCTCGCCTCTGAGCGTCTGGTAGACCTGTGTTTCGTGCTCGCTGAAATCAAGGTATACCTTGTGAACACGACGCTGAGGAAGTTTGACGGCTCCGGTTTCAAAGAGTGACTTGGTCCGTCTGAGCATTAGAGCAGTTAGGAGTTTCTGGAGCTTTCCGTAAGCCATGGGAGCCATACCACCGTTGATTGGGCGCGTGATCTGAGCTCTCCACGTACTGAAGTTGTCGAACGGCGCCACTCCTACAAACTTGAAAAAGGAGTAGAGCTCGTCAACAGAATCAAGGACGGGGGTTCCAGTAAGACACCACTTGTGCTGACCTTTGAGAGCGAAGACGGCTTGCGCTGTTTTTGATGCTTTTTGCTTGATTGTGTGACACTCGTCGCAAATAATTCGCCACCATCGTGTTTGAGACAATGAGCCGCCGGCCAGCACATCGCCTCTGATTGTTTGGTATGTTGTTATAACCAAGTCATTCTGGGCAAACTGCGCGGCGGAAATGGAAAGGCGTTTTGGGCCGTGGTATATTATGCTCTTCAGCTGGGTCTTGGACTCCACCTCTTGCTGCCATTGCCTGATGAGCGCGAGCGGTGCGATAACCAATGTAGCTTTACACACCTTTTCTCCATTGATGTCTCGCTGAATGTTGCATGGATTGAGAAGAATGAGTCCCAGACTCTGGATGGTCTTACCCAGTCCCATGTCGTCGCACAGCAGACCGCCTTGGAACTTTTGCTTGGGGTTCTCTCTGCCCAGCAGAAACTTGATCCCTTTGATTTGATGGTCTAAAAGCGTTACATCCAGCCCAGGAATCGCCTCCCCGAGGTTGCGGAACCGTTCAGGAACCATCTTCATATCGCTTCCTGACTCGAGAGCGGCAAACAGCTTCGCGACGGATTGATTTGTCTTTTCTTTGGCGGAAACCTTTCCCTCGCGGATGTCTTGGTCGACAAGAATCACCGGTTCGTCCTCGATGTCGGTCGTCTTGGCCTTGGCGGCTGCATCTTTGTGTCGTGGTTCGTTGAGAATTGCAAAATCCTCAAGGCTTACGTCGTCGTCATGGTTGTGGTTCTCTTGGTCGCTTTCCTCGTCACTATCGCTGATCACTATCGCAGTGGGATGGTTAATGTGAGCGGTTGCCGTTACGGACACATCATCGTCATCATCCTCCGGAGGCGGGCTCTTCTTCATACTCTTGGACTTGCTACTTGTCCACGGGGGAATTTGCTGGCTCATATTTCGTCCCAACGACTGAGAGCGAGATGCTTCGCGTTTGGGAGGACGATTAAACCCGTCGTTGTCTAGCTGTTTGCGCATAGTGAACTTACCAGGCTTGGGACGAGACACTGGTGGGGTCGGTTGTGGTCCACGGGGCCGCGTCCGAATCATTGGCTCGGACTTTAGCGAGTGAATGGACTCTTTCTTGATGATAGGTGGCTGGCCCGGTGGTGGTCTCGGTTCTTTGGCTGCTATCGGCGGTGGTGCATGTACTGTTGGAGTCATCTCGTGGTCATCTGGGGTAAATGGCTGGGGTGAATCTGCTACCGTTCCAATCTCAGATACCAGCCCATCATCATGATAGTCATCCCCGGCGTCGTAGAATTCGTCATGTGATATATTGGACCCAGGACTCGAGGGAACGTGATGGCTGTGCTGTGCATTCCGGCCGCCAGAGCTCTGACTTGAGCCCGAGCCCGATCGCTGGTACCCACGTAAGCTCTGAAGGATACCCAAGCTTGAGCTTGGTTTCTTTGTCACTTTTGTAGATGTTTGAATGTTGGAATTGTTGGCGTTGCGGAGCCATTCTTTATCGTCTTCACTATCGTCATCTAAGTCCATAGCAAACAGTTTTGATTTCTTGATTTCAGAGCGTTTCATGTTGGGTTGTTGGGTAGAATGAGCCTCCTAGAGTACTGATATCAATTCTTTGTGATGATGCTGTTTCCTGATCTACAGATCTAGTAGCACGGCGTCGTTCTGCGAAAGCCGTCGTAATGGATCAATAGCCGAAACTCGAGCAATTCGACCACTCGATCTACCAATACACAGTGCCAATGGCTGGTGCAGCAACAGACGTTGTCCCAGTGTAGATCGCCGAAGTCACGCGTCAATCGTGTGTTGATGGCAAAAGTTATGTCTGGATGTTTAGGTATGTTTACTCTCGAGTGGGGCATGGGAACTGCCCTGAACATGAATGTGCGCACAGGAACGCCATCGCCCTAACCCGCCTGCTTGCCTTTACAATGCAGTTGTGTGCTGCCAGCCTTGCAGTTAGTTGACTTGGACAACACAAACACAGCGCCCACATACGTGCATACCTCCACACTGTACTAACAACACTACAAAGGCACATCCAGCTAATCTACCGAATTAATCGCATATTATTCTCGCAGCGCCACCCTCACGATGGCGAGTTTTGGCCAATTAAAGACCCAATTGAGGGCGCTCGAGAGCAGAACAGAGTCTCTGCTATCCGAGTACTCGGCAGAGGTTCAGAATGTTTCTTCGTACCCTACGGATACAGAACGCAGCCTGTGTGCGAGTATAGATGAGAATCTGGCAAAGACAGAGGACGCCGTCGCCCAGCTAGGGCGCATTCTTGATTCCGAAGGCCAGGCAAGTGCAGCTAAACTCCACCAAGTGCAACGTCACCGCGAGATCTTGCAGGAAAGCAAAACTCAGTACCGTCGAATCAAGAGCAGCTGCCAGCAAGAACGCAACAAGAAGAACCTGCTCTCTTCCGTGCAATCGGACATTGCGACACACAGGTCTCGGAGTGTCACCCCAGGCACCGAGGCAGAGTACATGATGCAAGAGCGGTCCCGAATCGACAATTCCCACAGTCTCGCTGACACGCTGCTTGCGCAGGCTTACGAAACAAGAGAGGAGTTTGCGCGGCAGCGGGCGAGCCTTGTAAATATCCAGCGCAAGATGCTCCAGACGGCGTCGCATATTCCGGGCCTCAACACCATTATCAACAAGGTCAACACTAGGCGGAAACGGGACTCGCTGATCTTGGCCTCCATCATCACGGGCTGCATTCTGCTTTTGTTTTTCTTCTACTAACCGCCGCAATCAGATTAATATGTGAATATGTACACTTGTTTGTTAATTCTATGGTCAAGCATAGTGTGCTGGCTGCGTCAGATGCATCAGGTTGTTGAGGTAGAACCGCGCAGACAGTTCCTTGCGCTCCGGAGCGAATCGGGACGCAATAGTCAAAGAGTCCACAATGCAGTCGCTCACGCCAACTCCCCGTCCAAATGTCATACCCGTGAGAAGCAGTCTATTGTCGTAGGCCGCGGATACAGCGTCCTGAATCTTCTGGACACGTTCGCTGTGTCCCACATAGTATTGCGGAATACTTGCCTTTTGTAGTGTCACTTTGATAGTACATTGTTCGGGATCAAGATCCTCGCCAAAATACTTTTTGATGGCAGCAAAGCAGCGGTCCTTGATCTGCTGCTCGGTGAGATTAGCAGGGGTGCCTTGTGCCCACCTGTCACCTCCCATCATGATGGTCATGTTGGAGCCATTTGGTTCGGGGTTTGTCTGCTTTTTTGTTGCTCGCGAGTGTGCTTTCAGCCTCATGTCAACCTCAGCAGCCTGCGCGCCATCATCAAACTGGGATCTGATGGATTTTTGTATGTTCGTCCAGCTTGGTAGGCGTAGTTTGAGGGATGATGCTGACGCTGCCGCGGAAGTATCCGGGGTTTTCATTGCCACTGGCTTGCCCGCCTCGTCTACTCCGATTCGACTGATTCCTTCCATTGACTGGTCATCGAGATCGCGTCGAGCCTTGATCACAGATGCTTGCATGTGTAGATACTCCTTCACAGGTTCCATTGCTGCCCGCACTCTGGAGTCAAAGATTATTCCAATCACGTCCTCCGTGTTGGCACAGTCCTCACTCTGCGGGACTAGAAAACCAAACCAATCAGGAAGAATGCTCTTGTTGGGAACGTATATGTTCACCACTGCAACGTTGGCCGATTCAATCTCGCTGAGCTCAGGAATGGGCTCGCTACAATCAAGAATCTCTTTGACGGCAGAGGCGTTGACTGTGCTTACACATATGTCGCCATTGATCGTTTTAACTCCGTCTCCGTTTCCCTGCTTGAGGCTCACTGAGCACTTATTGTCGCTGTTTTTGATGGACTCAACCTCCTGCCCAAGATGAAACTGGACCCTCTCAGGGAATCGCGATTCCAGGCTCTGCTTAAGATTGGACGCAAACTGCTGCATTCCTCCCTGAAGTCCCAGCATGCTGTAGTGTTGCTGAAGTGTATCGTTGCCCAGATGTTGGCGCCTTGTGAGAAGTTGCGCTAGCGCAGGAAATGCCTGGTTTCCGTATGTGTCAAAATCTTTTGCCATCTTGCTGATCGCACTCCCGACCACGCTAGACTTGTTGAGTCGTTCTGCCAGGTAGAATCGGTTTAGACGGGCAACAGAGCGCGCACTCAGTTTGTTTACGTCCCCGGCGTAAATTCCCCGCATGATTGCAGAAACCATATTGTCAACTATTGGTCGTCCAAACCTTCGACTGAGAAAGTTTCCTACGCTTTCATCGTGCACCTCTGCTGACCTTGGCTTTGTAAAAAAAACGTCGCGAATGGCTCCCCACAACACTCCCTTGCCGAGTTTCTGTACAAACAAAAAGCTCATCGCTTGTGCTAGGCTATTAGGCAGCTGGACCAGCTTTCCTCCAAATGCGAGACCTTTGCGGTTGGTTGGTGACCTTTTGGGCACTCCCACCAGCTGGGACTCGAGCCCTATATCCTGCATCATTTGTGTAGCAATGATGGTTCCCGGGTGTGATGGCAGCAGTGTCCGCGGTCCATGCTCAAAGTACACGTCCTTATCTCCTTCTGTAGCAAGGGTTGTACGCATGTACCCGCCGACGTCGGTGGCTTTGTCCACAATGCGTAGATTGATGTCGGGTCGACTGTGGGCCACGAACCACGCAAGACTCATTCCCGAGATGCCAGCTCCAATAATTACGAGGGTTCCATATTGGGGCACATCATGTAGCCGTGATGCCAGCACCTCGACACCGTAGGTCACTGCTTTCTTACCCTTGTCGTCGTCTTCCGGTCGTATTTCCCATGATTGTATGGCCATGGCACTCGTGAGTGGGGTCATTTCTCCGTATACAAGCTTGTCTTGGCTGGCATCATATCCTTGTTGCAGATTCTTGCCCCTCGTTCTCACAGCCTCTGCCATAACCAGTATCGGGTGATGCTTTTTGCGTTCATGCTCGATGATCTGCTGCCGTCGACTGGGGTCACCAGCGACATACCTTGGGGAGTATATTCCGTCCACAGGGGGATTACCCTTGATGTGCTCTAGTAGTGTTGCACGGGTTTGATCAGAAAACTGATCCCTGCGTCTGTCTGGTCTGGGCTTGGTGGTTATATGTCTTTGGGTTGCAACTATGCCGTTACTTGTGCTCCTTGAAATAGATGGCGTACAGATCGCTTCCCTTTTGGCGAATCTAGCCAGTCCTCTCAATCGCATGGCTTGACAATGCTTCAACGGCTTCGCCGTCAACATATTACGTTGTACGGACAGATGTTGTGTGTAATATTTCAGTCAGCCGCGTCGTTGGAACCGTCACGTTATTCTTGTATAGTCTAACAAACGTATAGCCCAGCAGATTTCCATTGCTTTACATTGCTCTACGACAGTTTCCTCTGTTTCACCTCTTTGGAAGTAGAAAAATGTGCATCTTTGGCACTATTGTTTTGTAGCTAGACAAACCCCCACCCGCCTTGGTGGTACTCGGATTCCGCATGCATTTATTCCCCGGTCTAGGGTTGGGCTGCCCCGGGAGTCCAACCATCCCACCGGCAAGGATTTGTAATATTTCAGACCACCACCCTCCATATTATTCCGTCCCGACTAGAGTCCGGTTCCAAGCATCATGGAATTGTCGCACGGGTTCCAGGAGTTTGACCAATTCTTCCTGGCCGGCATGCACGATGCAGCCTCGATTGCGATTTCCTCCAGTGACTTTGGAGCGGACATAAATGCTTTTGCACCCAATACAACGCCATATACAACTACATTGCCAATAGGAAACAAAGGATGCAGCTTCTGCCCCGATTCAAGAGGATGGGACGTCTTTGCCAAGGACGGATTCACTCTCAACCCGTGTTTCGTTGAGGCGTCGGTCATGAACATCCCCAACCTGCTGGTGCTGACCCTCGGAATCTACCAGATTGTATCGCTGGTACGGAGTACTGCCCACGCCCGGCTTCGTCTCGACTGGCGCCTGCCGGTCAAGAGTGTACTAATTGTGCTGCAGATGGTGTTCTACCTTGTTGCTGCATACGCCCAGTGGTCCGAGACATCTACACTGGCAAACGTGTTTGTCTGCACGCCGCTGATCTCGTTTGTTTCACTAATCGCAGTGCTCCAACTTCACTATGTCGAGACATTTAGAAGCGCCTACGCCAACGGAGTGCTGCTGTTCTACTGGCTGCTCTCGCTACTGTTCCTCGTGTGCTTCAAGCTCGTATCTCTCAACATGGACAACTACTTCAAAACGTGGAAACTGTACAGTGTGCCGTACGCACTCGCCACCATCAATGCGCTTTTTGTCCTGCTGATCGAATGGCTCATTCCCCCTCCCCGCCGTATCATGCTTACTGAGGACGACTCTGCGTTCGAGGATGAGACCGCGCCGGAGGAGATGGCCGACGTCTTCTCTCGTCTGTCGTTCTCGTGGATGACGCCCCTGATGAAACTGGGTTACAAGACATATCTCACAGAAAAGGACCTGCCGCCACTTCCCCACGACGAGCGTGCGACGCTCACCACCTCGGAGTTTGACGCCGCCTGGCAGAACCAGCTCGACAACGCCAAGCATCCCTCTCTTCTGTGGGCTATTGTTTCAGCATTTGGTGGCCCGTTTGCCGTCGGAGGACTCTTCAAGGCTGTTCAAGATGTACTGTCCTTTGTCCAGCCCCAGGTGCTGCGAATCCTTATTCGATTCGTCACCGACTACACTTCAACTACAGAAGATGACCACCCTTCTCTTCGTAAAGGTTTCCTTATTGCAGCCATCATGTTTGCTGTGTCGGTTGTCCAGACCATTGCGCTGCACCAGTACTTTCAGCGCGCGTTTGGCACGGGAATGAAAATCAAATCCAGTCTTACGGCCCAAGTGTTCAAAAAGTCGCTTGTCCTATCCTCCGAAGACAGATCCCAGCGGTCCACTGGTGACATTGTGAATCTCATGTCCATTGACACCCAGCGACTCCAGGACCTGTGTCAGTATGGCCAGACCATTTGGTCCGGTCCGTTCCAGATCATTCTGTGTCTTGCCAGTTTGTACAATCTTTTGGGTAACTCCATGTGGGCCGGTGTGGTCATCATGGTGTTGCTCATTCCTGCAAACTCTTACCTCACCAACAAGCAAAAGGTGTACCAGAAGAAACAGATGAACAATAAGGACCAGCGTACACGCCTCACGACGGAACTGTTGACAAACGTCAAGAGTCTGAAGCTCTACGGATGGGAGAATGCCTTTGTATCCAAACTCGCCCACATCCGTAACAATCTCGAGCTCGTCACCCTCAAGAGCATTGGACGGTACACGGCTGCGTCGGTGTTTTTGTGGCAGACCGCGCCGTTCTTTGTGTCCTGCTCCACCTTTGCCGTGTTTGTCCTTACTCAGGACCGTCCGCTCACCAGTGATATTGTGTTCCCTGCTTTGACTCTCTTTAATCTCCTAAGTTTCCCTCTGGGAGTGATTCCCATGGTGATCAGTGCGTCTGTCGAGGCCAGTGTGGCTCTTCAGCGTCTGACTGGGTTCCTCACTGCTGCCGAGCTCCAGCCCGATGCCGTCAAGAGACTCCCTGCCGTCAAGAACCACGGAGATGTGGCGGTCTCCGTCAAAAACGCTACATTCTTGTGGTGTCGCAAACCCGAGTACAAAATCGCGTTGGCCGACGTCAACTTCACTGCAAGAAAGGGTGAGGTCGCCTGTATGGTGGGCCGCGTTGGTGCCGGCAAGTCCTCTATGCTTCAGGCCATTCTCGGAGACCTTTACAAGTCTGAGGGTGACGTTACTGTGTGCGGAAGTATTGCTTATGTTGCTCAGGTTCCTTGGATTATGAACGCCTCTGTCAAGGAGAACATTCTGTTTGGATGCCGCTACGACCCGGAGTTCTACCAGGCGACTATCCGTGCATGTGCGCTAGAAGACGAGTTTGCTGTGTTGCCTGAGGGAGATTCTACCATGGTGGGAGAGAAGGGAATTGCTCTTTCTGGAGGACAAAAGGCTCGACTGTCTCTTGCCCGTGCCGTGTATGCTCGCGCGGACGTGTATCTTCTTGACGATCCTCTGTCGGCCGTTGATGAGCACGTTGGACGCCACATTATTGACAATGTTCTGGGACCCGACGGACTTCTTTCTTCCAAGGCGATTGTGCTCGCCACCAACAGTATTCCTGTGCTGCATGTGGCTCAGTCCATTACTATGATTAGCGGCGGACGTATTGTTGAGAGCGGAGAACTTCCAGAGATTCTTGAAAACGGTGGTATGATTGCTCAGCTCATGGCGGATTTCGGTAAACGCAAGGTCAATTCCTCGGCGCAGAGCGCTTCCAGTGAGACTGCTACAAACACAGATGCTGACACTTCTTCTGGGAAGGAAGACACTGCTGGAAGGGAAGCTGATCTTCCAAAGCGGTCGACCTCCAGCTCCAGCAGCCTAAGTAGCGAGGCAGAGGAACCCACTGCGATTGTTAGCGACAAGGCGTTTGAGAAACGCCAACGTCGCCGTCGTCGCAGCTCGGCCCATCTCCACCAGCGTGCTAGTGTCGCGAGTCTGAAGCGTCCCACCGTTGAGGACGACGATGCTCGTCCCAACAAGGAGACAATGGTCCAGGGTAAAGTGCAGTGGGATGTGTACTCCGAGTATGCCAAGGCGTCCAACATCTATGGTGTGCTTTCGTTTGTTTTCCTGCTGCTTCTGTCGTCAGGATTGTCGGTGCTTGCCAATGTTTGGCTGAAACACTGGGCTGAGATCAACTCCAAGTTTGGCAACAACCCCCATATTGGGCGCTATCTCGGCGTGTATATCTTTTTCGGTGTTGGTGGAGCCATTGTCACTGTTTCCCAGAGTTTGGTGCTGTACACTTACTGCGCGATCCACAGTGCTCGGATTCTGCACGATCGCATGCTCAATGCGGTTGTGCGTGCTCCCATGTCGTTTTTCGAGACAACGCCTCTTGGCCGCATTCTCAACAGATTCTCCAACGATGTGTACCGCGTGGACCAGGTGTTGGCACGGACGTTTTCGCAGTTCTTCATCAACAGCACCAAGGTGTTCTACACCATGGTGGTCATCTCGTTTGCGACTCCGCTGTTCCTTGTGTTTATCCTGCCTCTCTCTTTCCTGTATCTGTGGTACCAGCGCTACTATCTGCGGACATCGCGTGAACTCAAGCGTCTTGACAGTGTCTCCAAGAGTCCCATCTATGCGCATTTCCAGGAGACTCTGGGCGGTATTTCTACGGTGAGAGCCTATGCTCAGCAGCATCGCTTTGAGTTCATCAACGAGGGCCGCATTGATCTCAACATGAAGGCATACTACCCCACTGTTTGCGCCAACCGATGGTTGGCTGTACGACTCGAGTTCATTGGATCCATCATTATCCTTTCTGCGGCATCTCTTGCTGTTGCCACTCTTCCTGCTGGCCGTATCACTGCCGGTACCATTGGTCTTGCCATGTCGTACGCTCTTCAGATCACGCAGAGTCTCAACTGGATCGTGCGCATGACCGTCGAGGTCGAAACAAACATTGTGTCTGTGGAGAGAATCCTCGAATATGCCCAGATCCCCTCGGAAGCGCCCAGTATCATCACAGAGTCCAGACCACCTACCGACTGGCCGGAGACTGGTGAAGTCATATTCCACGATTACTCCACGCGGTACCGCCCTGAGCTTCCTCTTGTGCTGAATCATATTGATTTGGACGTGAAGCCACAAGAAAAGGTTGGAATCGTGGGACGGACCGGTGCGGGTAAGTCGTCTCTGACGCTGGCGCTGTTCCGTATCATTGAGCCCAGTTCGGGACACATTTCCATCGACAACCTCAACACATCCACTATAGGACTGTATGACTTACGGCACAACCTTTCCATCATTCCTCAAGATTCGCAGGCGTTTGAGGGAACTATCCGCGAGAATCTCGATCCTGAGGGACTCTACACCGATGAGGCCATGTGGAAAGCTCTGGAGCTGTCCCATCTCAAAGCCCACGTTGAGACCATGGGTAATGGTCTCGATTGCCGAATTCAGGAAGGAGGTTCCAATCTATCTGTTGGCCAGCGCCAGCTTTTGTGTCTTGCCAGAGTTCTACTTGCTCCATCAAAGGTGCTTGTTTTGGACGAGGCCACTGCTGCTGTTGACGTGGAGACTGACGTTATTCTTCAGGAGACCATTCGATCTGAGTTCCGTGACCGCACCATTCTCACCATTGCTCACCGCCTCAACACCATTATGGACTCTGACCGGATTATTGTCCTGAGCCAGGGTAAGATTGCCGAGTTTGACAAGCCCGAGGTGTTGCTGCAAAACAAAAATTCGCTTTTCTACTCCCTGTGTAAGCAGGGTGGGTTTGTCGGCGACGACGACGACGATTAATTTGCATATTAATATCATATTTTATTTGACACAAAAAATCGTTGCTTTCACATACAGTGTGACTCTATTAACGGAAACAGATTAAAATAAAAAGGTTGGCGCTCCGCGAGTGCTGGGCTAATTTGCTGCTTGCGCGGTCTCGGGCTCGGCGATATGTGAGAGTGCCTGGCCCTGTTCAAGAGCAGTGCTGTCCACATTATGGAAATCCAAAATCTCAGAATACATCATGACCTTCCATGTGTCAACAGGGAGATCTGCGTCGTTGAAAGACCAGTCGAACTTCTCCTCAGCCACAGGCTCGTCTGTCGGATCGTGGTATGGCGCAAGGTATGGGTGGGCCAGCGCATCGGCAGCCGTCACACGGGTCTTGGGATCAAACACAAGGAACTTCTCTAGAAGATCCACGGCCTCCGCGTCGGCGTTCTTGAACACCTGTGACAATGGGACTCTTTCTCTCTTGGGAAGAGACTTGACGAACCGGAGGGTGTTTTCCGAGACAATGGTCTCGATTACATCATCAGGTGGTGTTCCCAAGAGCTCTGTGATGATTGAAAACTGATGTACGTGGTCTTGTCCAGGGAAAAGAGGCTTGCCCTCGAGCATCTCGGCAAAAATACAACCGGTCGACCAGATGTCCACCTCAACGTCGTATTTTTGCCAGTTGAGCATGATCTCTGGGGCTCGGTAGTAACGGGTCGAGACGTACCCGGTCATTTGCGGGTCCTGGATTCTTGCGAGCCCAAAGTCGCAGATCTTAAGATCGCAGTTCTCGTTGATCAGAATGTTACTGGGTTTGAGATCGCGGTGCACCACTCCGGCAGAGTGCACGTATTTGAGGCCCCGCAGGATCTGGTACAGAAAGTACTGCACAAACTGTTTTTCCAGTGGTCTGCTCGTGAGGAGTCGGTGCAGGTCGGTTCCCAGCAGCTCCGTCACAAAATATATATCCTCAAGCGGTGAGATAAAAATGTCGCTGAGGGAAATCAGGTTCTCGTGGCGCAGGTGCTTGAGCAGCTTGAGTTCACGGTACGTGCGCTTCGCGAGCACCGGAGTGCTGAACGGTTTCATGATTTTCTTGACTGCCACGTTCTGGCCCGTCAGCTGGTCTTTGGCGGAGCATACCAGTCCAAAAGCACCCATTCCCACGGGATTGAGGTCGACATACCTTGAGGTGATCTCAAAGCACGTGCCGAAGATCTGTGTTCGCACAAAGTCGGCCATTGATTGTTGGAATTAGTTAGATAGTCCTTGTTTGGCGATCGGCGTCGGATCGCTTGCGCTGCTGCGTAACAACAAAGGAGAAGGTCGCGGCTGTGTCAGCAAACAATAGGAAAAAAATTCACAGTCGTGCCGCGGTGGTGAAAATCACGATGCTCAAGTGCGGGCTCTATGCTGGAAGAACTGAGCAAGTCGATTCGGAGCAACACTACAAAATGCCGGCTTGTTTCGCAAGATTCGGCTTGGGCTGGGCTGTGGTGAGCTGGGTTTGGCAGCCCTGGCTCAAGGTGCTGGCAGGTCGTCTTGGGAGCGGTTAGGGCCCAGCACCCCTAAACTGCCGGCTGTCCTCAACGGTGTGTATCCGCAATAATGCAGAGTGCCCACATGCAGGCATGCGTACGCTTGCTCAACCATACCGTGCGTCTACGATTTTGTTACATGGTTGCTTTCACTTGGTCTGTAGCGAATTAAATCTGCATACGCGCTCTTTTCCGGCTTCGTGTCTGCGCTTGGACCACCTTTTGCTTTCTAGTTTATCTGCTTCCGTCCCAACCCAGCCCCGTCGTGCCCGTTTCGGCAACTTCCAGCCACCGCTCGCTTCTACTGGCGGCTGTTCGCTTCTGCTTGCATCGAGTCTCTGGCTATGATTGGAGATAATTAACGGTTGGTGTACATGTGATTTCTTGTTTGTGAAAAATAGGTATGGCAGAGCCTTCCATTTGCTTGTTTGCTCCAATTAGGACTAGACACGGAACATTTGGCCAAACATTCGGCTTTCCCCTAGTACCACATGCCTATCCTCTATTAGAAACCAACTGGTAAGTATGGTTCCATGCCGTTGTAGCGAACCTATGCATCTAGAATTGCAATTTGAGGCAGTTGTTTATTTAGTCCCTGTCTGGTCGCCGAACCCTTCGCCCTCACCTCAATGACGTGTGGCATAACTGCCACCAGCATGGACTTGTGGTGCCTGGAAAGATGCCAAGTTTGGGCCCTTGTCATGTTGGTAAGTAGGGAGAGGACGTCTGGCACTGACAAATCAATTTATGTTTACAAGCTGATGAAATAGTCGTGCATAGTGGCCATAGACCAATAGGCACTCACTACTGACAATACAATGTCTGGCTATGCGAAGAAACAAATCCAGTAATAAGAGCTGGGCCCGGTTAGTACCTATCGACACCGTCTAGTCTCGGCCCATAGTCGATCTCCTCAGAATCTCCTCAGAAACCCCAAAGGTCTCAACTTGGCCGCACGGCACTCGCTTAACTAAGCACCCAGGGGGTATCAACTATTGGCAATCTTGGGCACCCCACTAAATTCCACAATGAACCTGATCATCCCCATTTTCATGGCCTTGGCGCCCATGGCGCTGTGGCAGTGGATCAACCGCCTTGTTCCTTACGGATGTCCTCCTGAGTGGGCAAACAAGAATATTTTGCTGGCTGTGGCCCACCCCGACGACGAGGTTGTGTTCTTTGGTCCCTCTCTGGCGCTGCTGACCACTCCGGCCCTCAACAATACGTTTTCCATCGTATGTTTGTCGACAGGTGACTCTGAAGGACAGGGACATATTCGCCGCCACGAGCTCGAGGCCAGTATGAAGCAGTTTGCCGTTCCTTCTGAAAGAGTGGTCGTGGTGGACTCGCCGTCGTTACCCGACTCGCAGGAGGTTGACTGGGACACTGCTGAGGTTTCGTCGTACATTAAGCAGGCTCTCGACAAGTTCTCGGCGGATATCCTCATTACTTTTGACGACGTTGGAGTATCTGATCACCCCAACCACCGCGCCATTAGCCGAGCGGCGTCGCAGCTTGTTTCGAGACCGGTGACCAATACCGACGCAGAGCCTACGACTCTCAGCGTGTGGAAACTCAGCTCTGTCTCGCTACTCCGCAAGTACTCTATGCTCTTTGATGCATTCTATACATACTACTTCCAGGATGCCGCCCACATCCTTTTGCACCACCTCCAAACCCTGATTCCGTACGATCTGACTGAGCTCAAGCTGCCTTTTGGTCTGCAGATCCCTCGAATTCCTCCACCGATCAACCCCACTGACCGCCTGGTCGTGGTCTCGCGCAAAGCCCAGTACGATTACGTCAAGAACACCATGGTTCGCGCTCACCACTCTCAGATGGTCTGGTTCCGCCATCTTTGGTTGATGTTCTCGAGGTACCTTGTAGTGAATGACCTGGTGCGCCAGCAGCCGGCTGGTCTTTAGCTCTAGCAATCCGCCGTTCGACGACTCAACCTGGTCAGTGGGTTTCTCTCTGTAGGTTAGTCGGCAATGGTAAACATACTGGTGGTCAATCTTCGTGTTTGAACCATCAACTGTACAAATTCTCATCTTGCTTGAGCTGTAAAATAAAAGCGCAATTGCCATGCTTGTTGTTCTCTGTACTCCGTTAATGGTTGAGTCGCCTGTAGTTGTTGTCACGCCGTCTCTTGTTGTAATCGCTCGTTCGCTTGCTGCGCAGCCTCTTTTTCGTCCATCTTCTTGACAGTCTCAAGAAGCCTCTCCACCGACTCTACCATGCGATTGTGCGCACTTCCAAACCCGCGGATTTTCTCGGGTATCACTCTGTCTCTCGCTGCTTGTGCCGGGTCTTGGAATATCCTTGGCTTAAACCCTCCGTGTGTGGCCTTCCCTGTGCTCCGATTTGGTACTTTATCTGATACCGATGCCTCCAGAGCCTCAATTGCTTTGATTACATTGACGTTTCTATTTCGTTAGTTCTCATAACCTCGTCCCCATCACAATCGACAAATCCAAGAAAATTACTTACATTGCTTGTAGCGTCTTGATGCACAGGGTCAGCTCTTGTAGTACCTCCTTCTGCTCCTCTGTGAGCTGATCGTCCCCAGACATGTCTAAGTCCAACGAACTTTATTATTTATCGTCATGTATAATACATAACGGTGGATGGCAGATAGACTAATAACGCTACTTTAAAACATTCCATTCGTGGTATATACACACCGGCATCATGTCCTTTGGCTCTACTGTTCTCTCTGGTGGTCCAAGAGCCACCTGCGCACTGGGTTTTAGTCGCGCTCCAATATTGGCATCCTCTGTGATAAGAACTGCCTTCTCGTGCGGGTCATCTTCCCAGTTGACAAGGTATGCACGACGGTTCCACCGCTCGCAGCTATGAACTCGTCGTGGGGGATCCGTAAAACGGGAAGCTGCTGTCCGCAGCTGCACTCGCGCCTGTATTGCGCTCATTCGCTGTTGCACCCTCTCGCTGAGCCCCAACGGTACGAGGTATTCCTGCCTCTTTTTGGGAGACGGGCTCCAGTTCGTAGTACCACCTTTAGCTTCGTCTGTGTTCTCTTCTGGTCTGTCTCTAGTCTGTTGGCACCGCGACTTGCCTTTGAGATCATCAAACTGCGCCTCAAGAAGGTGGCACTTAAGTCGAGTCCGTTCAGATTGCGATCGCAATGGCGATTCTACTGCGTCTCGGAACTGGCTGCTCCCATGCAGGGGCAGTAATTGCTTGCGAGGCCTTTGTTTTGCTTTTGGACTCCCGCTACTCTGGCTGGCTTGGCTGAATTGAGTCAATGCCAGCGCCTGGAACTCTGCTGGTTGTTGCTTTGGCCTGTGTTCACTGTTGTCGCTTCCGCGTCGACGTTTGCTTGAGCTAGTGCGTTTTACACTAAACGCCCGCGCCACATCTGGGGTTGATCGCTTGCTCTTGGGTTTCTGCGTCGTTTGGGACATCGTTCGCTTGACTTGTGATCTGATTAATCTGAACTTCTCCGTCTGCTTGATCCGTCTGGCTGGCACGAGCTCCATTACTCATCTCATTCTCATGGCTACTATTGCTTGTCAAGTGGTAATGGTTACGTGCGGCCGAATTTATTTACTTAGAACTGCATTGAGCAACACGTCCATGAGTACACCATGAAACGGGCAGCCATGTTGATTCCATGGAACACTGGTGGCTCCCCAGCTCTTTTTTATGGTGCGAGTGCATCCAGGTTACGCGGCACTCGGTTGCGGGTCCAACAACGGCAGATTCTCCATGCCTCGACAAAATCGCAGACAAGCCCAGCACAAATAATGGACGGCAAGTCTCTGGCCAAGAAAATAAGAGCCCAGCTCAAGGCAGATATAGTCAAGGCGAGAGCAGCCGACCGCTTCGTTCCGTCCCTCGTCATCATACATGTCGGAGAACGCCCCGACTCGACCGCATACATCAAGATGAAGCTCGCTGCCGCCAGAGACACTGGGATCCACTGTGTTGTCAAAAAGTTCCCAGAGACAGCGTCTGAGAGTGAGGTAGTCCACGAGATCCAGCGCTTGAATGCAGATCCCGCGGTCAACGGCGTGCTGGTGCAAATGCCGCTTCCCTACCACATGTCGGAGCACGCCGTCATTGACAGCATTGATCCCACCAAGGACGTTGACGGTTTCGGAGCTCTGAGCATTGGTTTGTTTACCCGCCGTCACGCAACCCCTCGCTTTGTCCCCTGCACTCCTCTGGGCATTCTGGCTCTTCTAGACGAGTACAATGTAGCACTGCAGGGCAAGCATGCCGTCGTTATCGGGCGATCCGACATTGTCGGCAGCCCCACGGCGTCCGTGCTCAAAAATAGAAACTGCACCGTTACTCTGTGCCACCGCTACTCGGAGAATATTGAGTCGATTGTGCGGATGGCTGACGTGCTCGTCGTGGCCGCTGGCCACTCCGAGCTCGTCAAGGGCGATTGGGTCAAACCGGGATGCGTTGTTGTGGATGTTGGAATGAACTATGTGCCAGACTCGTCGCGCAAGTCGGGCCAGCGTCTCACGGGCGACGTTGAGTTTCGCTCCGTCTCCCAGCATGCTTCTCTTATCAGTCCTGTTCCTGGTGGGGTTGGACCCATGACCGTGGCCATGTTGCTACGCAATGTGTACCAGGCTGCTGTGGACCAAGCAAATGGCCGCCGCCATATCTCTAACCTGCCCTTGCAGATAATAACGCCGACGCCCTCGGACCTGGACATTTCGCGGTCTCACCACCCACGCGCCATTAGTGAGTTGGCGGCGGCAATGGGTATTTCTCAGCGAGACATTAAAATGTATGGAAACTACAAGGCGAAGATCAAGATTCGGGATGCCCCTAATACGGGACCAACAGCATCTTTTAATACCAAAGCGGTGACTGCCCCGACAAAACCTGCATCAACATCGGCCACAAAGAAGGGAAAATACATTGTGGTCTGTGGTATGACACCTACCTCGCTTGGCGAAGGCAAGTCAACAACAACACTAGGATTGTCCCAGGCCCTCAACTTTATAGATACCCCGTCCATTGCCTGTGTCAGGCAGCCCTCAATGGGTCCTCTGTTTGGAGCAAAGGGAGGCGCTGCTGGTGGCGGATACTCCCAGATCATACCCATGGAGGAGTTCAATCTTCATCTGACAGGCGACATCCACGCCGTCACTGAAGCAAATAATCTCGCCGTGTCGGCAGTCGAGACTAGGCACTTTCATGAGTCTCGCCAGTCTGACCGTGCGTTTTGGCGTCGTATGTCGACCCCAGATCTCCACGCCTCGACCAAACGATGGATGGCCAAAAAACTGGGAAGATTGGGAAAGGGTGTGGTGGACGATACGTTCCTTGGCGAGACCCCTGTGGAGACCCTCGCGCAGCTGTGTCGTCTGGACATTGATCCAGATTCCATCTCTATCAAGCGTGCTGTTGATACCAACGACCGCATGCTTCGTCAGATTACTGTGGGCCTGTCGCCCAAAGAGCATGGATTCTCCCGTAGCACTGGGTTCACAATCTCGGCAGCAAGCGAGTGTATGGCCATTATAGCGCTGGCGGCGTCGTTTTCCGATATGCGCGAGCGTCTGGGGCGCATGATTGTGGCGCAGAGTAGGGATGGGCGGTTCATCACAAATGACGACGTTGGAGTGGCTGGAGCCATGAGTGCGATTCTGTCGAATGCCATCCATCCCAATCTTATGCAGACAATCGAGGGAACTCCTGTTTTGGTCCACGCTGGCCCATTTGCGAATATCAGTATTGGTGCAAGCTCGATTGTCGCAGACCGTCTTGCCCTCGATGTCCTGGGTCCCCGGGGATATACTGTTACTGAGGCAGGCTTTGACTTTACTATGGGTGGTGAGCGTTTCCTCAACATCAAGTGCAGAGCCAGTGGGCTCGTGCCGGATGCTATTGTGCTGGTTGCCACCATTCGGTGTCTTAAGATGCACGGAGATGGCGATCTTGCCGCTGGGTTTGCCAACCTTGCGCATCAGATCAGGGCCGCCAAGGAGTTTGGGCTGCCTGTGGTTGTGGCCATCAACCGGTTTGGAACTGACACTCCTGAGGATATCGACCTTCTGAAGGAGCTGTGCCTGACTGCTGATGTCCCTGCTGATGCTATAGAGGTGTCGGATCATTATGCCAAGGGAGGAGCGGGCGCCGTCGACTTGGCCAACGCGGTGAAGCGTGTGTGCGAGGCCCAGGAAAAGCCGGAGTTTCAGTTCTTGTACGACAACAACGACTCGGTTCTCAGCAAGCTTAGTGCCATTGCGCGCAAAATGTACGGAGCAAGTGGAGTGGAGCTGAGTGACGTTGCCCTGTCTAAAATGCGACTTTTCGAGGAGCATGGGCTGGATAAGCTGCCTATTTGTGTTGCCAAGACTCAGTACTCGCTCTCGCATGACCCGTCTCTAAAGGGCGCTCCTTCTGGGTACGTTTTGCCCATTCGAGACTTGTGGATCTACCATGGAGCTGGGTACATTTGTGCTCTAGCCAGTGAAATGACCACAATGCCGGGTCTCCCTACTCGCGCAGAGTATCTTGATGTGGACATTGCGTCTGACGGGCGGGTTTCGGGGTTGTCCTAGTATATTTATTTTTTGTGTACATAATATTGTTTTGGTGATGCCTTTTTCAGAAGCAACTGTGGTGAGTGAACCTTGTGCCGGACATATATACCAGACACACCTATTATGAGTCTGGCGTGCCATCTGTAAGTCTAACATCTGGAACGTGCGGACATAATGAAGTACTAACAAGGAACATTACAGTTCCATTTGAAAACAACCGTCAGGCCATTATTGCACTGGAGGCACTCAACGGAGAGGCTGTTCTGAACCCCAAACAACTGACTCGCAAGCTCACAGTACCAACCGACGACAACTGCACGCTAAGAGCAGAGTTTGAGGCTGATACCGATCGGGTATTGCGGGTTGCTGTGAACAGTTTTTTCGACGCACTCAAGCTTGTGATTGAGTGTCTCGACGAGCTCTAAATCAACATGAACGAATCATCGCTGCCGTTTTTCGTGGTAATGCGCCAACCGACGACTCTCGACGGCGACACCACCGATTCCAACGAAATAAACGAGGCAGATCAGACTAAAGACACAACCAAAAACGACACAACAAACTACCTCTACCCTGAGGTCCGCTATTTGTTTGACGACGACGACTTCTCTCCCGCCATTGAGGTTCTGGAACAACAGTCTGATGATATCTCAGTCCTCATCGACTTTGATAAGGACGGCAAGTCTTTATTAGGAGTGCAGTCGCTGAGTCCAAACTGGCAGCCTCTCGAGGTTAGTACGTCTTCGTCTTCTGCTCCGTCGTGGGCCAACCACAGCAATTCGTCCACCACAATGATCTTTATCGATGGCATATCACCGTTGCATCCAGTAGCAGCGGCGGACACAAATACAAACACAAACTCGGACGAAACAGACACGCTCAAAGAGCTCAAGTCAACCGTCAACCGATTCAAGCTGCGCAATGAGCAGCTCCGACAAGTCATGTACTCGTCATAGCAGCATTACCATAAAACAAATAAATTAACTGTTAGTCGTTAGTCGTATCGTTAGTCGTCGTCTCTCTATACTCGTACACGCCAATGGCAAGTCACTTTTGAAAACTCCCACCAGTCCCCCTCCCACCGTTGGGAACGCGGCGATTAGCACCGAAACGGTTCGTGCGATTATATGTCCCGGAGAACACGGGTATCTGGCTGGCGGCCTTAGGTCGTATGTGGCCGCCTTGCTGTTTGGAGGTTGGGACGCTAGCTGGTGGCGGCACGGGGAAGTTCTCCTGCTGGTCGCCATTATGTAGATTGCCGGTCGCATCCTGATCACCATGCTTGTTTTCACAACTTTGTATTCGAGGATGCGCATCTTCCATACTCACATCAGAAGTCCGAGGTTCGTTGCTTGTCGAAACCGTGCTGGCCGTACTGGCGGCGCTGGCCACATCTCTATCTATAATTTCTGTCCGCGGGAGAACCAACTGCTCATACTCAAGCCTGGGCCGCTTTGGAGCACGCAAATCAGGAAGGGACTCATCGCTCACAGCATGGCGTGCTTGCTCAAGACTATGGGCAACAGAAGCAGACTGTGAGCGTACAACCTCCGAAAGAGACGCCCAAGACTCAGCCATCTGGCCGATACCAGCCAATGGCCCGGTAGGACCCTCAAACGCACTGAATCCCCGCTGTAGTTGACGAAGCTGCGTCTGAGAGAGGCTCTTGAGGAAGGAAACGGCAGCACTGCCCACACGCGAGGCATTCTGGACAACATTGTCCAATTGCTGGGCGTGCGCAGATTGTGTCTCGTCGAAATACGAGTCGAGGACACGCACATGCGAAGAAGCATCTTCAAGCTCCGAGCGAACAAGACTGGTTGTGTGGCTCTTGTACCGTGAAAGTAGCTCCCCAATCTGCGACCTGCCCTGTATTAGACCACTTCGGACCACTTTGTTCATACTCTCTAGTGCACTCGAGGCGGAATCATGGGACCTCTCATTCGAGGCCAGCGAATAGTCCAAACCTCCAGCAATCTGCTCCAAGCTAGACCTGGCGGCATCAAACGGCGAGTCGCGCCGGATTTCACTCTCCAAAGACTCCTGTAACCTTTGGTCAGAGCCCAATGCATACTCCTCGAATAGCTCCGAAACAGACTCCATGAGGGCCTGACGGTCGTCACGCGCACGGCTCTGCTCTCGCTCAAGAATTTGCCGAATCAGCGACTGCTGCGACTCCTGACCACTCCTCATGGACTCTCCTACTTGCCGTAGCGAGTCAATGGCTTCATGCAACTGGCTCGTTAGGTGCTCCATCTGATTAGAGTGAATACGAGCAAGACGGTCCACTTCCACAGAATAGTCCCGCTCTAGTGGTTTTCCGTCGAAGCACGCACGAATGTCACTGTCCAGCTGGTCAGCCAGAGCCCCCGATGTTTCGCTCAAATGGGCGAATCTGGCCTTCATGCCATTGGACAGCAGCTCCTTGACGTCGTTGGCTTTTTGACGCAGAGTCTCATCGCCATCCGAGGGCACATTCCGCAGCTCACCCTCCAAAGCCTCGATGCTGGCCAGGCTCGTCTCGACAAATACACAAGCATCACGAAGCCGAGCGGTCTGCTGGGATACGAGTTCGGCAACTGTCTGGAGAAGATCCGAGCCTGCTTGCTGCTGTTCTTTGGCCAGTTTTGTTGTTTGGTTCGTTAGATCGAACATTGTATGCTCTATGGCTCCCGCGGACTCGCCCACCACCACCTTTGCTGCGTCCTGGCGGGACGCGGCCTGCGCCACTACTTCATGAAGCGCATCAATGTGGCTCGACGCCTCCTCCATATTGCTAATCAGCTGGTGGCCAACTTTGTGAAGGCTTGTCTCCGTAAGAGCATGCGCCTCACGCAGACTTGTTTCGTGCCGAAGGGCGGTAAGACACGTCTCCAGCTGATCGTGACACGCAGACAAACGGCCCGACAGAGACGCCAGCTTGTCCTGGGCCTCGTCGTAGTCCGCCGTGACAGTACCAAGCTCCTTCTTAACCTGGGAAAGCTCAAACTGGCGGGAGTCTGCGAGGTCGCGAGCAGACTTGAGCTGTCGGTCCATAGTATCGAGACGCCGCTGCATCTCAGCAATCTGGATCTTTTGGCTCTCATTCTCAGCCACAAGATTATTGTAGTTTTCTTCCGCCATGTAGATGCCGTTTTTCTTGCGAGACGCCACAAGGTCCTGGCGCATGCGCGCAAGATCATCACTGTACTCCGACAGCAGAGTCTTGCGCAAATACGTACTGACTTGGGGCTTGTTGCGAATGGACTTGGCACGACTCGCGTACTCGAGTGTACTAAGGGTCTCCTCGCTGTTAACAGATGCTGGACTCACTGTAGCAATGATGCATGTTTTGGTCTCGCCTCCGAGTGAGTCTCGGAGCAGCCGTGTCAGCTTGGACTCGCGGTAGGGGATATGGGGCGAATTATCTACCAACGAGTTGATAACACGACCAAGAGTCAGTAGACTTTGGTTGACGATGCCGGCTTCGCGAGCGCGTTTGTTTTCTGCTCCGGACTTGCCGATATTCTCCGAGCCGGCTAGGTCAACAAGGTGCATTTTGGACCGTATCACGACGGAGTTGTCGTCTGCTGAACCGTCACCACCATCTGAGGATGCATTAACTGCGAGGTGAATCGTGAATACAGCATGGGACCGACTGGATACATTGTTCATGCGGGTGCTTCCCACCTGGCGTTTCTTGAGACCCGTACGCAGCACTTCGAGGCCTTCTAGAGCAGAGCGGACGTGACACTCTGATAGTCCCTCGAGCGAGACTGAACCTTTTGGGTTGTCGACGAGTCTTAGTTTTCTATTGTTTTTGGTGTTATTGTTAGTGTTGTTGGAGGACTCAGAAGAGTCAAGCAAATCCCGCAACTCCTCGTTGTAGAGCTCTACAAAGGAAACGGAAATCGCGCAGTCTATGCCGTCGAGACGCTCAAATAACCGAAACAGCACGCGCGGGATCATTCCTGCATCGTGCGCACACGTATCGTAGTGTGTACTCACGTCTCCTGCCATTGTATATGTTTTGCCAGTTCCGGTCTGACCGTAAGCAAACACGGTGCAGTTGAGTCCTGCCACCATATCGTCGACAATTGGAGACACGACCTGATCAAAGAGGATCACCTGGTCTGCCTCGGGCCCAAATACCCGATCCACACTGTATGTTTTGAAGTTAGCCGAGTCTGGAGGCCCGACGTGTACTGCGACATTTTGATTGGAATCGAGAGCTGTATCGACAACAACGCGACTATTTGCAGCAATTTCCTGTTGATTACGTCCGCGACACCGCACGACGACTCGAACGTTACATGCTTCAGCCATGGCACGCGTGTGTTGTGTTTACGGCCCTGTAAGGTTAGCACCAGTGCCAGATTTTAAGGGTTATCGGGGCAGATACAGTTATTTCGGGAGTGGGTGGGTGCAGAGAGTGGGCGTGGAGAAACGGTGGGCACCATTGGTAGGACAAGGACAACAACTGCCGCCCACGCAATTCTTGGCACCTGACAAATTTTCTTGATTGCAGCTCCCACTGCACTTGACTCGCGATAACCCAGCAAAAGCACCAGCCTTAATAGTAAAACGAGCATGTCTGAACTGTCGCACCGCACGATCCAGGATGGATGGTTCCGAGAAATCTCCGACACCATGTGGCCCGGCCAGGCCATGACGTTGCGTGTCAAGCAGATTCTGCATGTGGAGCAAAGCAAGTACCAGGACATTCTTGTGTTTGAGAGCACCGACTATGGCAATGTGCTGGTGCTGGACGGAGTGATCCAGGCCACCGAGCGTGATGAGTTTGCGTACCAGGAGATGATTACGCATCTTGCCATGAACTCCCACGCTTGCCCCAAGAAGGTCCTGGTCATTGGCGGCGGAGACGGAGGAGTGCTGCGTGAGCTCGTCAAGCACGAGTCCGTCGAGGAGGCTGTGCTGTGCGACATTGACGAGGGGGTCATCCGTGTGTCCAAAAAGTACCTTCCCTCCATGGCAGTTGGGTTCCAGCACCCCAAGGTCAAGGTGCACATTGGAGACGGGTTCAAGTTCCTGGAGGAGTACAAGAACACCTTTGATGTGATTGTCACCGACTCGTCGGACCCAGAGGGTCCTGCCGAGTCGCTGTTCCAGAAGCCCTACTTTGAGCTGCTGCGCGATGCTCTCACCGAGAACGGTGTCATCACCACCCAGGCTGAGAACATCTGGTTGCACATGGGCATCATCAAGAAGCTCAAGGCCGACTGCAAGCAGGTGTTTCCTGTGGCCGAGTACGCCTACACCACTATCCCCACCTACCCGTCGGGACAGATTGGATTCATGGTGTGCACCAAGAACAAGTCCGCCAACCTCAGCGAGCCTCTCCGCTCGTGGTCTCCTGAGGACGAGACCAAGCTCTGCCGTTACTACAACAGTGCGATCCACAGAGCCTCGTTTGTGCTTCCCAACTTTGCCAAGTCTGCCCTTGAGGAGAGCTAGTGAGATTGGATTGTAAAAATTAAAAGAGATGCTTTGCATGCAAGTAGTGAATTAGTTAGTAGGCTGGTAGTGTTAGTGTTAACCGGGGGGTCACTCTTTGATTTGAGTCAACTGCCTCGACGCCGCCGCCGTTTGGTGCCAGCGAGGGCCCCATTGATATTTCCGACCTCCTCATCTTCGCTGCTGTTGGCTGCATACGCGGGGATGTCGTCGTTTGAAATGTCGCCGCCATTAGTATACTCATCGTCTATCTGCTCCAGTCCCAAACTCTGCTGATGATGGTGGGCAAGCGCTACAATACGAGACGTTGATTTGGCAAACTCAATCCGCATGGGTTTCTCGAAAAATATATGGTCTTGGAGACTGTCGAGGGCATGCTGGGCCGAGGAAACGTCGCTGAATACAATATGGGCTTGCCCACGCATCTTGCTTGTTTTGAGGGTGACGATCTGTACCACACGCCCGTACGTCGAGAATAACATGTACAGACACCGCCGAAGATCTCTCTTAGTCACGTTGTCATTGAGATTGTGGACATAGAGCGTGTGGCCCGCTCTAACGTCTTTGCTCTTTTCGTGCATCAACAGTGTGAAATTGATGGGAGGGGGTGGGCGAGGGTCATTTGTATGAAGAGGAACAAAAAAAAAAACAGATTGATTAAAATAAAAATAAATATATTACAAAGCGTTAGTGGAAGCTTCTCTGTCAAAGAGACTGTGGCTTGTTTATTCTTCATCATCATCATCCTCGTAGTCCTCATCATCTTCCTCCTCATCCTCATCCTCATAGTAGTCTTCTTCGTCGTAATACCTATACACACGATCATGGCAGCGGACCTCAGCGCCGGCCAAAGCAACACATGAATCTGCTGGGAGCTGGGGCTGCATTTTTCGTGTAATCTCGTCAAACACTCTGTGCTGCTGCTCAGTGGCTATGCGTCGGATAACGTCAGCCTGACTTCCTGCGTCAATAGGCATGGCCCTGGTGGCAGTGAAGGTGCACAGGAGCAGACACAGAAATATGCATAGAAAGTTGGAAGAGGGCATTTTGTGGTGGAAACCGATCTGGCGAAAGGAGATCTGACGTCCTCTATGCCACGAAATTCACAACGAGGCGAGAACAATCGGAAGAATGAAGGCACAACTCTTTTTATATCTACTGGTTAGCCCGCCCTTGACACCTGCTGGGCCAAAAATAGGACGGCCAATCGTCACGAATGGGCAGAGCCGTTCACTTCACGTGCTATTAATAACCGTTGGGTACCGGGCTAGGATAATGGAAACAAGGCTGGAAGGGGGAGTGGGGGGTAAAGATGAGCAGGAACGCAGGCGACATGCAGGCTCGACGAAGCTTAGCCGAGACGGTGCGTACATTTGTTGCATCATACATGCATGCATCCCTCGCATGCAGCTCATTTGATGGCAGGTTAGCAGACCCGTGCGGGGATGCGATTCCAGAAATAGCAGCCGGAATAGATCTAGTTTAATAAAGATCGGCAAAGGAATCCTTTGCGCCGCAGCCGGAACGCCGGTTCCAGTCAGATGGTGATGAAAAACCCTGAAACCAGTTAGTCACTAGGCCACAAAAATGGCCAGCGACCCAATTTGCCGTGGAGTGGTGCCGTTGGTGCTAAAAATACAGGAGTCACCTTAACAGTTACATTGCAAGACAAAGGGGAATGGCGATTCTTGGTATGCACGGCGCTGCAAGACGCGCGGCCAAGACCCAATTAGGTTTTGCGACGAGGGCAGGTGCACCAACACCGTTGCTTTTTGTATGCTCCAAAGGGAACTCAAGTGAATGAATAAATGCCTGTAGGGATAACTCCACAAGGATCAAGGTTTGGCTGTGTAACTACCGTACAGGCATGCAGGCTGTCGGGGACGCTGGTCAAGGCATGTGAGATCAATGGCGAGGAGGATAGGAAGAAAACAGGAGATCACAGGGGCACTATTCTAATAGACTGAAGCCCTACTCCCAAATCAACGGAAGCGACTACTCCCGGTAAGTGGCTCAAACCTTAGAAATCCCATGAGAAAACGCCTGCGTCGTCACACGCGAGCTGGAAGCAAAAAAGCCGAGGTGGGCACAAGGTTGAGCACAAGACGTTATCTACGAATGAGCCGTAACCGTAACTCTAACTTGCCCTGACGGTTGCATCATCGCACGGCCCCTCATCGTCAACAGACAAGACACAAAAGGCAACACAGTATAGTTCTACGAGGTCTAGTCTAGTGGGTAGGCGTCTGGACTGTGTCTGATTGTAGTAGATTTTGATGCATCTATTGAGAATCTGAGCAACTTCTGCAGAAGGAGTAAGTGACGACAGGCGTCAGGGGAGACCAGCCACCTCAAGGACTGCCCTGAAGACGGCGACGACACCAGAGAGGAAGACCAGTAGGAGAGAGATACAGACAGAGAGTAACAAGATGAGTGGGCTTTCCATGAGCTTTGGCTCTATACCTGGAGTCTCACCATCTCACCATACGGGCTATCCGTATTTAGGAAATGGTGCTTCAGTTACTGCCTCATCGTCTATCCGTACGAATACCAACAGAAGTGAACCTGACCGCGCTGGCAGTATCAGTGCCGATTCTAACAGTAACAATAACAGTAACAACATTCGCGCCAACATCAACTTTGCTAGTGCAGGCGACGGAACGGCGGGTCTGTATCAATATTGTTCTGGAAACCCACGCAATGTAGCCAGCTCTCACTCGGGAGTGGTGACGGTGGCGCTTGCACTTCAAGAGCCAACCCTTTTCCTGCCGTGGGCGCCATCGACATTCCGGTCGGCCATGTCGCACCTTCCTATCACCAGTGTGGACGAGAATGACGACGAGTCACACATACACGCAAGCGATAGCACAGACACGAGTACAAATGCAAGTATGATCGGAACTCCAAGCGCAAATTCCGCCTCTCCCCGTGGTAATGGTAGTGGTAGCCGACGGAACAATGGCAGCGTCACTTTGATATCCAGCACGAATGCCAGTACCAACGCCACCAGTGCTGGTGCTGGTTCAACTCGGCCAAACAGACCCCATCATTCAGCTCTGGCAGCACATGTTCAACGAAATGCACTGTCGCTTGATCAGGGGCCTCCTGACTCTAGACGATCTGTGCATCCGGCAAGCAATCTGCTGCCGGCTAGCATCAATCGATCAACTACTGCTGATTCTGAGACTTCTTCGTCACAAAACAGCGAAGATGAACTTCCGCCTTCGTTCAGCTCTGTGACGAATGGCGACTCTAACTCGACTAACACTAACACTAGCACTAACCCGACTAACAGTAACACGATTCCGAGGTCGCTCAATACCGAAGGTAGCCAGGCATCTCATCTACCACTCACGACACTACGAGGAAGCATTCTACTTAAACTCGCTAAACCAACCAAGATCAAACATATGTCGCTGAGTTTCTACGGCGTGTCCAAGACCCGATGGGCGCAGTCGGCACGCATGCCGATGTTTGCTCCTGATGACTTTGGACAGCCGTCGTCTGAGATTGTTGACTCGGTTGTGGTGAACAGCCACGAATGGAACTTTCTCGACATGGCGTGGGCCACGTCACCGCCATCATCTTCGTCGTCAAACAAGAACCACACGGTTGTACTAACAAACCTGTATGGAGCCGACGCGATGGTGTCACGAGACGGCAAACTGCAGGTGTACGACCGCACGAAAGCCCCCATGGGCTCCATACCCTACTTTGGCCCCAGTGATGTCAATCGTGCCAAAGTCAAGAGCGCTAACAGCGGACACAAAGAGGCCACAATGTTTCCCGCGGGGGAGTATGTATTCAACTTCAACCTGGCCATTGACGCAGCAGTTCCTGAGACACTCGACGCACCGTACGGCTCGATAAAGTACTTTCTGCAGCCCAAAGTGGTGAGATCCGGGCCCTTCAACCCTAACATTTCTGCCCTACACGAGGTGGAGCTGGTGAGAAGCCCTCCAAACAACTGCGACACGGCGTTCAACAACCCCATTGTCATCAACAGAATCTGGGATGGGCGGCTCGAGTACGAGATTGTGGTGCCGCGCAAGTATCTCCCACTCCAAACAAGCGTTCCCATCTCGCTCACCTTCATTAAGCATGGCAACGTGCGTTTGCACCGCATCAAGATCCACTTGGTCGAAATTGTACAATACACATACTCTGCGGATAGAAGCATCGAGTACACCGATACGACTCTGAGGATTCCGTTGGAGGATCGTAAAGGCCGCACCGAATGCCATCACACTCGGGCAGGTAAACCATGCGACGCCAAGACGAAGTGTCAGCGGCGTATTGTGGGTGATTTGCTAAGCGACCCTGAAGAGTCTAGTACTGGTAGTAGTGCTGCCTCCAGCAGGGATAAGACCCAGTTTGAGGGTGGGCAAGTCACGGCGTTTGTACTTGATTGTCCCCTGACGTGCGACGCGCCAGATTTCAAGCAGCCGTGGCGCAGCAACTACCGTGTGGCTCCTCCTCCGGACGTGAACCAGCTACATCCGGACGCAATCTCGAGTCCCTACATCAAGATCCGTCACCGACTGATGATGTCGTTCAGGGTTTCCAAGGATTACGATGGCCCCAAGACTTCTGCGGCTAACACCAAGCGTCGGCACTTTGAGATTCGTGTTGACACCCCTATTGTATTTTTGTCCTCCAAGTGTGTGGATGAAAACGTGGAGCTGCCAGAGTATGCTCCTCCATCTTATGAGTCTCATGACTTTTGATATTTATACTTTTGATTATGATTGTTTTTGTACCTACCAGGAATATGATTGTTTTTCGTACTACCACGCATAGGAAATCAAAATCTATACTCGTTAAACCACATGTAGAAAGCCACCAGTAGAAGACTGGGTGACGCCCAGGTCCATTCCATCTCGAGAAAGAGCCACACCCACAATGTTCCTAGGGAAGGCGCTCGCTTCATGACGGCGTAGTACCCTTCTTCGTTCGTGCAGTAGACCAGATACATGCCAATCGCTGAACTGGCGGCAAACGAAAGCATTCTGAATACTACGTGTTTCCTCCAGGGATGCAGCATGTAGTGTGTGAGTCCGAGAACCGGCACGGACTCAATGGTGTCTCTTACCACTTTGGATAGATCTGGCTCTTGTCCGTATTGCATGCGAACAAGCAAATTGAGGCATACATGGACTGTGAGAAGCGGTACGACATATAGACTGATATCGAGGAGCTCGAACAGCCGTTTACCTGTTGGCGTGAGACTGTCATCTGCCTGGTAGTTGTAATTGTTTCTGGCGGTCTTTTCTCTTTCAGCTGCTTCACGGGCTTTCTGCAATTTTTCTACCCGCTCCATCAGTGTTTCCTGGGGAATTTCGGCGATTCCTTCATAGTCGTCAATGCTCTTGAGTTCCACGATCTCGACCATGGCGGCAGTTAAGGGTACATGTGAGGTCTGTGCTTGGACAAGATTACCAACATCTAAAGACCAAGAAAACCAAGGAAAAGACTAACAAAACTACCAAAGAAAAAGAAAGACCAAAGGATAAATCATGCCTCACATTAGTATGTATTGCGTATTTTGCAGAGTCGCCACAACACGCGTCCAGTCGTAGAACAAACATAAACACGTGCAACATTGGAGTTGTCATTAGTCAAAGACAAGCATTTGCTTAGTCGAAAAGACCCATTCCCATGTCCTCATCGGACTCCTCCTTCTCCTCCTCCTTCTCCTCCTCAGCGGCAGGAGCATCAGCAGCAGCGGCACCTCCGACGGCAGCAGCAGCACCTCCAGCAGAGGGAGCGGCAAACTGGGTCATAAGCTCGGTGACGTTCTGTCCAGAAAGAGCCTTGGCGTAAAGCTGAGCCCAGATCTTGTTAGTTTCGTTCAATGGACCATATTGGTTATAATTTGGTTGGTTGATTGGTTGACTAAGGTCGGCCCGAACTGTGCTATGTCCCTTCTTCTGTCCAACCCAGAACAGTGCAAGCGAGTAGAGTGATGGACGTCGAGTTGTCGCATCACACTTGTCGAACTTGGCATCAGTAGCCGTTAAACATATCCAGCAGACATACCGAGCCTTCCCTCAACCGAAACCAACTCAATCTATCCCATGGCATCAATCAAATGCACTCAAAACTTACCGGCTCAACTCCCTCGACACCAGCAGCAGCAGTCAGGGTCTGCAGCTTGTCGGCGGTGATCTCGACTTCGGCATCAGCCAAAATAATGGCGGCGTACGACACAGCGGCTTCAACAGACATTTCGTTAGTGGTTGTGTGTATGTGTGACACGCGGGTAGTCCCAGGAAGGGTTGATATTCGCCGCAGTCACTGGCCTACCAAACAGGAAATTTTTCACCCCGTGGGCGGCCAGGGGTATGTCCAGGCTCCCAACCTTAGAATACGATATCACCGCTTATAAGCATATAACTCCTTCATGCTCAGCGGTAGGCATCGCCAAGTCAACTCAACAACATTCAACAAGGATAGAGCAACATGGTCGCTCCACCCTCGGGCATTATAGTCCCTCCGCCAGCAATCAGAGATATTATAGCCAGAACTGTGGGATACGTGCAACGCAATGGGCGGTCGTTTGTCGAACGCATGCGGTCGCGAGAGTCTGAGAACCCAAAGTTCAGCTTCCTATTTTCGCACGACGCCTACTACGCCTATTTTGCTTGGTACCTGGTCGAAGGCTACAAACAGGAGGCGTCAAACACGAACAATAAAAACACAGACCAAGCTAGGGCCGAAACTAAAACCGATCAAAACAAAAGGCAAGAACCCACACTCACAGAGTTCCACTTCAGTCAGGTTGTTCCTCCCATTGCATCTCAGGATCTGGAGGTTATCAAACTGACTGCTTTGTACGTAGCGCGCAACGGGATGCCTTTTACCAGAAAGCTGCCGGCAAACGTGCAATCCGACCCTCAGTTTGCATTCCTCAAGGAAACCCACTCTCTCCATGAGGTGTTCTTGGGATTCGTGGACCAATATCGCAGGACAATGGATCCCACTCCTGACATGCGAGCAAGGCTAGACCAAGTCCAGTCGAAAAACAAGTACACTGTTCTCACAAACGCCCGGATTCGGGCAGAACATGAAGCATCGCAAACAGAAAAGAAGAAAGAGGCCGCGGAGCGGGCAGCAAAAGAAGAGCTCGAGTACGCGCGGATCGACTGGTCTGACTTTGTAGTGGTTGAAACCATCCAATTCGGGCCCGAGGACCTCAATCCTACCAATGATCTGGCGCCTCCACTGTCGCTAGCACAGATCCAATTTGCCACACTTTCGGAAAAGCAGTCTGGCAAGTTTATCCAGGAAGCGGCTCCAGATTACGAGGGCGTCGTCGACGCAGATGGAGATGTAGACCTGCGCCGTCCCACCAAACGTATCAGAGCATAGCAGCAACTACTACTAACATATTTAATGCATTATCATTCATTTTCTACCTGCTCAACCAGGTCTCCCTGTCGATATTTGATGCCCACGATAGCGTTGATGACTAGGGGCATTTCCTCGGGTGGCGGAAGTTTGTAGCTCTGGTAGAACTGGTCGACTTGGGCTAATAGTGTCACTGCTACTTGCCCTGGCCCGCTGTTGTCTTCCTCAACGTCCGAGTCTTCTCCTACCGATATTGGTGACTGTTTAGAACAGCGACGGGCCAGTTGACGTAGAATGGCTACTTCTTGGCCGGTTACTGTGTCAGCCAAACGAGCCAACACAGCATAGATCCACATGCCCAGCGGGGCACTGGGCATGCCAGTGCTTGCATTTGTCCACTTGCAGCCATACTTTAGCAATTTCAGAGCTGTTTCGTACGGAAGCTCCCGCAGGTGGTGAGGATAGGGCAAATTCTCCGAATTAAAGATAAAGAGCCTCCACTTGGCCATCGTGGACGGCCAGCGTGGACGTGGTTTGTCTGGATCGGACACAGACTCGTCCTGTATGAGCCGGCGAAACTCGGTAAATTGAGAGTCAATGGCTAAATACCATTGACTTTTGACAAGAATCTGGCCGTCTTTGTTGATGCTAAGTCCAGAGGTATCCTCTGGGGCTGCTGGCGTCAGAACATGATCGTCGTCTGGGTTTGCTGGACGAGTTTTACTGGTAACACCTTCCCACTTGATGACTGGCGGCAACGACTGCTGCTGCTTTCTCACTTCATTGAGATACTCGTAGACCGGGTCTTCTTCCTCGCGTCCTCCTACACCCAGAGAAACAGGCATTGGGAAGGCAGACCGCTGGCCTGTGAGTGGATCAAGGGCTCCTTGGGTGTGGCCCTGTTCATTGGAGCCAAACTTGGGCGATTGCGATTGCAACTGTGCATTAGAAATACCGGTTTCGTCTCCGTAGCTAAGCTCTACATTGTTGTCGAGAGAACTGGGCTGGTACCGTCCATGTCTGCTTCTTTTCATGTCCCAGCACAAGCAGAAGCAAGCAGAAGTGGTGGCAAGTACCTGAATAACATCATCACCTACGTATACGACCAAACTGCTACTAAACAAACTAGACATCAATAAATAACGTTAGAACTATGACTTGTAGTCAGGAGGTGGGCCCTGCGGCAGCGTACCGTACTCTTGAGAGGACCGGTCACTCGATTGTAGTGGGGCATAGCCAGAGGAGCCCTGGCCACGGGAGGAACCTTGAGATTGGTTAGTACCGTTGCTATTGGAACCAGCATTATTCTGGCAGTGGTGATGTCCGTGACCAACAGCAATGTACACTGGGCGCGAGTAGTAGCCGCGCGCGTCGCCATCCTGGCGCTCAATATCAACCTCTACAGTCTCGGGGTACTTTGCAATAATGTACCATGAGTGGATGACACCGGGAATATATCCCAAAAAGCACAGTGCTATGTTGATGAGTGCGTCTGCGGAGCAGAAGCCGGCCTTGATAAAGACGGGGATTGGGGGCAAAAAGACTGCTATTAGCACGAGGAACACGTCGAGCAGAACAAAGCAAGCGCCGGCCATTGTGTGTTGTTTTTTTTAAATGTATCTGGCGTATAATGCAAAGATGGCGTGCGGACAGATGTGTCCACAATCAATAGAGGCCTGCTGATCTTATACCTCTGGTGAGAGTGGCAATAGGTACGGAATCCGATGCGGCCGCCTGCCTGGGAACGATAGTCTACACGGGGGAACCCTTTTCCACACATTGGGACAGCGCCGCGCCGTGAGTCACCCTACTGAGCTAGCGATGCTGAGAAATAAATTGTAGACTAGGAGCGTGTGTTCTGGATCAATATAAAAATGTATGATGGTAGTTTCTTAAAGACAGAGGGACAGTTGAGTTGGTGAGTCTTTACAGTTTCCACAGTGTAAATTGCGCCAGTGGGGTGAGTACCCTATCTCGTGATCTTGAGCATGGAAGAAAACGAACAATGGTCTACGTACAGCCTCAATTAGAATGCTACTGGCGTAATGTCAGTAGAAATCGGTGAGAGTCACAACCCCTGCCCGCCAGGTGGCTCGGCTGTCGGCACGGTGGCAATTCCGCAGCAGACAAAGCGCACTTAAAAACATAAGCTGGAAGCATTGAAACTCAGAGCAATTTCCATAGAACCACTAAACTAGGACGGCCCTTCAGTTTGAGTTCTGCGCACAATGACGACGATCATGCACACCAGAGCGCAGCTCAGGTCTGGAACTTCTGGTGAGTGGGGCAGAACAAGGAAGCTTAGTCATAGGGGAAGTTAGGCAAATATATAACTTGTGATTTGCTAAAGCCAGCCCAACACATTTTGAAATCATGGTTAAAGCAGGTAAGTGACAATTTGCGGATGAGGCCGTTGGAAACAACGGCGATCGTTCTAGTAGCGAGATCAGCATTGATGGGCTATGGGGTAGTTGAAGAATTGGCCGGTACAAGGTTTGTAACAATCAGCCGATGGTGCCGATCGAATTGAAGTTTGGCTAGTGCAAAACGGCATTGGATTGCAATTGCCGAAATGGCTGCCTGCACCATTTACTCTCGCACGCAATTGATCCATGGACATTGCGCACGCAACCCACCAACAATGAAACAAGGAA
This sequence comes from Trichomonascaceae sp. Y4102, assembly GCA_023628915.1. Taxonomy (NCBI): domain Eukaryota; kingdom Fungi; phylum Ascomycota; class Dipodascomycetes; order Dipodascales; family Trichomonascaceae; species Trichomonascaceae sp. Y4102. The sequence continues at coordinate 257,766 of JAMAJT010000007.1, read as the reverse complement.
CTAACAAGTTGCTGTTCTGAGAGGAGACTCTAACGTCAAGGGAACCGTTCACTTTGAGCAGGCTTCCGAGAATGACTACACCACTGTGAGCTGGAATATCACCGGCAACGACGCCAATGCTCTGCGTGGATTCCATGTGCACCAGTTTGGAGACAATACCAACGGATGCACCTCTGCTGGACCCCACTTCAACCCCTTCAAGAAGCAGCATGGATCCCCTGAGGACGAGAACCGTCACGTTGGAGACCTTGGAAACATTACCACGGATGCCAACGGATCGTCATGCGGAACCAAGAAGGACCTGCTGGTCAAGCTTATTGGACCCAACTCGATTGTCGGACGTACCATTGTTGTCCACGCTGGAACTGATGACCTCGGAAAGGGTGGCCATGCCGACTCGTTGACCACTGGAAACGCTGGAGGTCGCAACGCTTGTGGAGTTATTGGACTCACCGAGTAATCCAGAAGCAGCTAGTATGCGAATGAATTTGGTTATGCGGTAGTTTGAGTAAATTATAAGGAAACCAAGTAGCATTCCAAGGCGGAGTCTAGACTGAGATCTAGAAAACGCCTTGACAATCAGCTCGAACTGTTGATCCAGTCTTCCGGCGCACCACGGACTTTTATGAGCCTAATAGGGAGATTAGACGAAACACCGTAACGAAGTACGTACGTACTACAGTAGACCAGGGACAGCAATAGACACACAGGAATACCACAGGTAAGCTAAAAATACCATGGACAAGTTACTGGCAATCCAGAAACACAGACCACACCCCCGACACACACACACACACACACACACACTCGGTCACCTAGCTGACTCAAAGATAAGGACAATCCCATTTTAAGCCTAGTGGCCAGCTAACGCACGGTTATCTCACTAGTAAGACCACAACTAAAAACCCACAGAGCAATGTGGCCGTATTACAGAGCATGGAAGAACACGAGCATACGCCTCAGATGGACCCTCAGCCCCAGACCTGGCCCATGCAGGGGTACCTGACCCTGGGAGTCCCAAAGTAGCCGAGACTAGCCTCAAACAGTATAGTGTCAACACAGCTTGACATGGACGCTAATCGCGTCAAGTACGGCCCAGTGGAGTGTGCAAGCAACCTGGGAGTAAACAGAGGTGGCGAGCCTGCCGACTTGGGCCCAGGCCTGGACGAAACCGGTAAATGCTACCAGCAAGCACCCCAAGGCTAGCCGACACCCGGCCCAGCGGTGCTATTGGTTTCTTTTGGCCGTGCAGTAGCGCAGTAAACAATAACAAACGCACCCTCCACCCTCACCTCAAGCATGCATGTACGCACCAAGAGAGCGGAGCTCCGAGCCTAATATAAATAGCGGCCGGGACCAGTTCGTTTTCTTTTCTCCCCTGTCACCGTTCTGCCTAGTTACTTCTCTCAGCAACCAATCGCAGATACAAGCACTCGCCACTTCAACTCCATCCCAAAACAAATGCGTTTCTTTACTACCATTGCCGTCACCTTTCTGACTCTTCTGTCGCTGGCTATCGCTGCTCCGGCAGACGCTTCTGCAACTGATAGCACTTCTCCTAGTGGCACCACCATGTCTAGTAGCACTAGCAGCAGCTCCAGCATGAACACCACCTGTCTGATCAGCCCAGACAGCGAGGACGACCTCGACATTACGTTCTCTCTGGACCTCGAGAAGCTCCTGGGCCCCAGTGGCATCAACATGACCCAGTTGATTGTCATCGAGCACGACGCCATGAGACCCAACTTCACTGGACCCGATGGAAAGTCTTATCCTGCTGCCGTGACAATCATTCTGCACGACTTGAACGCCACCGCCAACAGCACCAACTCGTCCTCTTCGCACTCCTCATCCTCTTCGCACTCCTCGACCAAGCCCAAGCGTACGGTCCGCCACAAGATCAGACGCTCGGACGTGCGCAAGAGATTTGCGCTCAACTGAGAGGCAACCGTGCTATCTACTCTTTATTTCTTATTTGTCTCGACCATACCTAAAATTCTCTCCTTAAATCGTGGCCATAATATGAGACGTGTATATTGTTGGAATTAATTATTTCTTTCTTTTCATTTGGTATTTCTCACTTATTGTGTTGAGTCTTTGAGTTGCACTAGGCATTGCAGGCGTCTGTCTATTCGATTAGACCCATGCAATTGCGTAATTATGCATATATTCTATGCTTTTCTCGATTGAGATTTGGCCAAGACACTCTATCGCTAAACAAGTAATGTCCATGCCAGTCGGCTTTCCAGTGGCTTGCACGTGTGCCCCCGTCATCACTAGAAACGCACTCAATTTAGTGCGATGTTTGTATTTGCTAGTATTATAATGGCAAACCAATTGGAAGCCCGAATCCTGGTAAGAAGTACACGGCACCTGACTGGTCACATGACTATGCCACCCGGCAGTCATGCAGCGTCACATGACCAGAGGTTGACCTGGCAGTTGCTCACAACGGCCGACAAAGTCAATGAACTCGCTGTACAACCATGCAACCAAGCAGAGCAAATCACTAAAAAGTGACTTGGCGGAATTTGCCGAGGCGCCAGAGTCGGCGCCTCTATCATTACAGGGGCAAATCAGCGCCACTTTGACAGGGTTTACACGAACACTACAAGACTATGAGAATGCCACCTCCAATGAGATGAACAGCGAGAAGAAGAAGAAGAACGCCACAAGGCTAGCCAATTTTAGGCAAGAACTTCAAGAAGCCCGGGAGAAGTTCAAGCAGCTGAAGCAAGTACGAGAAGATGCTGTGGCGCATGCCAAGAGAGCCGAATTGCTGGGAAGAAGGCATGTGGCAGGTGGAGGAGGAGGAGGAGACGATCCAGACGGAGCGCCTGAAAACCCTTACAATGTGGGAGGAATGGGAATGGGTGCAAGCGGATCAGGAAGTGGATCAATACCACGACATGAGGGTTTGACCCACGAAAATAACGCACTCATGAACGTTGGTGCGCAGCTCGACGACTTTATTCAACGCGGCTACGACGTTCTCACAGACCTGGCTGACCAGAAAGATATCCTCAAATCCACTCAACGCACAATGCTGGGAGTAGCGTCGACTCTGGGCATTTCGGGAGAGACAATTCGTCTTGTGGAGCGACGAGCAAGGGGTGACAAGGTCGTGTTTTGGGGCGGCGTAGCGGTGGTACTGCTGTGTTTCTACCTGATTATTCACTATCTTGTATAGTATGTAGTGCATTGACTAACGAATGAATGAATGTTCTAACTAATTGGTGACAATTGTGCAACCGTGAGCGGCGGAGTGACGCAGTAGAAACCCGCCTCTAAAAGACCCCGATAGGGCCAGTTGTTGCGCAGGTACTATCAATTTCCCCAAATAGGGTGCAATTGAATCTGAAGCAAGTGCTGATTAGAATATATCCCAAAGCGGCAGATCAAAATAGACCTTTGCTCGAGCTGGGAACCATCGAATACACTGAGTAAATTGTGGGACGCCAGGGCACGCCCATATGGACAAGGTAAAAAATGCAGCGACACCACCGGACGCGCCCTGTAAGTTCAATCTGGGAGAGACGCACCTCAACGGGCGACCCCTGAATCGCAAACGCAGGGGACAGTCAACGGCGTTCCATGCATCTGTAGGGGGCTACGGCCAGCAATAGACTACCAATTAGAAATATGAGCTTGCTGCTGTGGGGCGGTTGTAGTCGCCCTTACGATACTAGCGGAAAATCCTTGTCACCTCGGTTGCATGATGAGGGTATATCATGGTCGGAAAAACTACATTGTTACACGTTTGCTATAGCATACAAAACGATTCACTGAACGGAACGACGCACTCTGCCACAAACGGCCACACGAAACAAACCAGCACTGGCGTGTTGACACCTTTTTGGGTGTTGTAATTAACGGGTCCGAATTGAGCGGCAGTGTGGGTATGGCAGCGTCGGAACGGATTTATTGATGGTGTTTTCTTTTTCTCTTCCTGGCTCCCAATGAGACCAGGCGTGATTGGTAGTGGGCCGTGTCTCAGTTGCTGCTACTGCTGCCAATGGCAGTCATAGTGGACTTGATGTGCCAGGATCCAATTGACCGAAGCACCACATGGGTTTCCTTGGCAGCGTCCAATAGAGCCGAATACACACGTTGTGACATGTCTCGGCTAATACTACCAGACGAGACGGACCAACGTCGAAACGTCGCAGCGTAGTGCACCTGCATTGAAATTTTCGCACAACGCGAGAGACAGTTTACTTTTGCCTCCTTACCCTCGTATACTAGGGTAAGCCGCCCATGCCCCCAACCGCTGATATTGGTGAAACAAGAGTGAATCATCAATATGGCGAGTGGTCAAGTAGGTATCGTTGACAATAGGATGAGCAGATTGACTTTACAATAATGGTTCTTCATTTGACATCAGCTTCTTATGTCCAACTTTGTTTGGCACATTCCGTACCTGAGCAGAGAGTGACGTATGCACGGTATGCATGCAGCTTGGAATTCTGGCCATGCAAAACATTGAATTGTGATATGATGAATGGAAGGACAACGAAACAGTTTTGTTTTTCTACACAATGAGCGCTTCAACAGTTTGATATGCATGCTGAATGCTTGACTGTGACTCCCGGAAGTGGAAGTCCCAACCGTCATCTAGTCCAGATCCGGTCCAATGACAACAAACAAAGTAGTGGTGAGCATACATGCGATTGATTTGATTCTCGAGTTGCCCATTGCACCACATCTCGGATCAAAAAACAGCCCAACACACATGTGGGCGGACCCACACTGACCCACCTATCCACGCCAAAAAAATAAGAGTGCCTCTGAGGCTCCGGGTTAATAATTCAGCGTGGAATTAGTGTTTAGCGAGAATGAATGGAACAGTGGCAGCCGAAGAGCTGCCATAAGACTCCTTGGTTACCAATTATCCAGGCAATACATGCAGCCATATTTTGAAGAGTGCAATATGACATGTTTCAGACACAGACGGCCAAGCTGACATTGGGCACGACAACCCCAAACACCAATTAGCCGAATGCAGGTCTCAAAGATGGCAATACCTGACGCAGCCATGTCTCTCTGTATAAACTAAGTCACTCAAGGTGACCACATGCACCGTGCACCTGTAAAGCCTGCCACTTTTTTATTTTGGGTTCCAGTGACGCCTTCCCCACATCTCAACGGCGGTGGCAGGAAGTAGATGAATCGGGACAGCAACCAACCAACACCAACGTGACCTTGTGTTCTTGTCTACGTCATTCGATGAAACGTGGCGGGCGATGGCGCTCGATCGATGATGCCAGCAATTGCGGAGAATGAAGACTCTAGCCCAGTTTGGGAATATGAGCAATGATGCCAAGTGCCGTCAAAGTGCATTAAGCGTAGCAATTTCGCTTGTTTTAGAAACCAACAAGTTCGACTTTATAGCAACCTACATGCAGACAATTGGTCCCACATGGCAGGTACCTGTGCAGGGCGCCAAGCCACACGAACCGACGATATTCACACCAAGGAGAGGACATGGGCCAAAGCAAGACGAGCCAGCCAAGACAAGGCTGGAAGGAAGGAGGTGGGCTCGTTCCCGAGAAACGGATCGGTTCACCCTGGCTCCAGTAATTAACATTTGGAGAATATCAGATGGCCCCAGCCGCGCAATATAGGCTCCATCTACTCTGATGACCGTAGTGAGATTAGTGTGCGAAGTTTAGATGACCCAATTAAAAGTAATTGTGGGGTGCATCTTGAGATGAAGCAGAAGAAGCTGCAACGGAGTACATGCAAGTGGCGGGGCCCAGCCAAAAGAGTGCGTGTGAGTCGCAACGGCGTGCCCGTACCCAGTTGGCCCCCCTTGTCTCACAGTGTTGTTGTTGCTTCCACGTTTACGTTTAGGTTTATTATTTGTTTAGTGGTTATTTTCGACTTATGACGCTCGCCCCCCTGTTGGTCCCAAAACGAGCCCTAGAGTGGCAGGCTAGGGCAAATTGGTTGCATATCTCTGCATACCCTTCCAAATGCAGAAGTAACCCTGTGCCCCTGCTGGCCAAGATACAACCCTACCCGCGCCCTCGGGCAAAACACCCTACACGCTCTTGTGTCTGTAACGCAGTTGTTGAGAGGGGTGAGGGAGTGTGGACCCACCCGCGCTTTTGCCTAAAAAGCCCCGGGGTCTCCTTTTTCTGGCACGCTTTTTGTAAGGTCAACAACACCAACACATTCCTTCATCGTCACCGTCACCGACACCAACAACCGACCTACCAATCGTGTGTATTGTCCGAACGTCCGGCTAGATTCCACGTTCCATTCTCTCTTTTATTTTTCTCGGTTGTCGCCTTTCACGTTAGTGTCCTCACTATTCATCACCGACTCTACCCGACCCCCTTATTACAACTAGTTTCAATTTCTTCTACTGTCGACAGAACCCGAGTGCTGGCATTCGATTGAACCTGCGACTACTACTACAGTAAACCCTCATTTGTACTTCTCCGACCTACAATGAAATTCTCTCTGTCTATCACCACCATCGCGGCTGCCATGGCCGCCGTGTCTCAGGCAACGCCTGTTAACAACAACAACCACATGCACAAGCGTGCTATGGACATGGTCACCGTCCACGTCTACGAGACTGTGACTGTTGACCCTGGCCAGCCCGCCCCTACCGACCGCGTGTTTGCTCTTGCCGGTTCCCCCAATGCCGTCACCACAATGGTTGCGTCTTCGGGATCCTCAAACGGAGGTTCCTCCTCTGGATCTGGCTCTGGCTCTGGCTCTGGCTCTGGCTCGTCCTCCAGCGGTTCGGACTCGTCTCCTGCGACTGGCTCTGGCTCTGCTGGATCCCTCGGAATCACCTACTCTCCCTACCAGAGCAACGCAGCCTGCAAGGACGCTGAACAGGTCAAGTCTGACCTTGCCCAGCTTTCTGGCTTCCCCGTCATCCGTATCTATGGAACCGACTGCAACCAGGTTGCTAATGTCAAGAACGCTCTGGCTCCTGGCCAGAAGATGTTTGTTGGCATCTACGATGTTTCCAACATTCAGAGCGATGTCAACGCCATTGCTTCTGGACTTAACAAGGACTGGTCTGTCGTCCACACCATTTCTGTTGGCAATGAGCTTGTCAACTCTGGCCAGGCCAGCCCCGAGCAGGTTGGCGCTTTTGTTGCTCAGGCTCGTGGCGAGCTCAGGGCTCAGGGTTACAATGGCCCCATTGTTGCTGTCGACACTTTTATTGCTGTCATCAACAACCCCAGCCTTTGCCAGTACTCTGACTACATGGCAGTGAATGCCCATGCTTTCTTTGACGGAAACGTTGATGCTGCTGGAGCCGGTGACTGGGCTGTTCAGCAGACGCAGAGAGTCTGGGGTGCATGTGGAGGATCCAAGTCTGTTCTCATCAGTGAGTCTGGATGGCCCTCTCACGGACAGAACAATGGCAAGGCTATCGCATCTCCCCAGGATCAGGCCACCGCCATTGCTTCGCTCAAGTCCAAGATTGGAAATGACGTCTTCCTGTTTACTGCCTACAACGACCTGTGGAAGTCTCCTGGATACCTCGGTGTCGAGCAGTACTGGGGAATCTTCAACTAGACCATTTTTCGTTGATTCTCTCTTAGTGTACAATTATAATCTGTTTTGTTGAAATGTTGTTATACTAAACGTCAGAAGCAAAGTACAAGAAACGCAAGTCCATCATATTTACTAATTAGGCCTTCTTGGCGGCAGCCATCTTGTTGAGAGCAGAGCCGTACTTGAACCACTCGAGCTGCTCAGCATTGTACGTGTGGGTAAGAGTGCACTCCCACTCGGCACCATTCTTGGGGTGAACAACCATCTTGACGTTCTTGCCAGGAGCAAGGTCGGCAAGTCCCACAAGATCAATGGTATCATCGGGGTTAATCTTATCGTAGTCCTCGGGGTTGGCAAAGTTCAGAGGAAGCAGACCCTGCTTCTTGAGGTTAGTTTCGTGGATACGAGCAAACGACTTGGTGATGATGGCAAATCCTCCAAGGTATCTGGGCTCAAGAGCAGCGTGCTCACGAGAAGATCCCTCACCAAAGTTATCACCTCCAATGACAACCCATCTGATGCCCTGGTCTCTGTAGGCAATGGCAGTCTCGGGAACACCATTGTACTCACCAGTGTAGAGGTTCTTGACCTTGTTGGCCTCGTTGTTCTCGGCGTTAATGGCACCAATCATATAGTTGTTGGAAATGTTCTGCAGATGACCTCTGTACTTGAGCCAGGGACCGGCCTGAGAAATGTGATCGGTGGTGGTCTTTCCAAGCGACTTGATAAGAATGGGCATGTTCTTGCCATCCTTTCCGTCCCAAGGCTGGAAGGGCTTGAGAAGCTGAAGACGGTCGGAAGAGGGCGAGACGGCAACCTTGACGGAGCTTCTGTCCTTGGGGGGAGCCTGGTAGGTGTCGACACCAGCGTCGTATCCTCTGGTGGGGAGACCATCTCCGTGGGGATCCTGGAGCTTGAACTCCTTGCCGTCCTTATCCTTGAGGGTGTCGGTCAGAGGGTTGAATCTGAGGTCACCAGCAATGGCAAAGGCCGTGACGAGATCGGGAGAGGTGACAAAGGCGTGGGTAGCGGGGTTAGAGTCGTTACGTCCAGTGAAGTTTCTATTGTACGAAGAGACAATGGTGTTCTTCTCACCCTTCTTGATGTCCTGACGATCCCACTGTCCGATACAAGGACCGCAGGCGTTGGCAAGAACAATTCCACCAAAGTCAAGGAAGGTCTGGAGCTGTCCGTCACGCTCAATGGTGGCGCGGATCTGCTCGGAACCGGGGGTCACAGTGAAAATGGACTTGGTCTTGAGTCCGTGGGCCATGGCATCACGGGCAATGTTGGCGGAACGGGCCATATCCTCGTAAGAGGAGTTGGTGCAGGATCCAATGAGACCAACCTTGACCTCAAGGGGCCAGCCCTTCTCGACGGCAACATCCTTCAGCTTGGAGATGGGGGTAGCAAGATCGGGAGTGAACGGTCCGTTGACGTGGGGCTCGAGGGTGTTGAGGTCAATCTCAATCACCTGGTCGTACTCACATCCCTCATCGGCAGTCAGGAACTCGGGGTACTGCTTGGCAAGCTCGGCAATGCGGGCTCTGTTGGTGGCCTTGAGGTAGTCAACCATGCGCTCGTTAAAGGGGAACACAGAGGTGGTGGCACCAATCTCGGCACCCATGTTACAGATGGTTCCCATACCAGTGCAGGACAGAGCCTCGACACCAGGTCCAAAGTACTCAACAATGGCACCGGTACCACCCTTGACGGTCAGGATTCCAGCAACCTTGAGGATAACATCCTTGGGAGAAGTCCATCCAGAAAGCTTACCAGTAAGCTTGACACCAATGATCTTGGGGGCCTTGAGCTCCCAGGGGAGGTCGGCCATGACGTCGACAGCGTCGGCACCACCGACACCAATGGCGAGCATACCGAGACCTCCGGCGTTGGGGGTGTGCGAGTCGGTACCAATCATGAGGGCACCGGGGAAGCCATAGTTCTCAAGCACAATCTGGTGGATAATTCCGGATCCGGGTCCCCAGAAACCAATGTTGTACTTGGCAGTGGCAGTCTGCAGAAAGTCGTAAACCTCCTTGTTGATCTCAATGGCGCGAGCCAAATCCTTGGGGCCTCCGACCTGGGCCTGAATCAAGTGATCACAGTGGACGGTGGTGGGAGTAGCAACCTGGTCCATACCAGCAGACATAAACTGGAGAATGGCCATCTGGGCGGTAGCGTCCTGGCAGGCAACACGGTCGGGACGGAGCTTGAGGTACGAGCTTCCACGCTCAATCTCCTGCTCATGGGGCTTGTCGAGATGTCCGTACAGAATCTTCTCGGCATAGGTCAGAGGGCGGCCGAGTCTCTCCTTGACGATACGCACGTTCTCGGCGTTCTTCTTGTAGTTAATAAACGAGTGGTCCTCCCAGTTGTTCTGAAGGACCTTGGAGTCCTTGGTGATGGCCTCCGTCGACATGCGACGGAACGCCATCTTGGATCCAGCACGAACACTCAATCTAGAAAGCATGGTTGATGTGGTGTGGAGATTGAAAAATTCACAAATCCAATGGGAGCAACCGGCACGCACTTGCCTTATATACGCTTGTTTGCATATTACAAAAATGACGCTTGTGATTGGACCCAAGCGGGGGAGCCCCTACCCTGGTCTCCTGTTTTTCGTTTGTTGTGTGCCTTTTGCTACCCCAGAGGTCCCAACTGTTCGGCCGATTCGGGCTCGGGGCTGGGCACGGCCGAAAACCTAAGTTCGCCGAGGCTGCTTTTTTTTTGATACAGATTGTGAATTGGAACTCGGTCAACGGAGGTGGATGTTACAGAATGATGATTGCTACAGCTACAAGCGCGGTCTTCTACTATTGTATTACCGCGCGGAGATTGTGTCCTCAAAACACTAGTCTGTCCCTGTTTGGTGCTGTACGCCATGTCTTGAAATTGTTCTAGTTTTCCAGGGTAGGGCAAACGTGACGGCTGACCATTCAAATCATTCCGAATTGAAAAGAGAAAAGGAAATAATATATTACATGAGCAAACCAATAAATTAACCGTCGTAGCAGACCACGGCGTCTATCTTGCAAAGTGCGAGTAGTCTGCTGAATATTTTGAAATGATTTTTTTGAGCGCCTTTTCCAAACTGTCCCACCGAAACACCTTGACGTCCTTCTCTATATTGCGGGGCTTGGGCGCGGAAAACGACATGATGAGCTTGAAGAAGTCGCCATACGCCGCATTTCCGTAAGTAGGCGAGTTCTTACCGCTTGGTTCTACCAGAAACGTAGGAGTTGCAGTACCTGAAGATGGGTTCCGAGAAAGAGCAGATGGAGTAGCCGCTCCACTCGAGGTTCCACTGGCAGTGTTGAGATTCGCAGTCGAACCCCGACTGGCTCCACCCTTGGAGATCGTCAGCGGATGATATCCTTCGAGGTTTCTGCGGATCCGGTTCTTCTCGTCAACCTTGAACTTTGTGTTGATAAGCTGCTCCAAGAGGAAGAGGCAATCCACCGACGTCACGTAGAAGTCGTGCTTCTCGGCCCAGTAGATACACGAAATGCAGGTAATGTGTTTATCGTACTGTTCCTGGGCAATGGGCTCGAATCGTGCTAGAATCACAGGACCACGCTGCTCCCGAGTGAACCGCACCAACCGTCGCTGGTTCCGCTGCTCCTCGGGAGTCCAGTTCTGCGTCATACTACTTAGGTCGCTAAGTATATGTAGCGAAGCCTGAGTGGTTTGGTTCTCGTCAGACCGATGATGCAGTTGATGAGAAGCTCCATACGACGACGCAGACTGTGAAATGGCCGAAGTCCGAACAAGTGGTGGCGTTCCTCCAACTGGCCCTCCAGCAGCTGGTACAGTCCCAATAGGAGCACCACTAAGAGGCTGCTGGTGAGGAATAGGAACCTGCTGTTGTTGCATAGACAGAGGCATTTGGAACTCTCCACCGTAGCCACCAGGAGCACCATTGAGACCAGCAGCAGCTCCTCCTCCTCCTCCTCCACCATACCCGCCAACAGGTAGCTGATGGTGACCAGCTCCTCCGAGTCCAGGGTGTTGTTGACCCGGAGGAGCGTGGCCATAAGCACCACCAGCAGCCTGCTGGGCCGCGGACCAAGATGGGCTACTAGTGCTACCAGTAGCAGCAGGAGCAGTAGTCCAGTCTTGTTCACCGTAGTATGCTTGCTGTTGTGGAGGCATCATATGTGGGTGTTGTTGCTGTTGGGGCTGGTGTTGCTGTTGCTGTTGCTCAACAGAAAGGTCGCCATAGTAGTAGGGATAGTACGATGGCTGACCCGCGCCAGGTGTACCAGGAGGAAGACCATACGAAATGGAGCCTTGAGACCCATGCAGTGACCGTCTATGGTACATATGCTGCTGCTGCTGCTGTTGCGCTTGTTTGGCAGCACCTGGGTATTCCGGCTGCTGATGAGGAACATTGCCCGCCGGCATGGGAACAGGCATGTAGGGAAGTTCATGGCCACTAAGCTGGCGAGAGTGAGAGGAAAGAGGGTTGGAAGAAGAGGCAGAAACAGCGGAGGTGAGAGGGTTAGTAGTATTTGACGATGCAAGATTAGCATTAGCATTCGAGTGGTAAGCAGCAGCAGGGTCCTCGTACTGGAACTCACACACCCACCGAGACGCCAGGTCTCGGAAGGGAGGTCCAGATTCGACAACCACAAAGTACACGTGAACACGCGGCATCTGAGAGTCAACGGGAGACGAAGAAGCCCCGATGGCAAAGTGTCGCGGAGGGACCTCAATGGTTATGCTGTACTCCCCAGTGGCGGCATTCAGAACTTGAGGCATTTGAGGCGACGATCTCCATGCTCCAAAGCTGAGAGCTGTGCGCACGTTCGCTCCAGGAGGGCCACTGAACCACACAGTGAAGACCGATCTGTCACCACCGGCCGGCTTTGAGAAGTTCGTAATGTAATACTCATTTGCCGACAAATGAGCCGCCGGCGGCTGTGGGGTAGAAAACCCTTGTGACAACGTGTGAGCGTGAGACACAGGGTACCCACTCTGCTGCTGTTGCTGTTGCTGATGGTGTTGCTGGTTTTGCTGTTGATACAAGTTTGGAGTCGATATTGATGTCCCTAGAGATGGATATCGACTTGGGACAGCTGACGTAGAGCCTGGCGTAGATCCGAGAGGGCCTATACTTGGTCGAGTCGCTGTTTGTAGAGGCTGCTGTTGTTGTTGCTGTGGTTGTTGTTGTTGTGGTTGTTGTTGTTGTTGTTGAGATGGTTGTTGAGATTGTTGTTGTACAGAATACAATGATGATGGATCTGAAGACAATGCAGACCCATTACTACCTGGAGCAGCTGAAGCTTCAACATTCACTGCACCCGAATGGTCAACATGCACCAACCCCGTGACATCAGCTGTACCTGCGGGTCCAGCTGTAGCGGGTGGTGGCTGCTGCCCCGACGACTGCGAGTGGTTGTGATCCGTGGGGTCTTGTTGATGTGAATCGGATGGAGCCCCACTTGACATCATGTTCTATAAATATGCAGGTGAAAAATGCTGGTGCGACAGTCGTTTTAGATGAGGTGCTGCTTGTTAATCAAGTACTGACTCGCCAAAGAGGGCTAAAAACAGGCGCCCAGATGTACCTTGAAGGTGGTTTGTCGACAGGTGAAAAAATTGGCGGAGATAATAGCCTTTTGTTGTCGGCGTAAACTCGACAAAGAAAGTGACAGGGAAATTCAACAGTCCCCGGTCGCAACGCAGAAAAGAAAAAGCAAGTCCTCGTCGAAGCTGATACCCGATAGTCGTCGCAGGCTTAAAAACCGAAACGTCTCAGCGAAATGAGATGCCTGCCCAAACAAGAAATCAGAAATGAATTGCCGTCCAAAGAAAAGGCTGATCGTCGCTAAACGGAAGAGACTCCAAAAGTTGCCTAAAGCGAACAGTAGCCTGAATCAAAGACAAGCGGTCCAAAATACACCGCTAACCCCGAAATCAAAGACACTCACTGAGACAAAAGCAAACAAGAGCTATTGCCACAAGTTAACGCCAGTTAGCCGTTTTGTTAGTCGAGAAAGCCCAGCTATAGGTGGTTGGAGGAGATCCGAGGTTAGTCGAACAAAGAGACTCTTGCGAGGGTCTCAAAAACAGACGTCGGAAACTGAGTCTTGTGTCTTGGAGAGTTTCAAGGCGGTTACCGCGCGAGACTGCGTGCAATGCGTGCAAGCGTGCGTGCAGAAAGACGAGTGGTGTCGACAGCAGTTGGGAAGGTCAAGACCGTCCGAAAGCGCGAAAAAAAAAGAAACCGTCCGAAAAACAAATCAAAGGCCAAAAACCAAATGAGGCTTGAGTCAAAATGCAAGCTGGGATGCGGATGCGGATGCGGCCGTTATGCGGATGCAAGGTAAGGTAAAAGTGACGCGACGCACTGCGATAGATAGTGGCAGGCCGGCGGTCGGATGTCAGAGTAATGAACGGCTAGGCCAGGCTAGGGGTTGTCGCGAGGAGATTAGACGACTGTGGATTGTGGAGATCAGAGTTCGTGAACCTGAAACCAGTGACAAACCTTGGCACTGATTGGGTGTGCTGGATTAGTTGGGTGGTTCCCTTGCTTTGTCGACGTGCAACTGCTGGCAACCGTCTATTTTTGACGGCAAGTCGTGCCTGGGTGGGTGCCGGGGTGGTTTTGTGTCTAGTGACGCGGATATTTGTTAGTGATTGACGGACTTTGGCAAACGCAGTGTTTTCTGGTTGTGACTGTGTAAATCCGTGGCTGTCAAATGTTGATCGGCAAGAGTCGACCAGTCTGTCGTAATGTGTGTCAGATAAGATCCACCGGAAACGAAAAAAAAAATAGTTCAGAGACAGGTCAGTCAACGGCTCCTGCACAAGCAACACACAAATGTCTCTGATGGCGAGGTGGTCTTTCCATTTATCCGCCCCCGGACCATGCCCTGTTTATATTAGGATCCACTGGAAGCGACGTGACACGAGAGCCCAGGGCCGGTCTAACTCTTGGAGGAACAATGGGACGGTCTGACCTTCCTAATCCTTCTTTGCGTGTCTTAGCTCCAAACACCCGCTGGCTCAACACAGCCCAAATCGAAAAATCTCTGGGTCAATTTAGGTATCCGATAACGTACTAGGCTGCGCACCGACCCTTACCCCGCGGTACCACCGCACCGCACACGCAAATAGTTTCTTTTTGGGGCCGAGTTTAGCCCCTTTGCTTTTTTACTTGTGCGCTAGAGGGGGCATAGAGAAATATCATTCAAAAAAAACAACGATTCGCGCCGGCCCGCTTTCGCTGTTCTGTCTGCTGAGGCCTTGCACCGCCGCCGTTTGGACACCAGCCAAGCGGAGCGAAGAGAGGGCTTACCGTCGCCATGCTGTTCTCTGGATGGTTCGGTCTGTTTCCCCTGAATGTGTGGTCCATTGTTACTCTGTCCCGTCTCCTTGGGCTATCGGCGCGCCTCAGTGGTTCTCCAAAAAGAAATTCCACACAACCACGACACAGGCAGCTGACGCTCACAGTCGAATTTCCTTCATCTAGTCAAAATCGTAGCCACCGCCACTGTCTCAGGTCACATGGTGCCAGGCACAGCGAACTCTAACCAGAAACACACCCGGTGGCCGGTGCGGGTGTGGAACGCTTTCGAGCGTATCGAAGCTTGTGGTGTCTGCATCAAGTCAGACTCATCTCATCTCCGTCGGACGTTGAAGACGTCACCACAAAGCTTAATGGGTCTCACTTCACTCGGGCCGAGACAGAGGTTTGGTCAAGGTTTTGGCTTGTTTCTTTTCCTTGCTCTTTGAGTTTAGAGACAAATGTCTTAGATTCTCGGTGCGCGGCGTGGTGAGATCCCAGCAAGACGCATCTAATGTCTTGGATGTCGTGATGGTGGTGGGTGAGCTTGGGTGGAGGGTGAATCAGAGCTGAGAAGAATAGCACACGTAACTTGATTCAGCAATAAACAGGCTCCAGACGCATAGCTCTGTGGAAAATCCCCAAAGTCGGGTACAACTCCTCAATGCGTCCTCCCACGTGCTTGGCCCCCAGTGGTTGGGCTCAATTGCAAATTCTCTAAAGGCCACATGCCAGCAAGGGTAAAATGAAATAAAAAGAAACCAAGTAGGGTAAGCGACCGTGCTGCAAGGAGCCTGCCAGAGCGTTTTACCCAAACCCGCATTGCTGTAAGGAGAAGCCTCGGGACCGGCCATAGTCCTGTCCGTATTGCAAGCTCTCACTCGGTTAAGTCTATTGCCTTCTACCGGGATCCACCATTTGTATGTCCTAAAAGCCTCTCGTCATTGTTGTATTATAGCAAAGTGTCTTCGCCTGCGACCTCCACCAACAGCGTTTCTGTACCTGACATACATGTATGTCGCGTCGGATGCCGATCAATTCATGGTCTAAAGTTTTCCGAATCAGTCAGTCTTTTCAGCGGCTTAACTCTATGCGAACTCGGATTATCAGTGTGCCTCGCTAGTTCCCCACCATGCCCGTTATTGTTCCTGAAATGGCCTGTCACCTGTATCAAGAACAATCAAGCTTCGCAAAAGTGACCCACCACTGGGCCACCAGTCCATCGTGGTGGATCCTAATGGGTCCATTGTAACAGGCCACGTCCTACACTATTTCTGACAAAGTGTGCCTCTCTGCTGTCGAGCGAGAAGAAGAATCATTTCTTTTTATTAAGAAGTTTTGTTTTGGGACTGGTTTCGATTTTATTTTTCTTAACTGGGGCGCAGGTGGATCAGGGCAGGCGCCTTCTGTGCGCCAGTCCAAGGCTAGCTGGGCCACATTGTGGCACAGTCATTAAAAGCAAACAGAGGCGCGAAGATGGAGTCCACCCCGGACTTCTCCACGTAAACAAAACTGTTTTAGAAATGCGCCCACGTGACATTAGACAATTTCCATGGGTGTGCGTTTGTGTGTGAGTAGTCAAATCTAATCTCTGAGCACTCGTCTTCTTGGCTACACAATCACAGGGGCGCCAGTATTTAGCGAGCAAGTGCAAAATCTTTCGTTCTGGCCGCAGAAAAAGGCTTCTGCATGAACTTCCGCCAGGCTTTTGCCAAACTCCGATATGAAACATGAAGGTGGAACTTTCTCCCGATATTGTATTTCTTTTCATAGAGAATATTACTGTACTTTGCCTACACTAGACATTATTACCCCGTCCCATGCGCCATCTGATAGTCTTGTCTTGATTGTATGGATTAACAAGACGGCATACCACTGCGCTAATGATACTGACTCCTAAGATGGCCACCATGACCATATTACTGTCCTTGTATTGTCGTGCTTTATCTTCGGGCCACCCCTGGTAGAGTGCGTAAGATGTAACCACGGATCCTAGATTACCCAGACCAGAAACGAGGGCTGCGGACGCAGATACTCCAAGGTCTCCGTGTCGGGGTCCAAAGATTTCCGCGGCCCACGTCATACAAATGGGAACTGTGGGCCCCAGTCCAAATCCAGCGAGAAGGAGTCCTCCCCACCGCGACCAGGATGCTTTGGCGAAAGTGGTTGTGAAAAGTCCCGCCATGATAATTAATGTCGAGCCACAGAAGAAGTGACATCGGTACCGCTTGAATTTATCACTGAGTGGAGTGAATATAAGAATGGCTCCCAAATCGAATAGCCAAATAGGCGCGGTGAGAAGGGAAAGATCAATCGAGTTGAGTCCGGGGTTGATGGTGTGGATGATAGTGGACGCAAAAATAGCCAGTCCAAATCCAGTACCGACGACGCCAAAGTACATCATAATCAGCGGCCAGATGCGGAGGTCTTTCATCACTCTCACAAGATCGCTGAGGCCCCACACTAGTGGCTGCGAGTACCTGCCAGCCAAGTCCCGTGCATGGAGAGCCCTCTCCTCTTCAGTGAGAGGGTAGGCAGGAGTCAGGCGCTCTTTGAGACCGTGCAGGCTTCTTGGCAAAAGCGAAAACTGTGTCTTGTTGTTTTCGCCATTGTCGGAGGAAGTTCTCCTATCTACCACACTTCTGCCAGGCAGCCACCACAACAGACTGAACCCCACGGCGAAGGTGATAAGACCATATGTCAGAAACATCCACTGGTATCCCAAAAGTCCACAGTTACCATCTATCCGTTGGAATCCAGCGGCCACAAGACCAGCAACAGCAGCACTCAACTGAGCAGCGGTAAAGTAGTATCCGATTCTGCGTGCCGTACGGTGAGTCGGGTACCACATGGAAATAAAATACGCCATTCCGGGCCAGCATCCAGCTGTACAAATACCTGCCATGAGTCTGACGACGATGAGGCCAGCACCCGATGACACCAGAGGGTAGAATGCAAAGAGAATACCAACCGACATGACAATTCGCGACATCCAGGACTGGGGAGCAACACGCGTCATAATCAGGTTCATCGGAACATCAAAGACAATGTAGCCGACGAAATTAAGGGCGTTAGCTGTCGAAAGTTGGCTCGTAGTGAGGTTCAAGTGCTCGGGAATGCTGTGGCCTTGTGCCAGATTCATCGTAAGCGCATTACCATAAGCACTATCGCCAAACGACGTTAAAAAGTAGAGGGTCCACAGGGCAGGAATGATGCGCAAGTCCAGTTTTCGGTAGATGCGGTCAAGCTGGGCCAGCTCTTCCGGCGTGAACTCCGGCTCAGATTTCACATCATACACATCGACATCGGGGATCTCTCCGTCACCTTTTCCTGAGCCTGAAAAGCGTGACTCATCGAAACTGACGGTATTCGAAGCGCCAGCCGTATCAACTGTGACCGCAGGGTTTTTGGTGTTGTCCACCAAGTAAGAAGACGAGGAAGTGGCCGAGGTATTGTGTGACGGTGATACCATGATGTGCTGCTTCGTCTGCTTGTGTGTATCAAGTGGACCTGGTGGGCTTATTTTATAGTCATCAGGGCCGGGCCGCTTGGGCACGCCGTCACGTTTGTTGAGCAAGCCAGATGCAGATGCAAATCTGAACAAGGTTAACGATCCGCGAAGTGGGCTAGGACTTGAGTCATTTGAGTCATTTACCCTACGTGACTCATGCCCAATTGGGCAATTCTCGAGTCATGCCTGGATAAGCTACCATCTGTACCTGCATATCTCTCAGTTGGCTCGGAGCTCTATCGGCCAATCTGTTGAGTGGTGATCCACCTCTATGGGACCGACACTATTAGGATCACCTGTGAGGCAGAGCTGAGCGCTACTTCATAGCAGAGCTGGCTCGCCGCAGATGCTAGGTGAAGGAGAAGTTATGACAGGCTGAAAAATGGCCAATTTTCGAAATGCGATGGCACTTTTTGGGTGCTGCCCAGCATGCTCGAAAAATGGTCTTTGAAATCAAACAACCCAACAATTCTATGCAGTAGTGTGTTAGTTCTATTTTCGTTTCCAATTCAGCTCAACATGATGTTGATGTTCCATTCTCGTACGATTGTCCACCACTCGGCTCCGCTGACACTTTGCTTGCGCCGCCGCCATACCTCAATGATGACGTTGTATGCGGTTTGGTAGCTTCCAAAGCCTTGGATGGCCATCCTCTCACACACATGGCGATATCGGTCGATATGTTCCTGCTCAACAGCCTCCGATGCCCCAATGAAGAGAGCAAACAGCAAAGGCGTCACAACGGGATCTTCGCTGGACCCATTAATACTCATCATTGCCTCGAAATGCTCCAAAATCGAAATCACCTGCTTGGTAACCTGCTCCGCCGAATGTCCCAGAGCAAGTCGATAATGGTAAATGAGCAAAGCGTCACGGAAAGAAAGCATATGGTGCCTCAGAGCCTCCTGAACTTTGCCGCTGAAGTTGATTGCACTGACATCATATCGAGTTCGCTGCCATGACTCAAGCGCCTTCTGAACGCTTGCCACTTCCTTGACGAGTTTCTTTGGGGCATCTCCCTCGTCATCGGTTCTATAGTACAGCGCTTGGCGAGCCACCCGACATGTATCGTTGAAAAGCACAACCAAAGAGTCCGGGACACCATACAGAGACTGCAAAGATACGAGCTCGGCATCGTCGTCGTCCTCGCCACCATCCGCCAGGTTATCCTGCTTAGCAAACTGAGTATCTGAGTCCGGTGAGCGCTGTGAGTCCAAGTGTGGTTCAGAGACGACGGTGCTGGGACTCTTAGTTGAACCATCAGAGTCCTTTGCGAGACGCGAACTGCGCTTACGAGTCCGCTCGTGGTCTTCTTCTGTCAAGTGCTTTGTCTGACGAAGGTCAGGGAGGTCTATGTTCATCCATGACGTGGAGGGATCAAAATCGTTTTCATCCTCTTCATTGTCCAGTCCCAAGACGGAGTCTGGGTCAAGTACAGTCGCCTTCTGAAGGAGAGATAGGAACCCACAGATTCGCTGTAGAATCAGCGCTTTGCGAGACGTTCGTTTCCGTGTCTTGTGCCTAAGAGATATAACACTCTGGCAAGCGGCGAGATGCACCTGGCAATCCTCCATGACTCCGCACATGACGTCAGTGGTCACCAAGGAAAGGATCGCCGACACCACGTCCTTGTACTTTTGCCTTGAGAGATCTCCCTTTAGGCACAGCGTCAGATATTTGTAGGCTTCCGACCGTAGGGAAACCCCCATTTCGTAGAAAAACGCCCTCTGTGCAGGTTCGTCGCCGACTACTTTGGTGTGTAGGTGGAAAGAGCCAATGGCAAGAATCGAGTGCAACAGTGCATTGCGAGCGAGACTTGTTTGGCTCTTGCCAACAACATTTCCAATAGCACTGTAGGCTCTGGGAAGAAAAATCGTTTTCCATGGATTCTTATCGTGGGCCACCACTGACATTGTTCGGATCACGTTCTTGTCGTAATGCCACAATAGTGCTCTAGCTTCATCAGAAAGATAGAATCGATCCTTCTTCCACTTCATTACATCCAGAATGGGACTTGCCTTTGTCTCTGATGCCTTGACAAAGACGCGTGGGACGTGATACACAGGGGGCATTGGCGTTGTGGAGTTTTGCTCTGAGCTGGAGCCCTGCTGCTGCTGTTCTGGTGCTATATTTGCGTTTCCATCGGGCTCTGAAGCATTTGTCGCCGCCGTTTGAGGGAGCTTCTGGTTATATGAATGTGTAGAGGGGCTGCTGACCACATTGGAAGAAGAGATCGGTAACTCTGAAGAGTTGACTAATGACTGTTGGCTGGGATTATGCTGTTGCTGCTGCTGTTGGCTAGCAGGATTGATCAATCCAGACTCGAAATCAAACTGACTAAAGTCGTAGAAGTTGGGTCCTGTAATGTCTGCGTCCAACAACGTTGAAAGTTCTTCGTGCAGTGTCTCATACTCCGATCGTTGTGGTAAGCTGCTATAGTCCATTTGGCCGTAAAATGGCGAGTATTGTGAGTGATGATCCAAGTGGTGTGGAGACACATGGTGTCCGTTAGTCCCAATGTTGGCTCCAGGTGCTTGAGCGCCATATGGGAGCCTAGTATCCAGAGCATCTCTCGAGAGAAGCGGAATGTCTACCCTTAATGGTACGTTATCATTATCTAGGGTCTCAGCCAAACCCTTTGAGGATCGTGACTTTTTGGCTGCCCCAGGACTGCCGCTCAACCTATCAGGACTGGCGGCGTTGGATGAATGAGACTGGGTTTGCGTGTGATGTGCTGATCGCTTTCTCTTTCCTCTTGGTCTGCGGATCAAAGATTCAGTGCCTACAAACACTCCAAATGGCCCGAGCATTTTTGTTTCTTTGTCGGTAAACTGGGGTGAGTGCAATTCCGCCAAATGGGCGTCCATCTCGTCATATGTCTTGTATGCAACGTCGTCCGGGTACTCAACAAATCCAACTGTGCGACGCTGGACCTGATCTTCCTCCAAGCTTTCTGACTTTCCGTCCAGCCATCGCAGTTTGATGGAGTATCCTTCACAGACCACATTGCCTTTTTCACAGCGCTCACATGTCGGTCGACGAAGATCGCATTTGATCTTTCGAGCCCGGCATGTCCAGCACCCCGTGAACGTCTTGCTTCGCAATGGGGCCATGAGAATTCAAAATAAAAACCCACTGCAGTCAAAAGTCGCAGCACGTCTATTCGTGGGGCGCGCTGCGGCCTTAGCGCTGCCCTGCGAACCCCACGGTTATCATTAACTCTATTATATCTAACCAGAATAATATCAAACAACAGCAGCAACCAGACAGACAGCCATGGCGGAACATGTTCGAAAACGCAAGATCTCAAACTTATTTGCACAGGATCTGGCGCCTGTGATGTACGCGTTTGGAGACTCTGCGTTCCCGCATGAGTCCAGCATTGATGTCGTGCAGGGCATTTTGGAGGAGTATCTCACAGATATCTGCCACGAGTCTTTACGAGTGGCTAGAGTGGGCCGACGGGCAAAGATTCGAATCGATGACATCAAATTCGCACTTCGCAACGATCCAAGAGTGCTGGGTAGAGTCGAAGAGCTGTTGGTGCTGCAGAAGAGTATCAATGACGCAAGGAAACAATACGACACATCTGAAGGAAAGCTTCGGTCAGAAATGGAAAAAGCAGAGAAGGTGGAGAAAACAAAGACTCCTGCCAAAGAAAAGACCGCTGCGACTGGCAACCAGAAACCAAGAAAGGTGGGCCGCCCAAGAAAGCAGAGGGACTAACCGACCATATATTTATATACATTTGCATTTCATTTTAGTTTCAATCGCCGGGTTTTTTTGGTATAAAATGTGTACTTAATGATGGTATATACGTAAAAGGGTAAGCATACAAGAAGAATATCACAGTCGGATCCCAACATTACAGATCCAGCCGACCGCGCTGATAAATAGGTGCACTTGGCTGTTGGCTGCGGCCAGTAAACCAATCCCAATACTGGACAGAATACTTCACCGCAAGGTAGTACAGATTGCTTGGGAAATCAATGTAAGACCGCAGAATGAACTTGATGCCTTCCCAAGCCATCTCCAATTCCGAGGCGTCAGTAGCATTTTTGTGTTCCGGAGTCAACGTGTCGGCAGCGGCATCTCCAGCAGAGTCGTCCGCAGGAGTATACTTTGTAAAGTATTCCACCGCCTCCACAGACTTGGACAATCTATCAAATGTGTTAATGAGAGCAACGAGTTCCGAGCGTTTGAAGCCTGACATGACCTGAAGGCACTGCTCTGGTGCCTCGGCGGGATCAGGGGGAAGCTCAAACAAGACCTTCAGGGCTGTACCGTAGCCTGCTGTCTGAAGCTTTCCCCACAGTCTGCATCGGTCACAGCCGACACAGCTCATGAGAGCATTCACGTTCTTCACTCTAGAACGGAACTCATCTTTAAGGGCCCTGCCCTCGGGTGATGCAAAAATGACCTTCTCGTTGAAGAGACCTCGTGGGTCTCCATCAGGTGCAGCGAGCTCTGTCAGCTTGAACATTTGTCTACGAATGATTCGGTCAGCAGTGGGGTCGTCTTGCACAAACACAAGATCCCCAATGTAATTGCGAAGCTTGGCAACGGCTCGGCTCACAACAGCATAGTTGAAAAACAGATTGTTCAGTCGCTCAGGGTATCTTCCAACACGAGACATGAAGCATTCGCGATTCGGGCTCCACTTGCCAGTAGACTGGTTGAGCGACTCGTAGCAGAGGTGGGCCGAGACCGAAGAGTGCATGCCACTAAGAATGCGGTAAAACAGCCGCTGCTCGACGCACTGGTTTTCGGCGTTAAGAGCTAATCGTCCTGGCTCACCTCCCACCTCCTGTCGTTCGTAGCGGTTGTTGTCCATCACGATACCCTCCAGCTGTTGGCCACCAAGTCCCAAGCCTATCATGCTATGAGAAACAGGCGCAGGTGAAACCCCATAGTCGTCCTCGGCTTTCTCGTCCTCGGGTTCAGGGTCACCGTGGTATCCGAAACAGTTCTCCTGATAGACGGCTCTCCAGACCTTGTTTGCGTGAGGTCCGCCATATCCAGTGAACCGCTCGGGGTTTTCGGGCAAGTTGATGTAGACACCAGGAGCAGAGGGGGACTCATCCTCAGGGTAGCAATAGCAGTAGTCAGGAACTGGCCCATGAGATCTGGGGTGCTCACCTTCCTCGTTAGATGCGGTATTTTTGTCTGCGCTTCTGGCGTTGTAAACAATCTCCTCCTGGTACGGATCCCATGCGCGGTCTGTGAGAACACTGTCTTCAGCAAGACGTCCCAAGTATTGGCTCCGCCAGAACTCGGGGATTTCGCTCTCGTCGTCAACGGCTTCGATGGCACAGGCTTCATTGCCACACATGCCCTCGTCGTCTTGGAATGGACATAACCGCGGCGAGAGATCCACTTTGTAGTACTTGAAGTAGTCTGACTTTACGAGGTTTCTCAAAACGGGGCGAACCTCGTGATTCACCTCTTCGACTTGGCCATATGATGCACAGCTGTCCAAAACGTGTTTGTCTGTGCTAAGCCGTACTTGGTGGTTCTGTGAGTCGCCAAGCACTAGCGAGCAAAGTGTGGCAAACACCAACGCTATACGGACCAGTGTGTTGCTTCTAGTCATTTCGAGCGCGACTGTAGTGATGATGCAAATTGTGGGGAAGCTGATAGATTATGCGGTTCTTCTGAACAGTGTAGGTGTACGATCAGTAGTTCGACGTTAGTATGTCGTTTACTGACTTTGTTGCATTCTCTGCCTCAATATGTCTCGAGAATCAATGATTTGAGAGAAATGAGTGAAGTACGTGGCGTAGTGAAAGTGGCGTTGTCGGATATAGCCTTGCCGGATTACCAATGCTCTACTCAAATCTAAATCTAAAAGCCACAGTAAAAAGTTGGTGTGGCATGGTTATTTGTCTTCGCACTAAGCGAATAATCCTAGCCCTAGCCCTCCGACTGTTACCACACAGTGGGTGAGGTGTCACGTGATGTTTATCTCGGTGCGGCAACTTTATCTACCAGATTGGGAAATGATTTTGAAAAAAAAAAGGAACATCTTCGTGCAGCCATGAGCAGTGATTTAAAAAGAAAGCTAGAGGATGGCGAAGAGCTGAGAGCCAAGAAGCTGAAAAAGGAGGAGACGAAGCTGAAGAAGGACAAGAAGGACAAGAAGGACAAAAAAGACAAAAAGGAAAAGAAAGACAAGAAAGAAAAGAAAGAAAAGAAGGACAAACAAAAGATTGATGTCTCATCGACTGAAGAGTCTCCCAAATCTATTCCTGTCGCAGATGCGAAGGACGTTGCAGAATTCTTGTCTACTAACTCCATTACTATTGAGGACCCCAACAAAGGCTCTACTCAGCCTGCGCTGACATTTGACGAGGTTGATGTCAACTCGGAGATCAGAGGCTTTCTAACCAAATACCCCAAACCTACTCCAATCCAGAGTGCGTCCTGGCCGTACCTCTTGCAACATCGTGATGTCGTTGGTGTTGCAGAGACTGGTTCTGGAAAGACTATGGCGTTTGCTGTTCCTGCTGTTCAGCGGCTCTTCAAGGCTGGTAGGAACTCTAGTGGCCTGTCAACTCTCGTTGTGTCTCCCACAAGAGAGCTTGCTATGCAAATCTATGAGAATATCGAGGAACTCGCACAAAAACTCAATCTCCAGGCTGTTTGTGTCTATGGAGGTGTTCCAAAGGACGAGCAAAGAAAGAAGCTCAGGACGGCTAACATTGTGATTGCTACTCCTGGGCGTCTCAAGGACTTGCTGGAGGAGCAGAGCGCTGATATCAGCTCCGTCAACTATCTTGTTCTCGACGAAGCCGACCGCATGCTTGAGAAGG
This sequence comes from Trichomonascaceae sp. Y4102, assembly GCA_023628915.1. Classification (NCBI taxonomy): domain Eukaryota; kingdom Fungi; phylum Ascomycota; class Dipodascomycetes; order Dipodascales; family Trichomonascaceae; species Trichomonascaceae sp. Y4102. Next base: position 232,622 of record JAMAJT010000007.1, on the reverse strand, counting down.
GATTCGAGCAGGATATCAAGTTCATTATTGGACAAACGAATCCCAAGGGCCGACAGACCGTCATGTTCACTGCAACCTGGCCCACCGAGGTCCGCAAACTCGCCAGCTCATTCATGGCCAAGGATGCCGTAAAGGTATCCATTGGAGACCGAGACGAACTCTCAGCCAACAAGAGAATCACACAGGTGGTCGAGGTGATTGATCCCATGAAAAAAGAACAGCGCTTCCTGCAAATACTCAAGGAGAACACTTCTGGAGCCAAGAAGGACGACAAAGTGCTGGTGTTTGCCCTCTACAAGAAGGAAGCCACCCGTGTCGAGAGACTACTCCAGAATAAGGGATACCAAATCTCGGCCATTCACGGTGACCTGAACCAGGCTCAGCGTACCAAGGCTCTCGAGGATTTCAAGACGGGACTGTCCAAGATCATGCTTGCGACCGATGTCGCTGCTCGTGGATTGGATATTCCTGCTGTGAAGACCGTCATCAACCTCACATTTCCTTTGACTGCCGAGGACTACGTCCACCGTATTGGACGTACGGGACGTGCTGGACAAACTGGACTTGCCGTTACTCTATTCACCGATCACGAGAAGCATTTGGCCGGTGCCCTCATCAATGTTCTCCGTGGAGCCAATCAAGCGGTTCCTGACGAGCTTCTCAAGTTTGGAAGCCACACAAAGAAGAAGGAGCATAGCGTGTATGGTGCGTTTTTCAAGAACGTCGACACGACTAAAAAGGCCACCAAGGTCAAGTTTGACGACTAATAGAATATATTTTTGCCGTAAAAGCACTAGATGTCCCCAATTGTAGTCTTCCCAAAATAGACTCCGCTCCCGACCCTTCCCCACGTGTAAATGTTGACAAGGTTCGAAAGTGACATGACTTGCGGCAGTGCTCTTGCCTTGTAGCGTGCATCACTTGCCACATCCCAAATGCACCGTGACCAGACTCTGTTGTCGCCAGACGACATCAAGAACAGGATCGACAATGGAGAACTCATTGTCATATATCAGGACCGCGCTCTTCGGTTGAATAAATGGATAGATCGACATCCAGGGGGAGATTTGGCAATCCTCCATATGCTAGGCCGAGATGCAACACAAGAAATGGATGTGTATCATTCGGCCGAAACTATAGCAACTTTCAAGTCTTACTCCATTGGCAGGATCTCCCTTCCATGGATAAGCATGCTGCCGCCAATCCAGCAAACCCCATGTTATGTGAACGAAAAGGCTGCTCCAGTCCCGGCGGTATCCTGCGAAAAGCAAACTGCATGTCAAAGTACATGTGTCGACGTCTCGTCAAATAATTCGGCGACCCTTACTGTTACTCAGATCGAAACAACAAAAACTTCGAGAATTGCGCGGGAGAACAGACAAGTCAATGAGGGAAACTATGTGCTGTCAGATAGTCCAAATGACCCGAAGACAGCCAAAATGATAGAGGAATTTGACTCAAGGCTGTACCTCAATGACCAACAGAAGTACCCCGATCTCGAGGTCGCTACACAAGACCACATTGTCCAGAAATTCAGAGAGCTCCATCGACAGTTAGAGGACCAAGGCTACTTTGTCTGTAACTACTGGGGCTACTTCAGAGACTTCTGCCGTATTTCCACATTGTTTGCTCTGTCTGCGCTCTTCTTCACCTGGAGGTACGAGGCTTCCGAATCCGGTCAGCCGTGGACCAAAACGTGGATCACGCTGTCTGGAATATGCCTGGGTCTAGCATGGCACCAGCTTGTATTTATTGCCCACGATGCGGGACATTTGGGCATCACTCACAACTTTCAAATTGACAACATTGTTGGCATCATTATTGCCAACTACATTGGCGGGCTCAGTCTCGGATGGTGGAAGCGCAATCACAATGTCCACCATATTGTCACAAATGACCCCGTCCATGACCCAGACATCCAGCACTTGCCGTTTTTCGCAGTCTCTGCCAAGTTTCTGGGCAACGTCAAGTCCACGTTTTACAAGAAGATTCTTTGGTATGACGCCTTTGCTAAGGCCCTTATCCCGTTGCAGGACTATATGTACTACCCCATTTTAAGCTTTGGCCGTTTCAATCTGTACCGGCTTTCATGGGAGTACCTTCTTCTTGGACTGGGACCGCGTCGTGGAAAAGCAGCCTGGCTGCGTTATTTCGAGTTGGTTGGACTCGCCTTCTTCTTCTACTGGTTCTTTTATCTGTTAGTGACCAAGTCACTCCACGCAGCGTCGGAGAGATGGCTTTTCGTTATGGTATCGCACATTGTGACGATGCCCGTCCATGTTCAGATCACTTTGTCTCATTTTGCCATGTCGACCTCCGATATGGGTATGGCCGAGAGCTTCCCGCAGCGACAAGTGCGAACCACAATGGACGTGGACTGTCCCAAATGGTTCGACTACGTACATGGCGGCCTTCAGTTTCAGGTGATCCATCACTTGTTCCCTAGGATGCCTCGGCACAATTTCCGCGAAGTTCAGCCATATGTCATCAAGTTTTGTGAGGATTTGGGTCTGCACTATACGATTTACAAGTTTTCTCACGGCAACGGTAAGGTTCTCTCAAAACTGGGAGAGGTTGCAGAACAAGCAAGGATCTTGGCGGAATGCCAAAAGGTATGCAAAGATGAGCTTTTGGGCAAGACAAAGCATTAGCATAAGCAATTAGAACATGACACAGTAGATCTAGTGATAAATATCCTCGTCCAAATACTTCAGGTTCACAACTTTAATTTATTTTTTGGCGCCACAAACAGCATGGGTCGGAAACATGTAATTCGACTGCCTGGTACCATTCTAGACGAAGTTGGAGAATCTTTTGATCAGCAGTCATCAGGCTTATCTGGCTCGCAAAAGCGCAAGTTTCAACAGTCTCGAAAAGATCGCAGAAAACAAGAAAGGCAGCAAAAAAAGAAAAAGCATCATCATGAGCCAGTGACTACAGATCAGAAAGAAAAGCCGGCAGCCCCGGCAGAAAGCAAAGAACCGCAAAAGAAATCGGACAAGAAGAAGTCAACAGTCAAGGCTAAATCCAAAGATATCGAGCTGGAGCTCGCTAGACGTAAGATGGCCGAGGATGAGGCAGAGATGGAACACTACGCCAAACTACTAAAGATGAAGAATCACAAGCTCTCTGACAAAGGCGATGGACTAAATGATCTCCTTGGAGATCTTGATTTCAGTGACTTTGATGATGGAACTGAGTCTGGTCTTGATGACGACGTCAGCGGAGTTGATTCGGAGTTAGAAGAGGGGGAACAGCTCAGCTTCGATGGTAGTGGTTCAGAAGAGCAGCTTTCAATGGACGAGGGTAGCGATTTCGACGATTCGGAGGTATCAGAAGACGAATCTGTGGAAGACAATTTGACAAAAACAGATACTTGGGCTGCCCTCATGGCCATGAAAGCTAAGAAGCAGTCCAAACCACAGCCAAAGGAAGAGACAGCAGAAGATACATGGGCCGCACTCGCTGCATTGAAGGAGCAAAAACAGAAACAGAAACAGGGTGCCAGTCCGGCTGAGCATGAAGAAAGCGAAGAACTCAGCGAAGAGGAGTTTAGCGAATTCGACGGCTTTGAATCGGACAATGAGATTGCGGAATCTCAGCCGCCTGCAGACCCATCAAAGCAGAAGACCAACGCTCGTGAGAATCCGTACAAAGCGCCAACATCTGGCACGGCTTACGTCCCCCCATCAAAGAGAAACGCCGCTAAGGAGGGCGATTCTTCTAAGGAACAGGTTCAGCTCATTGCAAGGAAAGCTAAAGGTCTTATCAACCGTCTTGCTGAAGGGAACATTGTTGGAATTGTGAACGAGCTATTTCTCCTTTACTCGTCGCACTCTCGGGCACTTGTCAACGAAGGCATCACCAACGTGATTTTGACAACTACTAAGGCACAGGCAAATGTTGTGGAAAACTTCCTGATTGTTCACGCTGCTTTGGTTGCTGGACTATACCGCAGATATGGTATCGAATTCGGAGCTTTCTTCCTACAGACGCTAGTTGAGAATGTGGATCCCCAGAACCCCAAATTCTCAGAGCTGAGTACTTCTTCTGTGATTAACCTTTTAGTCCTCCTTTGCCAGACATACATGTTTGAGCTGGTGTCTAGCAAGCTGTTGTTTGATCTCATCAAAGCATTTCTCTCAGATATTTCAGAGGCGCACGTTGAATACCTTTTGACTATTTTACGGTCCGCCGGTCCGCAGCTACGCTCTGACGATCCCGGGGCTTTGAAGGAGATTATTGTCATGCTACAGAAGCAGCTGGCTGCTGCTGCTGTTGCAAGCGGCCAGAGCCAATCGTCTCGAACCAAGTTTTTGGTCGAGAGTGTAGTGGCTCTGAAAAACAACCGACAAAAGCTCTCGGCCTCATCCGCCGAGGCTATCACCCATATGAAGAAGTTTCTGGGTCAGTTTACCAAGAATGAGGCGCTTCAGGTGACGTTGGACGACGTGCGCCAAATAGAAACTAAGGGCCGCTGGTGGATTGTTGGCGCTGCGTACCGCAACAACAGTACTAACGTCAATCACCAAAGCGAAGATGCTTCCACACAAAATGAGAAACTTGTCAACGGACTGAAAACTGGCGAAAGGGCCGTCGACAAGGACGACCTCGGCGGCGAGACAACCGATCTGGCTTCTCTTGCTGCTGCGCAGCGCATGAACACTGATGTGAGAAAAGCCATCTTTGTCGCCATCATGTCAGCTACTGACTATCAGGATAGCGTGGAGAGAGTCATGCGTCTTCGATTGTCAAATAAGCAGGAGAGAGAAGTGTCGCTGGTGCTTGTGAATTGCTGCGCCAATGAGGAATCCTACAACCCTTTCTATGCTCTTGTAGCAACAAAACTCGCTTCTTCCGATCGCTCAATTCGAAAGGCTTTCCAGTTCACCCTATGGACGCAACTAGATGCATTTGCGGAAACCAAGGCGCACTCTCTCGCCGCTGTGGTTCATACGGCCAAGTTGTTTGCCTACATGACTGGTCAGTCTGTTCTGGGACTGGAGATACTCAAGACGGCGGATTTTTATACCAGTTCGCCACTCCTTCGTGCATTCCTGGAAGTCTTTTTCGTGGACTTGTGTGCATGTCTTGCTAAACGATTCAAGAAGGCACCAAGAGTCGACCTGGATGCTGCTGTAGCCGAGCTCACGGAAAAATGTCGGTCGGAAACAGACCTCTTGCAGAACATTGTTCTTTTCCAGAAAGCAGTACTCTCTTCGACAGCAATGCCAGTGGACACCAAGACCTGTAAGCGCGTCATATCCATGAATGCAACGCTCACCTCAGCACTAACACACTTTATAGAGACAGAGGGGGGCCGCTAATGGTGGCCCCTCGTTCTTCGGTGTTGGTCGATTGAACTAATCGCCAGCCTCGACTGTATAATAATTTAATGAAAGGTCGTATTAATTGGCCATCAATAGAGCTCTCCACGTTAGCCGCTGGTCACCAACTTTAAGTGCCCTGGGAATTTAGCTCGTCTTGTCATCGGCAATTGCAACTGCGTGAACATGGTAAGTGAATGCTTTTGAGAGCAGGTGCCTTCTTCAGCTTGCTTCTTCTCAAACTGCATCTAATTCAAGTTGAGCAGAACTAACAAGTTGCCTTTGACACTTCTAAACGCCACACAGGGCCAACCGCTAATGGTTGAACTCAAGTCCGGCGAGACCCTGAATGGTCACCTCATAAACTGCGACACATGGATGAATTTGACCCTTGGAGAGGTTATACAAACAAGTGCTGATGGCGAAAAGTTTGTAAAGTTTCCCCAGATGTACATTCGAGGCAATATCATCAAGTACCTGCGGGTACCTGATCAACTACTGGATCACATCAAAGAAGAGCGCCAGACCCGAAATGAAATCCGACACAAAGAGCGTATGCAAGAGCGAGACCGAGATCGTCGCCGTGGAGCTCAAGGAGGACAAGGTGGTCGGAAGGTCTGGTCCGGGCAGAATGCTAACCGGAACTCGGCACAGAACCAAAATCATCAATCACGGAGCCAATACCGGAACGCCAGTAACTACGATAACAATAGCGGATCTGGCGGAGGCAGTGGCTACAGAAACAACTATCGGCAACGCAACCAACAGCGGGAAGATTAGTGAATTATGTACGTACCTAACGACTGACTTGATTGCTGTGTCTTTTTGTATATTTTGAAGTGGTAGCATGCATTTAAAGTGTTAGTTCATGTCATGTCAATCCCGCTTGACGGAGTTGTACGCCTTGTAAACAAATACAAAGGCAGCGAGGAACCCAATGGCGCCGGTCATCACAAAGTAGCATATCCAGATCATAAGGCTCTGCATGAGAAAGACGAAAAGTGATGCTAGCCCTTTCACGTGCAAATCTGTCATCTGTCTGTATGCATCAAAAGCGATGAGCCACCACGTGGAGGCGCTTCCAATTCTGAAAGCCCGCCACCACCACTTTGTTTCTCCACGCTTTAGACTGCTGAGGGTCGCGTTAAGTGACAACTGGGCTATACTGAGACAATGCAAAGAGACAGCAAATGCATATATAAACGGCATTCGGCAAACCTCTTGCATTCTGTTTCTCAGCCAGCCTTCTTGTGGTCCTGCACTCAGGCTGCCCTCAAACTGATTGGCAGAGGTCGACATGGTAAGGTCGACATTCATCAGTAACCTTGATAGAAGGAAAGGAATGAAGCCCCAAACCATGGTTTCGGCAGTCTCACGTATAGCGGCAAAGCGGTCACGGCTGTGCGTATCTGGCTGTTGATCATACAGATTGGAAGTTGAGTGTGTTTTTTGCGCGAGGCTGCTGTCTGTCTGCGCATCTGACAATCTAGCATTATGCTCACTATGCGAGCTTTTATGGGATCCAATAGCACTTGTGGAGATAGCAGATGTCGCCTCATTGTTTGTTTGCTGAGTTTGAGCCCAAAACCCACCAGCAAAGACCAAAACAACATTAGTCGCCCAGAATACAATCAACGTGAGGACTGTAGGCAACGGCAAAGCGAGAGACGAAGACAAGAGCCACATCACAACGTTGAGTAGCAACAGTAGACTGAGCAAAACTCCCGGCACCACACAGCTGGCGCTTACTAGGCTCATGGAAAGTTGAACTCTGCCAACAATATTCGAGCTGATGGAGATGCTAGTCATGAAATAGCCCATGGCAAACGCTCCAATTGCCAACGAGGTGAGAACCTGGGCAGCGTATGGACCGTCACTGTTGTGAAGAAAGCACGCACTTATCACTAGAACTCCTGCAGAAATGCAGAGCTGGGTTCCAGTTCCCACAAATGCGATTGCCAGTCGACTGGACGATCGCCAGCTGTCTGCAGCATTTAAGTCAAACAGAATCAGTGCTTGTCGTAAGAGACACCTGCTCGCCCAGATGGGTGATTTTGGAGACGACAATCTTGACCTTTCATCCTTTCCGAGGAATACTAGAGACTTTCTGACCTGAAATATGACAAGGAACACCACAAAAACTAAGGCTGCAACGCCTTTTGCCACTCTTATTTGTTCGTCCAAGAGTTCAGAGCCCATCTCCTTCTCCCTTATAGCCTGCTGCTGCCAGCTAAGGTAGCGCCGCCATCGGGTGTCCCAGGTCACTTCGGGATCAGTCTCCTCCTTCCATGTGACGCTATATGTGTAGTGTATGTTCCTTGTGGGTGCATCTGCAGATGCGTTCATGTACAACGGAGGAACTGTGTTCATTGACCGTTTGGCGAGGGTCCCGTTGGTAGTTGAAAGACGCTTTGCTGGCCGTGTACTAGCATATTTGGGGCAGAGGCCCAGGCCCATCTCTGCAACTTGCTCGGTATCGATAGATCTAGGGTAGATCTCGAACCCCACAATCTGGATTTTACCAACATTCTTTTCTCGTCTGTGGTGATGATGTTTTTGCGCCACAGCTCCAGTAGGCTCCTGAACGGCTGCAGCAGTAGGAGTTGTAACAGGGACAGAAACAGGCTCACTTTCCTTGTCTGTATCCTCTTCCTCGATCTCGTCGTTCTCGTCGAGGTTTCTGTATCGAATGGTGATGCCAACGTGATTGTTGAGGGTAGTTAGGTTCTTCTCCGAGTCGTACCCACCCAATGGAAAACCAGCTGCGTAAAACTTCTGATGCCCATCTCTGTCAGCAGATATAAATGAAGTGGCTCCAATAAGTCCGTCCAGCTCCCACTCGCTCACATGATTGGAAAGGATCATATCGTGCGCAAGCTTCTGCTGTTTGCTGGTGAGAGGTATTGAGCAAAGCCTATAACATGCGTGGTCTACCAACGTGTTGATCGAATAGTAGCTTGCCCACGTTCTCTGACCCTCGAGTAACTTGCCGAAACTCAGCGCTTTAGTTGTAGGAGAGTCGTTGACTGACGCGTACGTGGCAGGTGTGCCTCGTCGTCGATTGCAAACAAAGGGGAGCTCGTGATAGGCATATGGTAACCTGGACTGGTCAGATCTGACTCGATTTGTGTAGAGTACCACGGGTTGGCCCACCTCGTACGCCTGGCCCTTATCGATTGCTGCTGCTCTGGTGTCAAATATGAATCGTAGTGTGCCAATCAGACATAGAAGCAGCACGAGTCCGCTCGCGATCTGCTTTGTAACACGCGTCGTTCTGAGCCACGTGGCCGCCGGCAAACCTTTTGAATCATGGGATCTCGGACGCAAGTTACCGTGCTGATCTGTCCGTTTGGAATTGTCAGCTAGTTGAAACGTCATAACTATTAATTCATAGTCGTTTTCGGTCCCAAGTTAAATGAGATTCTGCTCGGGGGGTTGTCAGTACCCTGTGTCGTGTTTCTCGTTTCGTTCTGCACGCCGAGGGATCGGTGCGTTGCCCGCTCGCTAGATCAAATTAAAATTAACGGCCAAGGCTCCCTGCGTTTCAGCTCGGCCCCACCACAAGGTACACAACGGTTTCGGAGGTTGGGGTCTGCCCAGGGGACGCAGCAATCACATGCCGCAGCACGTGATCCGCTGTCTGATATAATGGCGCCTCTTTCAAGACTTGACCGCATCAAGTGTCAAGCGACGAGATGCTTGTCATATCGAGTGGTTTATTTTTCGTTGAAGGTGTGACCTGAGATGCTTCAATTGTTGTGTCTTGAGCGATAGGATCGAGGTAAACCTGGGCAATGACAAGAGCTGAAACTAGCTAAAACTGCCTCAACTAAGTCTATGCTCACCTGTGATATCGCCAAAGCTGACTTTAGGTGATTTATACAAATTGATAGCCAAATGTAGACGTCCATGGCCCCACCATCCCTGTGGTCGTATTTCTCCCAGCACAGGAATATTATTCCGAAGCCGTGCGAGGGCCACTGCATGGAAGTGTATGTTAGGTTAGGTAGCTTGCACTACATTGAGAAGAGACCCAAAGCGACCATAGAACCGCAAAATCGTCGGGTAGTTTCTGCTGGATCGAATCCAATCGCATTGCCGCAGTCCAAGATTACTGGATTTGGAGCCTCGTCAGAACCCCAAAAGACTGCTCCCGATAGAACTGGCGTGCGTTTCCATAGAGACGATCAACAGTAGCACCACCACCACCACCATCTCCGCGACGCGTGATAAAGCAAGCAAGTGGATAGGAGTCTAGGAGACCACCTGCAACTATAATTACAACCTCCAATGAGTTCGCAGCCTCGAAACCAGTCGACCCATGCAAAGAATCCAACTCATAAGGCTAATGCCAGCGCAAACAAGTCAGCGACAGTGTGGCCAATTCGGCCAGTTACCAAAGGTAGCAACATCCAAACGGCAAGCTCAGATAAATCTGTCAACGGCAATGTTGCCCGCCAGCCGGTGTCTGATAGCCTAGGCCTGAAACCGAAAGCTGGAAACAACAACAACAACAACAACAAGAACAACAACACCGGTGACCCGTTGGTCGTAGCAACTGAAACGCAAGCGATCCTTGTGCGGAGAATCTGGGATGCGCTCGACCTTGAGATGCTGCAGTCGGCAGAGTTTGCTGCAGAGCGGCTAATGGGTTTCACCTGCAATTCGACAGCCCGGCACATGATGAGTATGGTGTTTTTCCGCCAAAGACGATACAAGGCTGCTGCATGTGTTGCCTTGAAAGGTTTGCCCCATGCAGGTTGCCTCAACATCTTTGGTCGATCGTGTTTGCAACTGGACACCTGCAAGGATGCATACGACGCGTTTGTGAAACATGGGTTTCGCCCCGATGGCACCGCTAACGATCAACTGCTCTATCCAGAAGAGCGAGGAGTGCCAGCTCCAGCCGTCTTATTTACTGTGTTTGGTCAATTACTGGAGAGGCTGGACCTCAGAACCGATGCTGTGAATGCTCACCAAGAGTCAATCAAGCTCGATGCATTCTGGTGGGACTCCATTGATTCATTGTGTAGGCTCGGAGCTCAATTCAACCCACATGTCTTTACAACTGAAATGCTGCGGCCAAATCAGGAGAATATCGGACCTGCACTGACGCCACAATCTCAGAACCAAACACAGACGCCCAACAGCCAGCTGCCAACTACAAACGCAAATGATCGCCTTGGATTACCTCACTATACCGATGGTCTCAGGACGATTCTCAGCGACCACCAGGCTGAGGATCCAGAGAATATGGGGTCCGGCAGCGTATTCAACGCGCACTCGACTGTATTTGGGTTCACGTCACCAGCGAGCAGATCGACTGTCGCCACCACCCCATTGGCTCCCCAGAGAACAGGAGCGTCGATAAGAGGTGCCAGGCAACAGCAGCACGAGCTTACTACGCCTAGGCGCTCAGTTAGATTCCCTATCGACACATTGCCGAAACAGCCCTCGACTTTGGGTCAGAAGAATGGTGGCAATGCCGACGCCACACAATTCACTGCCGCCACTACTACTACTAACAACTATACCTCCCCTGGCACACCATCCGTCTCCTTGTCTGCTATTCCAGGGTCCACCTCTCTCAACTCTGGCCTTGGCATCTCTGTTGGCTCTCACAGTGTGAAGAGACGCCATCTTCAATATGCCCCCAAGGTTCCACTCGGCTCGCAGCAGCAACGGCAACAGCAACTGTCTGCTCCGACAGCCCTCACCGATTCCAACTCGCCGCTGTCGCCGTCCAATATACAATTGAGCTACAACGCCGCCTGTGACAGTCTCGTGGATCTGTATTCCACTCTTGCTCACGCATACCATCTGATGAGCATGTTTGAGTCGAAGGAAGCGCTGCATATATTTGGTGATCTCGCAAAGTCGCAGTCAAACAGTCCCTGGGTCATCAGCAAAATGGCCCGGTGCTACTTTGAGATTGCTGACTACAAGAGGGCCACCTTCTACTTTGAGAAGCTCAGAAAATTTGACAGAACCAGGCTTGAGGACATGGAGATTATGAGCACATTGCTGTGGCATTCGCGCAAGGAGAACGAGCTGAGCTTCCTTGCGCATGAGCTCATAGACATTGACCGTCTCTCGCCTCAGGCTTGGTGTGCTATGGGAAATGCCTATTCGGTTCGCAAAGAAACGGACCAAGCTCTCAAGTGTTTCAAGCGGGCTATTCAGCTCGACCCCCGCTCTCCATACGCATACACACTCCAAGCACATGAAGCAGTGAATGCGGAGGCCTTCGAGATGGCACTAGAGTCGTTCCGCAACGCATTGCGAGTTAATCCCCGTCACTATAATGCATGGTACGGAATGGGAATTGTTTATCTCAACCGTAACCAGATACCCGAGGCGCAGCTACACCTCAATCGTGCTGCGTCTCTCAATGCCAACAACCCCATTCTCGAGTGTTGCTTGGGATTGGTCAAGGAGCGCCTAGGCCTACCCCACGAAGCTCTCGAGTACTACCAGAAGGCTTGTGATATGCAGCCGGCAAGTTCCATTGCGAGGTTCCACAAAGCCAAGGTTCTTATGGATCTGGGTCAGCATCCCGCCGCGCTGGCGGAGTTCGAACACCTACGTCGGCTGGCTCCCAATGAAGCCAAGGTCTTACTCCTTCTCGGAGACCTGTACAAGATTATGGACAATAGGTCGAATGCTATCAAGTATTACACAAAGGCCTTGACTCTGAATGCCAACGCAGCCCGGGAGAGGCTCAATGAAATCGGCTACCAGGATCAAAATGGACAGGCGCAGTCGTGAGCATTGCCTTGTAGACAGTTGAATCAATCATCATGGCTCGAGTAGGTGTTGTAAGGCAAGCAACGTGTGATGAGATAAAAAATTGCAATTAATAAAGTAGGCTGCAGGCGTGTCGCGCGTCGTTCATTTGGCCTTTTTACCCTTGTTAGTGGTCTTTTCAAATCAAATTGTCGAGGGAAAGGGACACTCACCATGATGGCGTTGGCTCCATAGTACAATGGCACACCGACACAAGCGTAGGCAAACAGAGCGTAGAAGGGGTATACCAGCATCTTGGAACGAGGGTGTCTCATCCACAGAGGAGTGGACTTGTTCATCTGGTAGAGACGCTGGTAGTGGGGCACTTTGTTCTCGGGCATTGTGTGTTGTTGTTTGGCAAAGGGAAAATACTGTGTGCTGCCTGACACTATTTGACTATACGGTATGGTGTGATTCGATGAGCTTATTTGGTGGGTTGGGGCTGGTGGGGTTAGGCAGCCACGCACGGGTGTGGCCTGTACTTCTCCAGACTGTGCTACTAAATAAATGCAAATCAATTATTTATTTGTGGACCATGGGCTCCATCGGTTAGCGTATGTGTGTCTTGTTGTGGCCGAATCAATTATCGTCCTCGTCAGAGTCGACTACCGCCACTCTTCTTGATCTTGACGCTCTGATGTCCTCCACCATTGAGTCCTCGGTATCGCTTTCTCTTTCCTCTACCTGGCGGACGTGTGCTGTGACAACAACATCTCCATCTTCCGCGGCGTCATCGCTCTCTAGGTCAATGACCTCTGCTCGACGCCGCTTGCGGGAGCTGTGTTGGTTGTGTCGTGGCCTGGTATTTGGTGTGTCACTATCCTCCTCTTCTGTTTGACTAGGTTGAAGCTCGGGCGCCTCTTCCTCGTCGTTGTTGTCGTCGTCGTCGTCAATAAAGTCCACCAGGGAACCAGTCTCTTGTTCATCACTTCCTCCTGGGATATCTTCGTCGTGACGATATCGCAGCCTATTGTTGCGGAAGAAGCCCGGCGCACTGGCGTCATGTTCGTTTGCAGAGTCATCATCATCATCATATCCATCCGTAGACCTGGCCCGGATCACGTTCAGGTCGTAGTGTCCTCGTACCTCCAAGTCAGAGTTCTCCCCGTCGTATGAGATATCCCCGCCGCTCTCAGAAGCTTCTGTGTCGAGCAAGTGCCTTGCTTGATCTTCGATATTATTCCATGTGGTGCGTCTTCTGCTGCCGGACTCGGATCCTGTCTCGGCGCTCTCTTCAAGTTCATCGACGCTGTCCAGCTCTTCCCCTTCTGGGTCTTCTGCATCTTCGTCACTCATGGCATATCGGTCGCAATTCCGGCAGTAGTTGTCGTCCAACTCCCAGTGGCAGTGTGCGCATCGCTGGACGCGGTCCTCTCTGTCTAGAACTCGCCGGGTCACGACGCCAAATACAGACTCGAATAGCTTCGATTGCTTGTTTCCGGCTTTCTGAACTGCTTTTTTGAACTCGTCTTCTTTGACGGTCTGTTCTGCAATCTGCTTTTCGTATTCGTCCGCGTCGTACACCTTGAGCACCGTCAGTAGTGATTCCACAATCTTGCGTATGTTCTGGCTCTCGTGTGGCGCGTTGCGGATCTTTGCTCGGCACGTTGGACATGTGATTCTCTTTGTGTCCTGGACACGCTTCATCCACTCTTCAATGCACCCAAAGCAGTAGTGGTGCCCGCACTCCAGCACCATGGGCGTATACATTATAGACTGGCACACCACACAAGTGCAGCTTTCACTGATCTCTTGCAAGGCATTGCTGAAGACATCTGCAGCCACCATCGTGTCCTGGCCCTTCTTTTTTGTGTGTAGCCAGTCCATGATGATGGACGGGGTTGATGGTTGTTGGTGGCAAAGGGCTCAACTGGTCTTGGGGCAGCCTTTCCGCCGCACATCGCGACGCGATGGCCCCTGCATGGACACGAGTTAACCTCAGAGATAATCAAAGACGACTAAATGCAATTGATTGGCTCGTTTACGATGGCAATATCATATATTATATTCTGGCATGGCAGATCCTCACTCTTCGGTGAGGTATTTCACGGCGTGCTCGACATGGTCCCCAGCAAACGTCGAGATAAAGAAATACGAGTGGTCGTAGTCGGGCTGCATTCTCAATCGGAGCCGTCCCTGAAGAGCTGTGGACTCTGCAGCTTTGCTAAGATTCTCAGGGAGAAGCTGGCCAGCCTTGAGGAACTGGTCACCAGTGCCCACGTCGATCAGAATCTCAGGAATAGACTCGGCGTCTGATGCGGGTTTGCCTCCAAACACCGTCTTGATCAGGTCGGTGGGATTGTGCTTGGCCCATACGCTCCTGTCCTCTGTGCCAAAGTACCTGGAGAAGGCTTTCTGACCCCAGGGGCAGTTGGAGGGGTCGCAGATCGGGGCAAACGCCGACACTGACTTGTACTTGGTGGGGTTCTTGAGGTAGAGAGCAAGCGCTCCATAACCTCCCATGGAGTGTCCGGTGATGCTTTGCCTGGAACTGTCGATCTGGTGTCCAAACTGCTCCTCCAGCTTCGAGGGCAATTCTTCGGTGACATACGAGTACATGTTGTAGTGTTCCGACCATGGCTTTGCCTCGGCATCGATATAGAATCCGGCCCCGGATCCAAAGTCCCATGATTCGTGCTCTTCTGGGCTGACGTCCGTACCCCGTGGAGAGGTATCAGGATATACCATGGCGATTCCACTTTTGGCAGCATGGTAGTTGAAAAATCCCTTCTCGCTGCAGTTGTCTGGTGTGCATGTGAGTCCAGACAGAAAGTAGAGCACAGGGACCTTGGTGTGCTCCGCCTGGGCCGGCAGGAATACGTTGACGGTCATCTTGCATTTTGTTGTCTCAGCTTGGTGTGACAGCTTCAGAAGCTTTCCACCGAAGGTGGCGATCGTGGAATTGACGGTGAATGACATTTTTAGTGGCTGGTTTATGTCTTGCGAGTAGACTGATCAAATCAGGTCCGACATTTAGCCGCAACCATACGCTGTGTTTACCCCACACATGAGCGGACATAATTACGTCAATACGATTTATGTCCCGCGAACAAAAAGGAAAATTCACACTAAATACAAGTGGTTATTAAGTCAGTATGTATGCATCTATATACACTAGTTAGCGCCCGGTCAAAAGATAGCCCCAGGACTTGGCCTCTTGCGCCAGCCGGAGAGACGATCCCTGGTCCTTGCGGATTGTTTTTTCATTCACTTGCTTCAAAGCCGCCACGCGAGCGTCAAACTTGGCGACAATCGAGCGGTCTGCATGGCCGATCTCAACCATATGCGCAATATGGCTGCGACACTTGCGTAGTGCAGAGAATATATTCTGTTCCAGCATAAAGTCAACATGGGACGATTCAATGACACCAAGAATATGCAAAAGAGAGCGAAAGTCGTTGGCATGGGAGTATGATTTGCACAGACAGGAAAGAGACGTCGAGTCGTGATTCAGAAGTGTGACGGCGCTGCCGCCTTTGGCGGCGGATGCGTCGTTTGATCCGGTACGCAAAGAGTCCAAAATATCCACAGCCCGCCGGTACTCACCACAATGCATAAACTGCTGGCCAATGTAAGTGCGCTGCTTCAGGCCCAAATGTGGATGTGAGCTATACGTCTGCACAAAGTCGGCCAGTATGCGCGCAGCACGCTGTTTTGGGGACGACAAGACATCGGACGGGCTGCGTTTCAGGAGCTCTATGGCAGCAACAAGCTCCAGAAACGCAATCTTTACTCTGACAGCAGGCAGTGCGTCTGGACGGCAGTCTCGCTCAATGAGAGCAACAATTCGAGACAACAAAAGTCCGTCGGGCCAGTTGGCTGCAGCCATTCCCGCATCCAGAAGAAGAGGCGTGGGAACACACCTCCCCTTGCGTGCGAGAGACTCCAAAATGGCCGAGATCTCGGCCGGCTTCGTGGCTGCACGCAAGGACGAGAGGTCTGTGTTCGACGAGAATTGCCTGGACCAGGAAAACTCGAGGCTGAGAGGGGTCAGGCCCGAGGCTGGATCTGCATCTGCAGCAGCAGCAGCTCGAGGCAATGCTCGATAAAAGGCATGGGCCACTGTCGGGTTCTGCTTGGCTAGGAGCGAGAACAACAGACGCACTGTGCGCTGAGATCCTTTGACCTTGTGTCTTTTGAGAAAGTCCAATGCGTCGTCCAGCCGGAACAAAGGATACCGTGTTAGGGCTTCAACAATATCGTTGGCGCTATCTGGTTTGATGTCAAGGGACATTTGGGCCATGATACGCAGCAGCCACTCTAGCTTGGGCACGTTTTTTTGCCACGCAAAATAGACGCTGGCCTGGGCAAACGGCTGCCGGAGAACGTCCCGCAAAGGTGGTTTGACATTGCTTTTCTCGACCACCTCGAGGGCCAGGTCCAGCGCCAGTTGAGAATCATTGTTGATGAGAGCCCTGTAAATGAGCACCTGGTTGATGGCAAACGGCAAATGCTTTCTTTTCGCCGGGGGCAATCTTGACCTTAGGGCATTGAGCACGGCCTTGAACGCTAGGTTGTTGGCCAGGTCCAGCTCCAACAGCCCGGTCAGCGTGGTGACAAAAATGTCTGTGGTGGTGGTAGTGTTGTTAGTAGTGTTCTTATGCAATGGGCGCGTGGCGCGGTGGTGCCACGCAAAAAAGACCCGCTCGAGCTCACGTGGGTCGCGGGCGTACTTGGCCGAGCTTTTCAGGTACGTTAGGATCGTAGTGTCGGCGGCGTGGTCCCACACCTGGTGGAGGTATGCCTTGGCTAGGGTGAAGTCTCGTATGTGGAGAAACGCGCGGAGCACGCAGTCAATGACGATTGGTTCGTTCTGCAGCAGCTCGCTGTACTTTTCTGCCACAAGCTCACACGTTTGGTAGTTTTGCGAGCGGAACGCCGCCTGGACCACTAGCAATAGGGTTTCCCTGTCGGAGTGCAGCTGGGCTTCAAAGGTGTCAAACGTCCACAAAACCAACGGGAGCTGAGATTGAGCCCACATGCTGGAGACTGCTTCTTTTAGGAGGGCGCTGGGCACTTTTGTGTTTGCTCTCTTTGCTTTGCGTAGGAGCCCTTTGATGTGAGTCCACTTGCGTTGCGCAAGGGCAGATTCTATACTGCGAAGGAGTTTTTGGTCTTTGTGGGTGTCGTTTGGTGGTTTAGTCTCTGGTGTTGATTCTGCTGGTTCTGTTGGATTTTGTGTCGGGTGTATTGGCTGCTCTGGCTCCTCATACAGCTGCAATGGCGACATGACGGCGACAGACCACTGATGGGCCGAGGGAAATGAGCCCATATGAGGGCTGGACTCGCGCTCGACGGTTGGGCGGTCCGGGCGCGGCTTGTTATTTTTCATGTTTTGATGGATCTCGAGCCTAAGCTGGGCCTCTATCCTACGCTGCTTGGCCATTTGGGATTCGAGAGAGATTCCACGCAATTGCCAGAGATTTGGGTACTGGCGAGGAAGGAAGCATTTTATCCTTGGTCGGGCAAAGACTTTTGGTATTGTCATATTTCATTAGTGCTGGGCATTGGTTGGTTGGTTGGTATAGCAAAGATGCAAAGTTGACCAGCGAGACTGGAGAGAAAAATGAGACCAGAGCCACAAATAAACAATGGGTTGATGTGCAGATAGATGCAGGTTGGTGGATGGTCCAAGGTTGATGGGTTGGGATGAAATATTGCCAGGCAGACAATCAGAGAAAACCAATACCTCTATAATACTATACTATACTGACAACAGTTAAAATGCAAAAGATGCGGCAAACAGAATGGCAAGAGCAGCCATTGAAACAACAGGAGTCGATCCACCACTGGTCTTACCAACAATATGAGCGTCACGCTTCTTGAGGGCAGCAGGCTTGGTTGCACAAAGAACCTTGGAATCAGGACCAAGATCCGTCACAGTAGAAGTGGGAACACAGCCAGCGGGATGGACAGTGGTGAGCGTGACAGTAGCGACGCAGCCAGTCTCAGCAGGCTTGTTACCAGTTGGCTTGCGGGTTTTGGTGACAGTGACGGTACCGGGGTTGGAAGAGTTGCCAGGAGAGCCTCCACCAGGAGAACCTCCGTTGCCTCCAGGACCACCGTAGCCATCGCCTCCAGGACCGCCGTTAGCAGAACCACCAGGGGCGGAGCCACCGTTTCCACCAGGACCACCATATCCATCGCCTCCAGGACCGCCATTAGCAGAACCACCAGGGGCGGAGCCACCGTTGCCTCCAGGACCACCATATCCATCGCCTCCAGGACCACCGTTAGCAGAGCCACCAGGAGCAGAACCTCCGTTGCCTCCAGGACCACCGTAGCCATCGCCTCCAGGGCCGCCGTTAGCAGAGCCATCAGGGGCAGAGCCACCATTTCCACCGGATCCACCAAGCCCATCACCACCAGGACCGCCGTTAGCAGAACCACCAGGGGCAGAGCCACCATTTCCACCGGATCCACCGAGCCCATCACCTCCAGGGCCGCCGTTAGCAGAGCCATCAGGAGAAGAACCTCCAGGACTACCGTTGCCAGAACTTCCAGGACCTCCATTGGCAGTGTTACCAGTAAGTGATCCGCCGTTTCCACCAGGTCCTCCGGTTCCGTCACCTCCAGGACCTCCGTTAGCAGAACCTCCAGGAGCAGAGCCTCCGTTGCCACCAGGACCTCCGGAACCGTTACCTCCAGGGCCACCATTGGCAGAGCCTCCTCCTCCAGGTCCACCAGGGAACTTTGTCACCGTGATATGCTGGGTCTCGGCGGGCTTGGTCACAACCTGGGTCTGGGTGTCGACCTTGGTGATGGTCATGACACAGTCGGAGCCAGTGCACGAGTAAGTCGACGTGTAGGTAACAAAGTCAGTAGTAGTCACGGGCTCGGGAGCGTCGGCAGTCACCTCCATGGTAGTGACCTGCGTCACCACCTCGGTGGGCTTTGTGGGCGTGACAACAGTCGTCTTGGTCTCAGTGTTGGTGATAGTAGACATGCAGGTGCCCGACTCGCAGGGGTAGGGCACGGTGGCCGTGACAACCTGCTCGGACGTAATGGTCTCGGGAGTGGCCGGCTGCGTGACAACCTGAGTGACGGTGATCATGGATGGGGGCAGCTGCTCAGGAGGAAGCGTGACGGTGTTGACAATGGTTGAGAATCCCGTGACGGTTGTGAAGCACGATGCGCCCGTACAGCTGGCTGTCTCCGTGGTGGTGTACAGCACCGTGGCCGTCTCAGGGGGTCCGGTCATCACCACCGTGGTGGTCACAGGCGGGGGAGTGGACGCCGGGATGGTGACAGTGTCGACCGAAGTAAACGTCGAACCCTGCTCGGTCACCGTCTGCACCTGGGTGGTGGTCAGAGGGGGGATGGGTTCAGGGGTGATGGTGACCGTCATGACGGACGACACCACCGATCCGGTGACCGTGACAGTAACCGGCTCGTAGTTGTTGTTGTCTCCCGTGGGGGTGCCGACACCGGTGTCGGTCATGTCCGTGTCGGAACCGTCGTTGTTGTCAGTCTCATCGGGGTAGTTGGGCATAGTAAACGTGGGGACTGGCGGACAGTTTGACGGCTTGGAATGGCCATGGCCACACATGTCCAGCATGGGCAGCAGACAGTGCTCCACCTGCTGGTTGAAAAAGTCATGGTTGACAAACATGTTGGAGCCGGCCAGGTTGAGCTGGATCTGGTTCTGCTTGGCCGTCTGGTAGCACGCGATACAGTTTCCAGCGTCGCCACGAACATTGTTCATCTGGAACTGGCTGCAGACACAGTTCTGCACACCATTACAGTGGTCGCACGACGCAATAGCCTGCTGGCATGACTGCCAACAGTCGCCAGTGATGGCCATGGTGGGACACATGTCTGTGGATCCACCACCACCACCACCAGTGCCGAATCCCAGCATGCCTCCGATGGCATCGACGAGCGGTCCGAAATGTGCGTGCGAGGGTCGAATAAAGAGCGAAGACGCCACGACAAGGGCAAATGACGTTTTCATGATTGCTGATGGGGTCTATCTCGCTTACCTCAAGCCCCTATTATATACGAAAGATCTAATCTTAGCTTTGATGAGACGAGCATGGGAAAGTTGAGCATTAAAGATGGCCGAAATTATGTGAGATGAGCCGACAAAGCTCGTTGCTCGCTTAGAAGATGAGCACGGCTGAGCGTTTGATTACGCTAGCCCAATGGGGTAATCGTTAATGTCAACACTAGCGGCGAGTTTGCCATCTAGTGACAGGCCGACACATGTTCGTGTGTCGCAAACGATTACAGGATAGGCGATCACTCGTCAGGCACTTAGAGACGGCTCTGGCTATTTCATTGACGCTGATATAATGATTGAACTGCAAAATTGCCCACGCTGTTGCGACTGGTCGGCTATTGTTCAAACTAGATTTGTCTGCAGCCCTGTATGGAAACTCGAGCCTTGTAATTGATGGGACATGATAGGCGGGGACGCCGTTGCATGCGGCGTAGTATAAACAAGAGGCTATTGTTACACTAGCCATGGTCCATTCTGTGGAGGACTAAACTTTGTGTCCGGTGAGACCGGATGCTCTGGTTCTACTGAAAAGGGTTGGAGCGATTTGCTGATATTCGTCATGGGCGTTGATAACATTCTAGCTTGACAACCTTAGTTGAGTTTTAGTGAGGTGTATTAGTATATCGTACGGCGTGAAACAGAGAGGAAGCATGACAGAGGAGTTTGTCAGAGTCTACGAACTTCACCAGTAAGGGCTCCTATAAAGATGGCGATTTTCCCCGTAACAGTCTTCATCTGATTCCATCTGCTATCGTCTTCTCCAAAAGAACTACTCGACGTGTACGAGCTGGACCATTAAGCAGTGACGTCCACATGCACCGACGAGCACTTAGGAAGAATCTATTGATCGACATTGTTGGCGCAACTGCTAGTAGACTGAGCAAGAACGCTGGGCAGCTGGCTGGCTACCTTACTCTACCTCTGCTGAGACTACTAAGCAAGTGGCCCATCATTCCCTGCGATCGTAACAGCTTCTCTACCGATGGACCCAAGGGCAGATTGATTACCCGAGCGAACAGGTGGTCCAGAAGGAGACGGTGAATATTCTACATTGTCTATGGCAGCCGTTTATTTACATTCCGGTGACGCATCAGAACAGACCCACTGGGCCACAATCAGTAGCAACATGGGAAACTGTTGGCGCAGTCAAGAATGCTGGAGCCGTACAAGAGAGGACAACATAGTGGGACCACCGTACGAAACGAGCAACTGGTCCCGACACGCTGGTAGTGAGTCATGGCGAGTAGTCTAGCCCATTTAGTACATACAACATGAGATTGAGCAATACGCCTGGATTGGTAGTCCAGACCCCGACACAAGGTTGGCCGACACACGGAGGCTAAAGCTTAGAGCAGAAGCTCGCCAAGATGCTCGATATGGACACAAGATCCACTAGGAAGGGCTCCCTGCGCATGGTACCATACCAAAGCGGATGCAAACAAACACCGGTAACTCGCTTACGAGTCTAGAGCTCAGCCAAGAGGGAGTTGACTCTGCTGTGATTACCTCTGGAAGCGAGACTGATCTGGAATGGAGAGTGCCACAGACGTGTTCTCCACGCGCCAGCCCGGTGCCGAAGACCCCAATGGATTCACAGTCACGGTCACGGTCACCGAGAACCAGACCATCCTATCTGTGTTGCTGGCTCGTGCTACACCAAGATTGTGATCCCAATTGTGGTAATTCCATTCATGACTACTGTTGTGGGCTTTGCACTGCTCCGAGACCAAGACTTCTCACACCACCTGCACCAACGTTGAGGATGGCCAGACCAAGACCATCATCAGCCCATGTGTTGAGATTGCCAAGCCCACCGAGACCTGTGTCTCTGAGTCTGCGTGCCTGATACGCCCGTCACCACCTCGCGTGTTGAGGACTTCCGCCAGACCCCACTGAGGAGTGTATTCCTGTCACCTTACTGCTACTGAAGCTAAGTGCGCCGAGGAAGTCTGCTCCACACTCTTCCTGGGCCACCGTGGGATTCCTGGTACTGCGCCCGCTCCCATAGAGCTGCCTGTTGTCCACAAGCCTGCCGAAGCTCCCAAATCTGGTCCCCCTGCTGCTGAAAAAAAAAGCAGTTAGTGTTGCTCAGACTGACTCTACATATTCATTCTTTTTACGTACTCTTTTCTTTAATTTTCAATAAATTGATAAACAACCTGCCTATTGGTAGAAGCAATCATGGTTGGAAAGTCTGACTGATGATGGACCAACTAGCCGCATGGCCTCATGCCATAGTCGTGCTGCGTGCCAGCAGCCAGCCGGATCAACTCTAAACTCAAACCATCACCATTCCACCCCTATGACGGAACCGATTGGCTGCTTTTGTTTGACCCAAAACATTGAGGAACCTAGTGCAGGTCATGTCCGGTGGTGGCTCGCCACAACACCCCGCGCAACTTCATGTACCTGCGTCCGCGTACCATGTAGTTCGTCCCTAGTTTGCCAATAATCTACCATCATAGGACATTCTTACAACGATTGACACGTTTTGCACGTTGCTGCCAATTACCATTGTAATTGAGGCGGAGGGCTTGGCTTCCATGTTCAGCGAACTTAGTATGGAATTCTAACTTTTGGGGTTCCGCTTTTTTCCTCAAGGAGCAGAATGAAGACCCACACGTCAACTGTTTGGGCTTTCGAGTAAACAAAATCCTCAAGCCGATTATCCCATACTGACCAAATAATCGCGATTGCATGGCTGTAACTACCAAATCTGGATCTAACGCTGCCTTCCGCTCCTTCTCCTCGTGCTTCTCCTCCCCTCCTTCATGCCACAAACACACATTGGGCTTCTTCCAGATGTATGTATTCACATTGGAAATAGACTCTGGCCAGATATGTGTCTTTTTTTAGCAACCTGCGTCTCGAATCTTGGACAGGTACCAAGCAACGTGATTCAGATTCGCGTATAAATACGAGCCTCTTGTTCATCTCTGTTGTCTCTCCTCAGACACTTCGACTCTTTGTCCCAAGCACCCTATTCATTCGTTACTTGTTACAAATCAGAAGATGAAGATCAACACATTTATTCTCACAGTGGCCATTGCGTTGGCTACGTCTGCTTCTGCGCAGACGCCAGGTGAAGGTGCCCGTGAAGTTGCCCGCCGCGCTGCAGTCGCCCCCCGTGTTGGTGGAGATACTGGTGGAGATACTGGTGGAGATACTGGTGGAGATACTGGTGGAGATACTGGTGGAGATACTGGTGGAGATACTGGTGGAGATACTGGTGGAGATACTGGTGGAGATACTGGTGGAGATACTGGTGGAGATACTGGTGGA
>JAMAJT010000007.1:0-209129 GCA_023628915.1 Trichomonascaceae sp. Y4102 | reverse complement strand
TGGAGATACTGGTGGAGATACTGGTGGAGATACTGGTGGAGATACTGGTGGAGATACTGGTGGAGATACTGGTGGAGATACTGGTGGAGATGTCAAGTCTAGCTCTGTTCCCGCCTCTAGCTCTGTTCCCGCCTCTAGCTCTGTGCCCGCCTCTAGCTCTGCTCCCGCCTCTAGCTCTGCTCCCGCCTCTAGCTCTGTGCCCGCCTCTAGCTCTGTGCCCGGCTCTAGCTCTAGCTCTGCTCCCGACTCTAGCTCTAGCTCTGCTGCTGACTCTGCTGCGTCTTCTGGCGCATCTGAGCCTGCGGCCAGCGTCAACACGGGTACCTCTGCCAACTCTGCTGTTGTAACTTCGGGATCTGATGTTTCCTCGGCTGGCACGGTCACCTCTGCTCCTGCTCCTACTTCCTCGGGCAACGGCTCGGACCCCAACGGATCCACCGTCACGGTGACTGCGGACCAGACCATTTGCATTGCTGGCTCGTGCAACACCAACATTGTGTTCCCCATTGTTGTCATCCCCTGCATCACGGCCGTTGTGTGCCAGGACCTTGTGTGTGCCGTGCAGACTGAGGTCTGCACTGTCTGCGAGACCAAGACTTCTCTCACTACCTGCACCACCGTTGAGGACGGCCAGACCAAGACCATCATTAGCCCATGTGTTGAAGTTGCCAAGCCCACCGAGACCTGTGTGTCTGACGTGTGCTTGCCTGCTCCCCCCGTCACCACCTCTTGTGCCGAAGATGTCTGCCACACCGTCACCCTGACTGAGGAATGCTCTCCTGTTACTTTTACTGCCACCGAGACCTCATGTGCCGAGGAAGTCTGCAGCACTGTGGTGGTCACCAAGTCTCTGGTTTACACTGTTCCTCCTGAGGCCACTGTCCATCCTGCACCTTCTGCAGCTCCTGCTCCGGCTGGAACTCTGTCTGCTGCACCTGGCCCTGCTGAGACCCCCAAGGCTGTTGCCCCTGCTGCTTCCAACCCTTCTGTTCCTCAGGAGTCGGGTCAGGCTCAGGTTCAACAGGGTGGAGCCTCCAAGGTTGCCACTGCTGGATCCGTTCTGGCCATTGCTGCTGGAGCTGTTGCTCTTCTGTGCTAAGTCGCAGACTTTGCACTTTGATTCTCAGTACACTTTGTTATATATAATATTAAGAAGAATTTGATTTAATACAACAAAGATTAATATAGATAATATAGAATACCGTCATTTCTAGGATTGAAATCAAACAAACATTGCCGCTACAACAACAAGTCCAAGGCTGAGAGTACTGGCACCCACGGCCCATGCTCCGTTGGACTGCTCAACCTGAGGAGCACCCTGCCCACAGGTTCCATTGTGCTGGCATGCAGGAGTAGAAGCAGCAACCTGGGTCACAAAGCCAGTCAGAGTAATGGTGCTGGTCATATCGGGAGTAGAGGTGGCAGGGCAGGGCTCAGTCTCGGTCACAACAGGTGTGGGAGTGGCCTTGCGGTCCTCACAGGGGCATTTCTCGGTCACAGTCTTGGTGACAGGAAGAACGTGGTTGTGAGTAGAGGTGTGGCAGCCCAAGGTTCCATTGCAATGGGTCACAGTCACACATGTGGTGGTCAGATCAGTGATGACCCGCGTGACGTAATCGGTTACAGTACCGGTGACAACAGGCGGGGCCACGGTGGAGTTGAAGTCACTGGCGCCAACAGCAACAGCAATGATGGGAGCAGCCGAGATAAGGTAACTGGAAGAGACCATTATGAAGCGAGGGTAAGTGAAAAAATTAGCGAGTGACGGAGGTTAGTTGTTGTTGTTGTTGTTGTTGTGGTAAACAGACAATGGTATGAATCAAGACCCACCGCATAGGGCTGGCACCGGGCTTATATATTGATCAGGAGCCCAAACATTCCTAGGCCCGTGCCTCTGTTTGTTTTGATGCGTACGAAGTTCATAAGAAATGTAATGGAATGCACACGCGGCTTGGGTGGCTGGATTATAGCAGTCTTGACTAATGACCTCCAGGAATTTACCCCGCTCCAGTCTTACGTCAACCATCGAAGCACACTATCCAAGCACCTGCATAACGGTGTGTGTGCTTTGATCAGCATTGGGCTAGGTGCCACAGGCGGTTGCTTGTCTGATTAAATGTTGTTGTTCTGGCTGAACCGGTGCCACCTGCTTGCTGCCTTGACGCGGTCTGCTGGACAAATGAGCGACGGTCGACAAGAATCCACCAACTCCTCACAACCCCCCGGCGTTCCATATCCAGCGCGCCAGTTGTTCTTGGCATCGAATCCGTAGGTATGCGCGGCTACCCAGGGGCATACTTTCGTCCTAAACGGGTAGATTCTGACAGGTCCAAGGGCTGTGGGTTAGGGACGAGGGGCGCCAATCTGCTTTGACGAAAAGCGGCTGAGCTAAGCTGTCGGCCCAAGGTTGAATCGAAATTGATAATCGACGACAAGCAATATTCAAACAAAGGGGAAAATCTGCCAATCCCAGTACAAAAGGCCTGAGTCGCATTCTTAGGTCGCTTTTTGCAGCACGCGGGCACACGCTTTGCTATTGATAGCACTAGCACTCTGCATTCCAGAGTCCCCTAGGGAGAAATACGACCTGGCCGGGAGGTGCAAAAATTAAGTGGTGCAGCAGAAGAAACGCAAGTCCATGTACGAGAGTAAGTGCTTTGTACACTGCATGCATATGCCGCTGCAAGCAAGTTAACTAACAAGATGGTATAGTTCCTGCACCGCGAAGACACGAGGGATACGTATGTCGCGTGTGTCAACGGGGAAACAGCCCCAAGTTCAACCAAATTGTGTTCTGTGACGACTGCGATACACCCTATCACCAACTATGTCATGTTCCTGTGATTGATCGGATTGTCGTTGAGGTTGCCGATGCCCAGTGGTTCTGTAAGGACTGTCGAGCAAAGCGCCGTGAGATTTCCCTCGAAACAGGGATGAGTGGAGAAAACCTGTCACTGGATATGAAGCAGACATATCTTTCTTCGCTTTCTCGTGCGCAGCTCATTGAACTGCTGCGGTTTGCAGAAACAGTGGACCCCAAACTGCCCATCTATTCCCCCAACACACATAGCATTGCCCTGCGGATACAACTGGAAAACAGCAACCGCGTGTTCCCATCAAATGGAGCAACGGGCCAGGTGGACTACGAGGAGATGCTTGTAGACGCCATGACCGCCAAGACAGGCGAGGGTGAAGGTGTCACTCTCGATCAAATCTGGGGTTGGATCGCAGCAGATACCCATTCTCCAGGAACAGTCGATTCTCAGTTCAAGCAGGTGGCCACTCGCGCTTTACAAAGAGCGCTACGAAAGGGCAGAATATTCAAGCGACAACACCTGTACTACGTCAACGCTAACTACCATGCCCCATCAGAGGTAACGCTGGGCCAGTACCTTGCTGCTGATGATGAGGCTCTCTTTGGAGACATACCGCAGAGAATCCCAGAGCTGTCGTCGGACGACCTAGAATTTTGCATCGACGACAACGATGAGGCATTCAGCCACAGAGTCTATGTGGAGGTTTGATGCTCCTATCGCATCATTCCATTTGTACATTATTATTTTGTTTCGTCTAGCTGATTGTTGTGATGTAATGTTTTGTTAACCTTGTGCACGGTTAGGTTTTTGAACTTTTGATGCCAAAGCGCGGTAGAGCATCCAAAGCCTGCGATAGATGCCGAAAGCAAAAGACACGGTGCTTTCCCGCAGAGGGCGCCTGTCTAAGATGTAAAACGCTTGGGCTATCGTGCAGCTTCGGCGTTGATGGCGAGTCTTACGAATATTCGACCGGCGGTCTTTACAGCAATGGGTTCAACCGCAATTCTGGAACAGCCGTACACCATGGAATGTCTAGCGGATTTGGAGTCCAGGCAATAAGCCAAATCTCGCCGGGCCACGCAGATGGGTCGGATACATATATGGGAACGACTGTCGGTCCAGCGAGCCTACACTCGATACAAACAGGCATCAATGAGATTCTCAAGACACTAAAACGAGATCGAGAGTTTGGCGGAAGCCGTCTCCAGCTCCCCAAAGACAAGGACGTAAACTCAGTCATCGAGCTCAAAAAAGTGCAGCCCCCGTCGTTTGGACACTCGAGTGTCTCGTTCAGTGCGTCCCCGTATCGACTATTCGGCACACTAGTGGCTCCGTCACTTCTTCCGCTACCTGTGACACGACTGTTCAATCCCCAGATGGTGGTCCATGACCAGAACATTATCACACTGGGCATCATTTCACGCGCAGAGGCAGTTGATCTGCTGGACTACTTTCGGATCCACTACAACCACTGGGTATCGTTTCCTTCACATGTCGAATCAGCCGAGTTGGTTAATCGCATAACGCAGAGATGCAGTTTTCTACTGAGTACGTGCTGCTGTGTCGCACTACGGTACCGACCCGAGCCCGAAATCGGCATCCTCAAAGCCCGGTGCTACGGCCCGCTCGTTCGCAGGCTACTAACAGAAATGAACCAATCGCTCATGGTAGTACCGCAGACCCTCGAGTTCATGCAGGCTGTCGCATTGCTCGCCATCTTTGGCGCGTCCCTCAGCGACGGAGACGTTGTGTTTGACGGCTGGTTTCTATCGAGTATCGCGCTTGAGCATTTGGTGACAAAGGATGTTCTCGGTCTGGCAATGTCATTCGATGGTGACTCGAACCAGGTCACCGACTTTGACGAGCTGACAGCATACCGCATATGGAACCATTTGTGTCTGTCCCATCTTGTGGACTGCGTGCTATCGGGGCGAACGTGCATCTTAGACGAGTACCGGCTGGCAAGATGCCGACGGACGCTGGACTTGCCACAGTCGAGCAATTTTGATGGCCGAATGATTGCCGAGATCTTGTTGCTGTACATTGTGTACACGTTTGTACAGAGTGCTCAGTCTCAGGAAAACGCAATTGCCGACCTCAATCAGTGGCACAGCGACTGGAGCCATTTGTTTGGCCAGCCTGCCATCCAGTTCACCCAGTCGGGGTACCACTTTGGCTACTTTTACATTTTGTATTTTTCCATCTACCTCGGACGGCTCACGGATCAGGGACCAACGCCTATCGACGACTCTGGGGAATCTATTGATCCGCTGAGTTTGTGCGGGCCCGAAATGCGAGACCAAATGTTCCGGCATTTGTTGGTTGTGATCAACTCGCAAATCTCATTCGACGATGTGGAGCACTTTGCTCACCTCAGCGACCAAATACATTTCCAGGGGGCCATGGCGGCAGTTGTAGTCCTTCGCCTAATATCCATTCAGAGCAGGTTCCAGCCTCTTTCAGTTGACCATGCCGCTCCTGCCTCCACCCCAACCCTGTCGTCCAAATCTGACCAACACGCTGCTCTCGAAAGAGTCGGA
Source organism: Trichomonascaceae sp. Y4102 (assembly GCA_023628915.1). Lineage (NCBI taxonomy): Eukaryota > Fungi > Ascomycota > Dipodascomycetes > Dipodascales > Trichomonascaceae > Trichomonascaceae sp. Y4102. The sequence goes on along the minus strand of JAMAJT010000007.1, from coordinate 203,773 downwards.
CTGTTGGGGCAGCGATTCCAACAAATATCTACCCATGAAAGCGATATCCCGCGTAAGTATGCGCAAGCCATTGCCGACGCCATGATGGGCATGTGAACTTTCCAACACCGTTTTTGCATGAACCCGTCATGCGCCGGACTCGCTAAAACGGCAAAGCTACCCCATTGGGACGGTTCGCGGAATCTATTTATTTGTACTCGCTTAATTTCCTGCTGCTCTTTTTTTTTCCCTTCTTTCTTGTTTTCTACTCACAGCGATGAAGTTCTGCGCAATCTCTGTTTTGGCTCTCGGTCTTTCGAGAGTCGCAGCCACATTGGTGAATATCAACAACCCTGCTGTCAATGCCAACAAATTGGCCCTTTTGACTGACGAGGAGGAGCGCAATAATATCGCGGCGCATGCAAACGTGCTGCTGAGCCAAAACTATCAAGTGACAGAGGTGAATGAGTACATTGACCGCCTGGTCGACTTTTATCAGGCTCAACATCTCTATGAGCAGCAGACCGGTACTGGAAAGGCTCAAAAGGAGGATGCCAACAAGAACAATGTTGTGAAGCACGTTCACGACCAGGAGGTCAAGGCGGGTGACAGTTCTTCCAAGGCTCTTCAGTCGGTATCTTCCGTCGCCACTGCCCAGGCTACTGCTCAGGCCACTGAGAATGGATCTGCGATTGTTGCTCTCACCAAGGATACTTCTGCTTCCTCTTCGTCGTCCAAGACCAAGTCTAGAGCGGGCAAGGCTACCATTACAGATGTGATGCATGATGCAAAGAACAACTCTACCGCATCTGCCAGCACAACCAAGGTTGCTGTTTCTACTGAAGCTGGTAATGGCGACAAGTCTTCTGATGCGTTTCCCGGTCTGGCTTTAAGTCAGACTCTTTTATTGGCTTGTGCCGTTGGGTTTCTGTGCCTTTGAGATGGTGCAATGTTGTGGTTTACTTAATAGATTGGTATTTTATTGAAACTGCCTGGGAGAAGCAATTCTATTTGATGTGATAAGTCATAAAATCGTCTATTGATACATAACTGAAAAGCAAATTGTCGGCATCTCTTGTCATTAACACCAGAAATTGTAGATACGATAAGCAATGTTCTTCCGGCGGATACGCTCCTTCTCCTCCTGAATCTCGAGGTGCAGCTTCTCCTGGTCAAGCTCACGCATACCAGTAAACAGATCAATGTCCTTAGAGCGGATGAGAGGGGTTCTGCACCAAAGCTTGTGACCAATGAACATGACAAGACACACGGGGACAGAGAGGTACTGCTTAAAGAAGTAGGAGGCATCGGGGCTACCTCCAAGAGGGAATAGAGCGACCCAGAATTGCAGACACAGAACGAGAATGTTCAGTCCGGCACCAAACATGGAACCCCAGATACCTCCCGCAGCTTGGAAAGCAAGGTCTTCGGTGGAAATTCCCTGCTTCTTGAGCGCACGGCGGAATCTGATCTGGCAGACACAGATGGATCCCCAAGTGAACAGAGAAGAGCATCCCGAGAAAGCATAGAGCCAGTCAAACACCTCACCGTGCTTGCTGGATCCAGCAAGGAAGCACAGAAGACCAAAAATGAGGGAAGCGGCAAGAGCAACAAGGGGACGTCCCTTGCGGTCAATGTAGCCGAGCTGCCTGGGAGCCATACGCTGGGCAGCGAGGGCAGCGAGCGTACGCGAGCATCCAAAGACAGACGAGTTGGCAACAGACAAAACAGCCACCAGGACGACAACGTTAAGAATGGAGGGAACAGCCTTGATACCGGCTTGGTTCACGGCAATGACAAAGGGAGAAGCAGAGGTATCAGAGGTAGCTCCAAGACGGGGGTTGTTGTAAGGAACGAGCAGACCGACGATAGTGAGAGCAACAACGTAGAACAGAGTGATACGCCAGAATACCTGCTTGGCAGCCTTAGGAAGAGTCCTTCTGGGGTTCTCAGACTCGGCGGCAGCAAGTCCGACAAGCTCGGTTCCAGCAAAGGCGAAAGCTGCAGACACAAACACGGTGCAAACACCCTTGAATCCATGGGCAAACGCACCGGGAGTATGCCAGTACTTGCCTCCAATATAGCCGACCGATGAGCCGGGAATGCCTCCACAGTTGATGATAATACCCAGAATGATGAATCCGATAACAGCGACAACCTTGATGAAGCCAAAGATAAACTCGGCCTCTCCGTATCCCTTGACTCCAAAAATGTTGATAAAAACAATCAGGGTATAGAAAAGAGCGACCCAGGCATCAGGGTTCACAGTAGCAGCAGCAGTTCCATCAGTCTTCCAGTAGCCAATGGTGATACCAGCAGCAACTAGTTCCAGAGGCAAGACAACAAGCCACTGGAGCGCATAGTTCCATCCCATGGCGAAACCCCAACTTTGGTCAATGAAACGGGTAGAAAAGGTCGAGAAAGCACCAGAAACAGGGAATCGCACAGCAAGCTCTCCAAGAGCCTGAACAGTGCTGAACAACATGCATCCAATGAGAATGTAAGCAATGAGGAGACCAGCGGGTCCTCCTGTAGCGAGGGAGCCTCCAGATCCAATAAAGAGACCGGTACCAATGGAGCCTCCAATGGCAATCATCTGCATGTGACGTCCCTTAAGACGCCTCTGCAGAGGGGCTCTGGCGGTGGCGGCAGCAGCAATCTGGAGCTCCGTCATGTTGGTGGTATCGAGATCGGTGAGATCCATAGGCTTGAAGCTATCCTTGAATCGAACCCATCTGGACGTCGACTCAGCCTGGATCTCACCAGTCTGATTCGGGTCCTCGTGGAAGGACTCCACTGGGGACTCTTTGAACCCTACGGGGTTTTTCTCGTAGTCTTCCTCGGCCATGATTGTTAGAGTGGTTGATAGTGTTTGTGTCCAAAGGAGGGTCCGAGCTGAGAGTGAAGGGCGAGCTTTGGTGCTGGAGCTGGTTCTTCCTCTTTTTGGATATCCAAGTAGCAGTGACCGGGCGAATTGGCCATCTTTATATACGCCAGATTCTGATTGTCCCTAACGTCCAGATTACCTTCCCTTTGATGCACTGGACCCTGGCCCTGGTATGCGGCGAGTAGTTTAGATAGCACCCAAAAAATAAACACCCAGCCCGGAAAAAGAAAGCTCATGCAAGATACAAAACTAGAGCTGCAAGAGCAATAACCCCGCGAGCAGGGAGAATCCATGTGGTCATTGCCCTCCTATAGACCTAAATGGGGTGTTTGAGACGCAGTTAGATACCGAAGCGGCTTACAAAAAAGCAACTTGCGAGGAGAGCGGGGATGCAGCCAATCTATCCAAAAAACCGCTCTCCGCCCTTCCGACACGTCAACCCGCAGAGACATCTCGCAGATGCTCCATCCGTCCGCTTATCAGCTGATCGATTATTGGTCGATCGGTTTTTTATGGTGTAGATCGGGACCGGGCCACAGAACGAATGCCAGGGGCTTAGATATCATCACAAGAAGGCTTAGACATGGGTATTGTAGAGTGAGATATCTTGGCTGTTGCCCAGCCGTTGCTTTGCATTCCTGAACTCGCTTAACCATTGTGCCGGTCTGTCAAAATCTTGTACGTGGTAAGGCTGACGTGGTTAGGGCAAACTCTTTGTCTTACCGAAACCTGGGCACGCGAGATTCATACATGAACAATCTAATAGGGCAAACAGATGGGGCGTGCCAAAACGAAAAAAGGACAAACGGGCTGGGGCAAGCCAAGACAAGAAAAGCAACTTGCACCTGCTGGCGTGGCTTTAACAAGTCGCACCAAATCGATGGTGTTTTGGGTCGCGAGGGGCTTTTGCCCTTTTAGGTTTTCCGTGCAAGGATGTCGAGAGCAGCAAAAGATCGCAGACGTGCGTTGGACTCCAGCGTAGCAGAAAGAAACGCACTTGCCGTTACGTGGTGGCAACGCAACGTATTTTAGCAACTATTTTTGATCTCGACACCCTCCTGTTGGCCAAGACTTGCCCCCTGATTGTGATAAGCCCTGGAAGGGTACGGGCTTGCCGTCCAGGCAAGGGTTGTGGGGAATATGTCTCGACAGGGCAGCAGCAGTCACCACCCCTCACTTGCCTATCATTTGCGACACACTGGCTTAAGATGGGCATGCATGCGTGTCTGAGTGTCGGTGTTCCTGCACAAAAGCCGACCGAATGCACTAGTCGGCGGTAAAAAGTCGCTGAACTGCAGGCTTGTCTGTGAGTAATACCCCGTTTGAGGAGCCCGGCCGAGTGGATTAGGTTGCTTTTTACAGTGTCTTAGGCAAGTGTTTGCTTTTTCTTTATGCCGGTTGGGGCAGCAGTCAGCCCTCCAATCAAGTCTATCATTACTGGATCCTGATGGGGGTTTACATGGTAAGGATTCGTGCTCTTCGCTTCATGTGATGAGATACGAGTTTAGCCGCTATCGTGGTAACGCCATCCACAAAATAAATCTGATCAGCGTGTGCACACCAAATGTGAGCTGATCATTCCAGCTGAGCTTTGACATGTCTGCTTGCTGTACCAATCAAATAAGCTACTGTCACGCCGGCCGAAACGTGAGCTGCAGTCGGTCTATGTGTGGGCCCAACAAGCTAGATCCTATTGTTTTACCTGACATACCCAAACTGACAGAAGGGTGGGCGTATACCTGAAGCTTGAGGAAAAACAAATTGGCGGCCCATAGCATGTAAGTACATTTCCCTCGGAACGTTCCGCGGGCGAAAAAATGTTCTCATCTCATTGGACGTCTAATCAAAGAGAATAGTCAGACCATAGTCACATAAGATGTTATCTGACGTGGCCGTCGTTAGTAACACCCGCGCGCACGCATGCCGTCTGCACCTTCTTCAGTAATCCGACGGAAGAGAACAATGAAACGGCAGGCGCAGACTGCCTAACTCGGATCATGCCATGCTATGTCATGTTATGTTATGTGTATTTCTCGACCCTCACTCTACTCATGCAGCAAGCGGGGTTTTTAGTGTGGAGAACGCATGTAGCTCAACATGGCAGCTGCACAGTTTTGGAGCTGTTGAATCTATATATTTAGGCATGTTGGGTCACAGGAATGAGATGCCGTCGATAGCATCTATATTAAGGATAACTGGGCCATGATGTTGCCGTCGATGGCCGATCCTGCAGTCATTAGTTCGATCGCGTGGTATGCGACCAGCTGACGCTGGATAGATTACACAGGGCGTGTTTCGTAATGAGGGGGGAAACCCTTTGTAGTTTTTCATGATGAACAGTTTGTGTATGTTCTTTGCCAAAATGTCCTCTATTGATGTGAGTCCTCTAGTCGTTTTTAGAATGTACTATCTATCACTTAGTACTGTCTATTGTTATATCGACAACAATATGCGCACTAGCAAATAAGTCGCGGTAATAATCTGTATATTTCCGATAGTGTGGTATATCCCAACCTTGTCCACCACAAGACAAACCCTACTTGTCCAAGCAGTAACGGGGTGTGAGGACAGAGGATCACCAGCAGAAGCAATCAAATCCACCACAAGATATATTGCACGTCTCAATGGAGACTCGAATCAAGAAAAGCTGGCCCAACCCCCCCAATCGAATAGCAACTGTGAGCCATGGCGCTATTCGAGAGCAGACCCCACGCGTTGCGGAACAAGATTCTGATGGCAACCCCGCAAAGTTGCGGGCTGAATGCGATCCATTTCTGTATCTTGATGCGCTATTGTTTTTAGAAAAGTAAGTGGCAATTTGCGTTTACAGTATCGGATGTATAAACTAACTAACAAGAGTTCACCAAGAGGCCAAGCGAACTAAGAACACGGCGCGAGTTACCCCATCAGGAATAGACGAAGCAGCAGACAAAGTCCTGGATTTATACGAGCAAGCGTTCAAGGAACACAAAGCTCGCATGCAGCATGATGGCTAGCAGACGGCAAGTCACGGAGTGGTGGGGACGTCAAATTCGAAACCAAACAACCAGACAACCAGACTACCAGACGGTCCAATGAATGACCAACCTGCGATTGGCAGACCTAACAACGGTAGCTGCATGTGGCCAAACCTTCTCGCCACCAGCTATCTCCGCCCGCCGATCGGTGATCTTGGCAAGCGACCTGCCACCGACCTATGGCCCCATTGTCAGTTGAAACTTGACTGCTGTTGTTTGAAAATATCGTTCGATTTCTGTACCTTGTGAGATAAGGCAGACAGAGACGGTGGACGGCCAGCCACAGAGACCTGGATGGGACATTACCCAAATGGGCATGTTGAGGCTGAAGCTGGGACGCAACCCTGGCCCTGTCACGTTGACAGGACAGGCCAGTGGAACTAAGTAGCCCGGGCTAAAGTAGCTTAGATTGATGCATGTGTTAGACACGGGGTAAACAAAGCTAAAATCGTGGTGGTCGTTGCGCTAGGCCAGGAACGTCTGCTTAGTGGCAGTACTGGTAGTGTATGCCTTGTGTGAGCGTTTGTGTGTTTACAACTGCCAATCGTGGCTAGAAAGACAAGTACCAGCAGCAGCGTGGATGGACGAGTTTGTGTGGGGTCAGCCCTACCACTCCCATTTTGTCGGGTCGAGTCAGCACTGTCCCAAACTGAGGCTTTCCTGTAGACGGAAAGAAAAAGCAAAACACAAGCCTAAACAAACATCTAAAGCGTTTGTTTGAGCACTACGGTTAAACGCAACACAGCAGCAAAAGGGCGAGCGAGCTGATTGATACATTATACAATCGACGGGACCGGGGACGACAGGAAGCCGGCACAAAAATTCAATTCAACACTCTTTACTCGAATAAAGACTGGTCCCAGTGGGAGTTCCCGACAAAACCACGAGTTTGACGTGCCCTATTAATAGACTAGACAAGCACACGCAAAAGTTGTACGAGTCTTAGCACACACGCACGCACACACGCAAGCACAAGCATCAGCACCTGAACCTGTACTGTACGACACTTGAGAAGAAGTGCTACAGAGGACACATTGCTGGCATCAACCGATTACGACGAGTCTTGAGCCGCCAACCTGTATATTCACCATCAACCACTGGCATCATCCGTCGACATCGAGTTTTCAAAAACCGACATTTGACAGAGATACCCTCGTTGCTGCTGCTCGACCGTTTGATCATTTTGCACTGGACAGCGCCAAAAAATTGAATTATATTGGCCGAGGAAGCTGTGAGAGTTAACCAGCCATGCAATCACATAAGGGGGCGGCCCGACATGCCTATTTTGAGGACTATGACGCAGACCATGCCGACCAACATCAAGAACAACAATCCCATGTGACAATGGTGCAGGATATGATGAAACAGGCCCGTATTACAGCAGATGATGATGACGACGATGACGCCCACAGTGGTCTTGTGGCGCATGGGGAGGACTTGAGCGGGCTCGACCTAGCGCTCAAGTTTATGAGGAACGACGAAACGCTATTGCAACATAGTGATGGCGAAGAAGCAATCTCTCCTGGAGGACAGTCCGACGAATTGGCACGCAGCACGAGTTCTAGTAGCATCCAACCTGAACCCGAAAAAACACGCAAGAACAGCACTCCTTTGGAGCGCATTGCCAGTCGGCTGAGTCTCAAGAGCGAGAAGAACGAAAAAGCAGAAAAGAACGACTTGATTAATAGCCCACACCACCGTCAGTCGATTCCTGAGTCTGCGACGATTGCCCCTGTGACACCAACCACTGGAAAGAACCGCCGCAAGGGCGCCAAGTTCCGCCAAAGCTTTGGAAACATTCGACAGGTTCTGGCCCGAAGCGTAAGCTCAAATACGGCGGAAGACCATTTTGACACCAGCACCGTGCCAGCCGACGCCATTGGCACGTTTAAGGGCCCACTTCAGCTGAACCCCCAGCCGAATGTCCAACTCCGCACCGAACCTGCTGCTGCTCTCTCGTACTCGCGGCACTCTCGAGGAGAGTCCAGCAGCGGAGGCAGCCGGAGTCCAACCAAAGCAGGGTCTGTGTCATCAGGATGCACTGTTTTGTCTGTTAATTCTCACCAGGACCTGGAGGCCAGCAAAATCGAGGAGTTTGACGAGATTCTGCTGGTGGACCAGGGCGACAATACCCGCACCAACACCACATCCACCCATTCTAACAAATCTGCATTATCATACACCAACTCTCCCGAGCCCGACGACCACGAGCAGCAGCCAAAACAAACAAGCTATGGGTCTTATTCACCTCGAACGTTTGTGGACCTGCGCCGCAAAAAAAGCTCTCAACATGTGCCAAGACGGTCTCTCACAGGTAGCGGCAGTAACAACCCCAACAGCCCGGGGATGAAGTCGGCGAAGATTGATATCGACAAAAGCTCGCCTGACTGGAAGAGAAAGTTGTTTGACAGCACAGTGGGTGCCTCTTCCTCGAGTAGTGAGGAGGATGAGGAGGCCAACGATACTACTACTGAGAGAGCCGGCCAAAGCAGAGCCGAGTCCAGCGACACGGGTTCGCTAATGGGACGCAAGAGTCCTCTCTACAAATCAGCTGCGCCTCGCCGTGTTATGACAAAGGTGCAGTTTGAAACGTTCCGCAAGTCCATGATGGAGACTCCATCTCTCGAAAACGGCCCTGAGGCCGACTCTAATAGTGAGACCGACAGCGGCGACGAAACGTTTGGTCTCACGCGCAAAAGCAAAAAGAAGGATGACGACGACGACGTCGACGACGTTGACCAAGAAGAAGAGGACGACGAAGACGAGGACCAAAAGTTCAAAAACCTGCGACAAAAGTTTGACGAAAACACAGCCTACCGCCAGAGCGTGCGCATGCGGATGAACCAGGACGCCCATCTATCTGTGTACCGCCAAAAGATGATGAAGCTGACGGGCCAGAACCAGTCGTTTAATGCAGGAAACCGCCCCTACTCTGCGTTCCTTAGCAGCAGCGTGGACCTCACTAATGGCGGTGGCAATGGCGATGATGATGACGACGACGACGATGATGAGTACGACAATGTGCCGCTTGGCATTCTCAAGGCTCATGGGTTCCCCACTGGTGGACACGGGCTCACCAAGTCTTCCACGCTACCTAACGGCTTGGGCGGCGGCGACTCTCTTAGTGTGAGCAACCTCAACCTCAGTTCTGGTGGTGGCGCAGGTATGGGGTCTGGCAATATGTACGGTGGAGTCGGATTTGATAGTCCACGTCCTGCGACTCTTGGGTTTCCTGGAGGAGCTGGTGCAGCCGAGACCCGCAGTCTTCGGTCCTTGGACGCTGTTAGTCTGAACGGCACCAGCAATCTCCGATCCTTTGGACTTGGACGCCCTCTGGGCAACCGCCGCTCCACTATTTTCGACAAGACTGAGCTCACAGGAGCTCCTCGTGGTCTGATTGGCGAGATTGCTCGAGAGGAGGAAGCGCGGATGCGTCGTCGGTCGATGGCTGGACTCGGGGGGTATTTCAGAAACGACAGCTCTGCTACTCTGGGCGGCGGAGCAGGAGCAGGATCGGGTGGAAATGACCTCATGACATCCCACAACAATGGCTCTTCCCAGAGTCTGTCGCCAGGGTCGGCAGGAGGAGGCGCATCAAACTCTAGTGCTGCCAAGTCGGACCCCATTCAGCAACAGCTGCAGCAAATGATGCAGATGCAGTACCAGATGCTAGCCACGATGCAGGGACAGGGGGCAGTTCCTGGGGCCAACGCTGGATCCGGCATGGGATCTCCCAACATGAGTCCTGGTCTGTATGGACTGGGGTCTCGTCCTTCGCAGGTTTCGCTGCCGCGCGGTAGATTCCAGCCACATCATGGCCATGCACACAGCCAGACGAGCCTGCCGCTCCACCGCATGGGTTCGTCATACTCTATTCGGTCCGTGAACCAGTCTCAACCCAGACCCGGTGGCCCAGCTGCTTCTCGCTCTGCCCCACTGCAAGATGATGCCAGTGACGGTGAAGATGACGATTTTGACGACGAGGCTGCGTGGAAGGAGCTGGAGATACGCAGGCAGCATGTGCGCCAGATGTGGCAGGCCAGTGCGTCTACCACCGCACCGTGACGACGACTTATTTAAACCCTTAATACAGCATACATCATTGATTTCATTTACTGTATAATGGCTTGTTATGACTTGTTGGCACCCCGCCTACCTGCGATCTGGGCCAAATCCAGCGAACTATGCGGCTTGATCTCCCCACAGCAACTTGTACTACTAGTGGTGGGTCAACTCCCAACTCTACAATGAACCAGCATCATGGCTGACGACCCATCTAGTTCAATGGCCGAGGTCAGTCTCTCGGATTCATCGAATCACTTCAACAATGAGAACAATGACGACACAAACAACACAATTGCTCCATGGGGCGATTCTGCCAACCATTTTGGACACAACAATGGACAAGGCGCCGGTCCTTCATCCAGTGCCAGTGCTGACCACAGCGATCCAGGAGACACCGAGCCACGGATTCCTGTGAGTTTTGTGTGTAGCGTGAGTGATCCCCAAAAAGAACAAGACGGATCGCAGAACGCCTTCATCTCATATAGGGTGGTGACCGAAACCAACAGCCCCAGTTTTGAGCGCAGCCCCGCGCAAGTCCGGAGGCGGTTCTCGGACTTTGCGTATCTGTACGAATTGCTTCTTAATGAATACTCTGCGTGCGCAATTCCGCCACTTCCCGGCAAGAGCCGGCTAGAGTATGTAAAAGGCGACCACCGGTTCAGCTCCGAGTTCACGCTGCGACGGGCGGCGTCACTGACCCGATTCCTAGATCGAGTCACAATGCATCCTGTGCTGAAACGATCGCGGATCTTGAATGCGTTTCTCGAAAGCAATGAGTGGAATTCGACCTACCGCAAGCAGATGGCCGCCACCGCGGGAAGTGGGGCGACTGGAGCAATTGGAGGCAAGAGCGGTCACAGCCCAGCCAAGTCCAGTGTACTGGACGGACTAAGCGATACGTTCCTCAATGCCTTTTCAAAGGTGCACGACGAGAGCAAGGAGGTTCAGGAAACAAAGGACAAGTGCGACAAGCTCGACGACAACGTGTCGTCGCTGGAGAAATCGTTTCTGCGCGTCGTACGCAAGCAGGTGGACATTAGCAAGGACCTCGGCGAGTTTGGCGACCATATAGGGAAACTTGGAGCTGTCGAGCCCGAGGTTGGCTCCGAGTTTTCCGAGTTCTCGCGCGCAATCCACTTTCTATCGGCCGAGATGAAGCATCTGAACGACAATGTCGACAGAGACTTTGTCGGGTACCTGCGAGACACCGAGCACTGGGTGGCTGTGATCCGAGGACTGGTCAAGCAGCGCGAGCAAAAGCAGCTGGACTATGAAGCCCTCACGTACTACCTAGAACGGGCCCGCTCCGACAGAGAGAGTATGCTCGACGGTCGCACCACTTCGTCCAGCCTAGGTGGGCTGGGAGGACTAGGCGGTGGCGCCACCAAGTTCATCAAGAGCAAAGTGGACGATCTGCGTGGACTCAACAACGAACAAACGCGGCAGGGAAGAATCGCCCGACTCGAAACGCGGATCCGCGAGCTGGAGAAGGAGGTGGAATCGGCCGAGCAGACGTCGTCCAGCTTTGAGAAGTACACGCTCAACGAAGTAGCCATTTTCGATGCCATGCGTGCCGATGAGATGAATTCCACCATGGGCCGTCTCGCCGAATACCATGTGGACTTTTTCACCAAGATCAAGTCGGAGTACGAGAGCGTGCTGAATGGCTTGAAGGGGGATGCGCAATCCTAATGACACTAACAGTTATATATTGAATCGCTGAATGTAACAAAAATTGATAATAAAGTTGCCCACAGCCAGCTTCACTCTAGCTAGTTGGTATATGACCATCCACCATGAGTACATGAAAGAAGCCCTCAAAATGGCCGAGATAGCGCTGGCCACCGACGAGGTTCCCGTGGGGTGTGTGTTTGTGCACAATGGCGAGATTATTGGCCGGGGCATGAACGACACAAACAGGTCTCTTTGTGGGCATCGGCACGCAGAGTTTCTCGGGATAGAGCAGATCCTCAAGTCTCACTCGCCCGAGGTGTTTTCGGAGACGGATCTGTATGTGACGGTGGAACCGTGCGTCATGTGTGCATCTGCTCTGCGGCAGTTGCATATTCGAGCAGTGTACTTTGGGTGTTCCAACGACAGATTCGGTGGATGCGGTGGTGTTCTTGAGGTGAACGGACCTAACTCCTCAACAGATCCAGATCCACCCTACAGAGTCTACCCTGGGTTCTTCCGCAAGGAGGCAATCATGCTGCTTCGAGCATTCTATGTACAGGAGAACGAGCGTGCACCCACCCCGCAGACCAAGAAGACCCGGCAGCTCAAGACTGACGTTGAATCGTTTGATTTTAAGAAGTATATCCGGTCGAAGGAGGAATTTATCGAGCTCTATGGTGCTGATCAGTTGCATCTATGGAGCTCTTGATAGATCTGTCTTGGGGATACACTTCACTTGCATCAACTCACGGACCACACTGTCAAGTCCAATTTTGCATCATACGTACATAATTATACTGCATTTTTTCGTTCTGTGGTTCCTATGACTTTGTACCGTTATAGACGGAGATTCCATAATTGGGTTGGGAATTTCAACACTTTTCACCACAAACAACATACAATGGGTGTCACGGCCACAACAATATTACCAGGCTCATCCCTTGGTGAGGTCGACGAAAAAACACTCTTGGGCCCAGGAACGGTTCAGGAGCTTGACGGTACAAGCCACAGTACTAAGGCAGGCTATTTGATTGAGAAAAGCAGACGAGGTAACCGTGTGGTGTATGTCGAGACAAACACTCGCCGCTACGTTCCCGCGAACAGAGACCCTGTTATCGGAACGATCGTGGGAAAGGTTGGGGAGAACTTCCGAGTGCTGTTGCAGAGTAAATCTGCCCCAGTTTTATTGGGACAGTTTGCTTTTGAGAACGCATCCAAGAAGAACCGACCCAACCTCCCGCCGGGTGCCGCCGTCTACGGCCGCATCATCATGGCCGATCCCGACATTGAAGCAGAAATGGAGTGTGTCGATGGAGAAACCGGCAAAGCAGACGGCTTTGGAGAACTCAAGGATGGATACATTGTGTCTGTGGGACTAGGATATGCGCGAGCTTTACTTTCGGGGTCATGTGATGTACTACAGCGCATTGGCGATAAAATCACATATGACGTTGCAATTGGCGTCAACGGAAAGGTCTGGGTGAAAGCCACGGATGACGTGGCCACCCTAAAGGTAGCAAAGTGCATTCAGCAGGCCGAGAAGTCTTTGGCGTCGGAGGTGGATCAACTCATTGCTACTATGTAACGGCTTGTATGGCATTGGTGGACTGTGTCCGACCGAACTGCAAGGGCGTCATCTCGCTGAAACATCAGACTAGATCGTGAGGACGGCCAAGAGATATCCCGGGTCTTGACTATGTGCATGTGGTTCTTGCTCCATCTTTCTCTAAAATTGCATTCCCTGCACAGACTTTGCTGTGACATAATTGAATATTTATTCATGAGATACGTTAGAATTTGCAGCTTTATTGCTAAACTTCCAGCCACTTCTGATAGAATGATGGATCGGGCTCGTATGAATCGGCTGAAGGAAGGGCACTGTACGGCTGGTCTTCCCGGTACATCTCATGGGTGCTCGCATAGAACTTGTCACTGTCAAGACAATCATGGTTCTTGGGACAGCACTGGTAGAATGCTTGGTACAGCTGCACTTCTTTGGGGTCGATGTCAGAGTATTGCTGTGATGTGAACTCGAAATCAAAGTCGAGAGCGACTTTTTCGCTCAGGTCGTTGAACACCCGCTGGTCTGATCGGTACAGCGTGTCGTTATATCCCTGGAAGTACGAAGTGTAGCCCGGAAGCAGAGACCTTGGAGTCTTCTCTTCTTCGCTTGGGATAGAGGTAGCGGGGGTGGTAACTGGGGAATAAATAGGCTGTTCTTCTGGGGGCATTTGTTGGCGATCGGGAGTCCTGAATTTGTCTAGAGTTCTGCGTTCGATTTCTTGGACGCTCTCAGTCAGGTTCTGCTGTGTTATGGTCTTTTGAGACACTAGACTTTGAGCTGAGTTCCTACGGGAGGTGATGGACGGCGTCTCGTCTCCTTTTTTGCCAAACCACGAGGAAAGATACATCCTGGATGCGTTTCTGATGGCTTGGTGACGCATGGAGCCGTTATCTCGCTTGGAAGCCAAAATACGCTCAGGCTGTGGAGGTGGAGACAACTGTACAGGTTTCTCTGACGGCCGCGCAGCAGTCTCAGTAACTTTGCTCTTCGTGGTGGCCAAAGCACTGAGAGCCTTTCTGCGAGAAATAAAAGGGCTTACATTGAGTGGAGTCGAAATGTAGCGCGACGTTGAGTTCATATTGAAGAGGAACAGTTTATGCAGTGATGTGTACACTTTGGCAAAGTAGCAGTCATTCCACCAGTTGTCTGTGAATCCCGGGTATGGCAGTAGCGGTGGGATATCGTCGTTCTGGTTCTGTTGCTGCATGAAATGCACGAGATCTGTGGATGCTAGTCGGGTTGCCAAGGGACTCAGCGACCTTGGGACCCACCACTGCGTGTAGCTGCGGTGACTGTTGCCGATATTCTGAAACTCATTGTGCAGATAAAAGTCACTCGCAAGATCCCACAGCTGCGGTCTTCCGGCCTCCCAGACGTAGTTTCCGAGAAACAGATTAATGGCATCCTGGCGCTGGGAATCCACAAATGAATTGGAGTAGAAGCGGCGAATCGATTCAATGAGGTCACGCGAGTGCGATGTCCATGCATTGATCTTGCGATAAGTTTCCATTGTGTTGACAAGATGGGACCCGCCGTACTGCAGCGCAATGGTGTCGCCGTGATCATGGTACATTTCCGTGAGAAGATTGACGGCGTCTGAATCGTACTCAATGTTAGTGGTGTCTGTGATTCCAAGTGCCTTCAGCTGGAACCCAAGTGCTTTTTTGCCAATAACGAACTGGGCTGCGTTGGTGCGGTCAAGACAGTCGATGCAGTTGGTGCGGCAGATGCCGTCCTGAAGCGTCTGGGAGCTGGCAGATCCATTGTGGAAGATGCCGGTTTTCGCAATCGTCTCTTCGGCGTAACGTTCGAGGTAGTCAATCACCGACTCGTCCTTTTCCCGCTGCTCCTTGTCTTTTTCCTTCTCCTTTTCTTTGTCTTTTGCGGAGGGTGGCCGGCTGTGCGACGCTCTGCTCATGTCCCATGCTGTGTACTGGATACGCTTGGATTCTGGAAGAAACTGGTTGAGGTACGCTATACACTTGGAAAACTCTGCGCCAAGCTTTGTTTCTCGCGGGGTGTGCTCTTTTTTCTTGATGAGATTGAGCACGAGAATCGGGGTGCCGTACCGCTTGAAGAGCGAACTAAAGTGAAGCGCCGCCGCGGTGTAGAACGGGTCCTGTGCGTTGAGCTCTATGGGTGGTTTTGGTGACATATTGCTCACGTCCTGGGACCAAAAGAGGGGAATACTTCCGCGGTGCTGCACGTAGCTCGTAAACAGTGGGCTGCTGAAGACGCCTGATCGTGCGTCGTGAAACGGCGTGGTCAGGTTGTCTGCGACGATCTGCTCGGTTTCCACTTCGTTGGCGACGTCTCCTTGATTGTTTGCGCCTCGTTTGAGGAACCGAGCTCCGGCAAAGTGCCGCGACCGTCGGGCTATGATAGTCACTGTGATGTTACGTCCCTTGACGTTGATTCGTGCTTGGTCGATGAACCCGTGGATGACTGCCACATACCAGTCGGTTGCATCATGTTGCCTCAGGAGTTCCAGTAGGTGCCAGTTCCATACAAACCGGTCGTCGAACCCATCCTGGAACCCTGTTTTCTCTTGGTCTGTTTCAGGGTGTGCTTCTCTTGGTATAGATTCTCTCAAAGAGACGCCGTCACCACTGTAGCCACCACTGTGTGGTGTGCCGCTGCTGGGATCTGGGGTACTTTGGTGGGTGTGGTGGTGTGAGTGGTGAGGCGATGGGTGTGGATCTGCGGCAAAACTCACATGCTGCTCGCTGTCTTTTGGCATGGCGTCGGCCATTGGCTCGATGTGGGGCTCGTGGTCGACATTGAACGACGCTGCCTTGATCTTTTCACGAAGCAGGTTAAACTGCAGCGTATGTGTAAGATCATAAGCTTGACTAAAATAGAAAGTCTTGGAAAGATCGAGTGTCTGGAACGTTGCAAGCAGCCGTGCTTCCTCGCTGTGTCGATCAGGTCGTCTATACTGACTGGAGTGGATCATGGGAACCATCTCAGTCGCATCAATGTGGTAGACATAATGTCCGCCGACAATGGCCACCACGCTGCGCTGTGTGATCACACACATGTAGTATATGTCTGTGAACCGGACAAAACCAAGTAGACCCCAGGCCGTGAGTCTTTTGCGAAGTCCACCTCCGGCTCCCTCGAGCCGATGTTCGTCCTCAAGACTGGCTAGTTTCTCTATAATCCCGGATCGGCTACATGGGACCCGCGATCGTTCTTCTATGGACAATTGGGCACGAGGGTTGGAGATATCCATCTCCAGCATGCGGAATCTTGTTTCGCGGGTGTTGGAGCCAACAATGTACATTTTTGACTTTGTTTCGTAGAGGGTGAACTTGGTCATCATGAGTTTGGGCTGCTGCTCATGGGGAGTGGTGCCGGTGGTTGCCAGTCTCTTATATTGTGTTGATTCTTTCTTTGTTTTGTCGGTGCTTGAGTAATTGATTGCTCCTGGCAGGACGGCGTCTGCCATCTCGAGCATCTCGGCGTCTGTTTCCATTTGGCATGAGTTGGTTGATGTGAAACTGTGTGGGGAAGTATATGATATATAATGTCTGCACAGATACACAGCTGATATGACCCGGGGTACAGCCTACATTGACACGGACAATGGTATGAAAGAATTGTGTCCGCAGCCCCTGGACGTAATGAATGATACACTAAAGCGTCAAATTTATTCATAAAGAAAGGAACTTCCAAGGTCCTGATGATGACGGCAATGATAAGATTGCGCGGCTGTGAAATTTCCTTGCAGCATGCCCAAAAAGAAAACCGTCATCCAGGATGAAAAAATCCAGGGAACCAATGATTCGTCGATCGTATCCAAGCGATCAGTCGAAAAGCTATACACAAAGCGGCGGGGAGTTGAGTTCTATCGCCACTTTGTAGCCAAGTACCAGCGTCGCTCGCCCATCATCAATCGAGGGTACTGGACCCGTATGGAGGCCATGAAACAGGGAATTGAAAAGTACCTCGAGATGGGATCAAACCACCTGAAGGTCGTTGCGAATCTGGGCTGTGGGTATGACCCGTATGCATTTGAGCTTCTCAACGAGATCAAAGACCAAACAAACGTGGTGTTTGTCGACATTGACTACCCCGAGTTGATGAAGAAAAAGGTGCATATGCTCAAACAGAGTGCCGACCTGATGGCGATTGTGGGCGAAGAAACCACGCACCTCAAGAAGAACGAGCATGTAATCTTCCAGACAGAGAAGTATATCTGCATGAGCTGCGATCTCCGCGAGCTACAAAAGTTTGGCCAGATCCTAGGAGACTTGTTTGATGCTGCGTCCACGCAGTTTCTGTTTACTGCAGAGGTGTCCATCACGTACATGACGCAGCACACGGCCGACGGTCTAATCGAATGGACGGCCCGTAGTCTTCCGCAGTCGGACTTTATTCTGCTGGAGCAGATCATGCCTGGGACCGAGTCGCATCCGTTTGCACAGACGATGCTCAAGCACTTTAACTCGCTTAATACGCCACTGAACAGCGTCAAGTGTTACTATACGATGGATCTCCAGAAAAACCGGTTCCTCGAGAGGGGCTGGAAGACGGTGCACAGTTGCAATCTACTAGACATTTGGGACTCGGTACCGCAGAAAATGCGGGACTTTGTCAACTCGGTTGAAGAATTCGACGAGTGGGAAGAGTTTATTCTGTTCTGCCAGCACTATGTTGTGGTCACCGCCAGCAACTGGCAGACCAAGGTGAATGGGGTTGACCACCATGATGAACAGCACGAGTCGGTGCCTGTGTCCAAGACCGTCGTCACTATGGACGACTCAGGAACCAGCTGCCACCGGAAGTTTGCAGCAGGAACGGCAGAGAAACGGGCTCTAATTCTGCACGGAGGTCTCGACAGTCAACGGCTGACCTCAGCAGCCGTTGTGCAGCTCGAGTCCAAGCAAGACTCACAACAACTACATGTATCCAGCGAGATCCCCGCCAGAGTGTGCCACTCTTTGACGACGCTCCCCAACGGTGATATGCTTCTTGTAGGCGGCCGTCTGAACCCTTCCCGACCACTGAAAGACTGCTGGCTATATGAGCACTCGTCAAACCAATGGGAGCGTGTTGATGATTTGCCTGATGCCAGATACAGGCATGCAGCGTTTGCCGTCAATGCCAATAGCGTCGTGGTGTATGGAGGGTCGGACGACGAAAACAGCCCGTGGCTGGTGTGGAACAGAACCAGCGGCTGGAGCACTCCAAAGGTGAGTGGCTCCCTGAAAAGCCGAAGATCTGCAGCTGTTGCGTGGAACCCCACAGCGCAGCACGCGGTGATCGTGGGCGGAATGACAGGAGACCATCGGATTCAAGGGGACATGCACCTGGTCAAAATTGTTGCCAAAGAGAACACCAACGAGCTGGAGGTTTCTGCCACACTGGCTAGAGAGCACCCATACCTGGCGAGATACGGCGCACAGGCTGTTGTTTTCCAGAAAGACGGCGACATTCTTCTAGCAGGGGGAGTCAGCCCCTTTGCTATGGTGACCGACAAGGACTTTTTCCTCAAGATTGCGCCAAATAGCACCAAAATACAAACTGCGCCTATCAAGGGCCCACTCCCCGTGCTGGGAGTGGGCTTCAGCATGGGTTTATTGGACAACAACCAAATTGTCGTATATGGCGGTGGCTGTGTCTGCTTTTCATTCGGGTCCTACTGGAACAACACATTCACTGTCAATCTCTCGGAGGAGAAGGGCCAATGCCTGTCCACAACCACCATAGAGGCGAGTCGTGCCATAATCCCTAAGACGTACCCAGAAACCATACCAGAGACGAACAGTCCAATCACCCGCGCCCAGTTTGATCGCATCTGCAATGGCGAGGTCCCCCACATTTTTCGAAACACAGATCTCGGAGTGTGCCTAGAAAAATGGAGCGACTGGCAGTACCTTCAGGAAAAGATTGGTCAGGGCCGCTCAGTCGTGGTCCACCTGGGCAAACAGCAGCACCTCAATTTCGCGACCAAGAACTTTGAGTACAAGGAAATGCCGTTTGGGCAGTTTGTTGACCTTGCCAAACAGCCTGACAGCAATGTTTACCTCAGGTCTGTGTCAAAAGACGCGCCAAAAGACGCCCCCGCCAAGTTTGAGGAGGACTTTCCGACCATTAGTGGTGATGTAGAGCTGCCCGAGTTTGCACGCCACATTCAGGAAAACCACTTTTCGTCTCCGCTGCGTCTATCGTCAGCACACACCAGCATGTGGCTGCACTACGACGTCACGGCCAACATTCTGTGTCAGATCCATGGTGAGAAAACCGTGCGACTGTACCCACCCAGCGAGGTCTCGAAACTCTCATTTTCCCCGGGAAGCTCGTCGTCCACCATCCAAAACATTTTTGAAACTTCTATCGCAACCCACAGAGCAGAAGGACTACATCCCATGGAGACTATCATGAAGCCCAGTGACATTCTGTTCATTCCATCCATGTGGCTGCACGCCACGAACCCACTGACCCCGTCCATCTCGCTAAACTACTTTTGGAAGAACCTCCCTGCATCGGCGTACGCCGCGGGCTCTGATGTGTATGGAAACCGCGATCTCGCAGCTTACGAAAACGGTCGCAAGGCCGTGGCCAAGCTCAAAGAGGCTCTCAAAGGTCTTCCATACGAAACCAGGGTGTTCTACGCCACACGGCTAGCCCAAGAGCTGACCGAGTTTGACTAGTATATATTAATGCATTGATTAGTTGAGCAAACTGGACGACCCTCCTAGACCCGAGAGAAATGCCGCCACCTCTGGATTGAGGCCCTCAACTTTGCTGTGGGCAGAAGCATGCTCTGGCTTGTGTTTCTTGGCTGGCTGTTTGTTGTCATCGTCATCGTCATCGCTGAGCGGACTGTATGCAGGGATTTCGTTATCATCTATAGATTCCGAGTAGATTTGTGATTGTGACGGTATAGGCTCCTCAGGAGGAAGAGAAAGACCTGCGCTGGGGTCGTAGCCCTCTGTTTGATCGCCAGCAATCATTTCGGCGATTTCCGTCTTGGCTGTGGCCACCTTGTGGTTGCACTCTCTGAGTTTTGTTAGTACAGCCTCGTCGCTTGCCACCGCCTGTTCTTGTTTCTCGAGGATGGATTTTATTTCCGTGATGAGCGCCTTACGAGCTTCCACAAGAGATTGTACGCTTTTCTCTGAGGTATGAAGTCTGTTGTGCAAAGAGGTAAGACTCTTGAGATACTCTTCGGGGCCAGGCATGTGATCCGAGTCCATCGTGGACCTTGTCTCGAGGATGATGGCATTGGGGCCGCCGGTTTTCCTGGTGGATGATTCGGCATTCGTAACGGTATCGTACCATGAGACTATCCTCTTGAGGTCTCCGTGGAATTGTTGCTCAGCTTTGGGTTTGCTGCTGCTGCTACCGCTAGAGGACTGGAAGAGACCGCTCGACTGAAACAGACCGCTGGCGCTGGTACTGGGAGCAGGCTTGCTGGAAGGTTGATCACTTGACGAGGAAGACGACGATAGCCGATTCTGAATGTCGGATAAGATTGCCGGAGAAAACACCTGCCGGTCTGCCCATACTTGGACGACTCTTGATATCCGGCGCTTCGAGTCGGCCGGCGCCACATTGTACACTGATTCTAATGTTGATGCCATGACCTGTCCAAATGAATCGATAAACTCGAACTTCCTCTTTGCTTTGGCTTGCTGCACCACTTCGTTTGCAAGATAAACCAGAGCTAGGCGTTTTGAACTCGGGGCTCGCAGAACATAATCTGCCCACACCCGCGCAGCGTCATTGGCGTATCGTTTGTAGAAAAGCACCCATTGCGAGACGCCAACAATGGATTCCTGCGTCTCATTCAGCGTGCTCAGCTTGGAGATCAGGTTGTCTTCGGTGAATGACATCTGTGTGTGAGATGGGAGGCGAGGCTAGGGTAGAAATGATTACCTATGACCAGACGACGTGATGGCGAGACCACTGGGGTGGCTAATCTGGAGTTTGAAGACGGAGATACGGTGTAAAGATGCGGCTTTTGAATATATTGGTGAGTAGTTATTCTTACCTGGAGGCACCTATGTTGGATTGGACGTACGCAGATATCCATTATGCTGGCGGTGCATTTCTATAACGGGCTCGCTCTCATTGGATATTGCAAACTAACTAAATGCAGGCATAGAGTCTCCCAATATATCGACAATTTGGAGATATTTGGTGCCTATCTTGTAATAGTCTATATATGCACGAGAACAGCCGTGCTGTTTTGAAATTGCTGTGTCGAGTGTAGGGTTCATACCGACCGACCATGTGTGGCGTGGAGACGGCGTGGACATAACTTGACACTTGCCATCGCCGAACTCCTACATAGGAAAGCACCGAAACAGCTGGGTGTCAACACACGACATTTTGCGCTAGAATCATGGACGGCGAGAAGAATTCCATTTTGCTTCAACCAGCTAGTTCGATACCACAGCAACCGGTGAGTTGTCACATGGAACCCACTTTTGGTGGTGCCTGAAGAGTTGCTAACCGTCAGTCACAGAAATCTGACTGATGCAGACGATTTTGCCGTACGATCTCTACAATCCATCTCCGACGACGACTACCCGACTACACAACTCTATCAAGCATTTTCTGCCCATTTTCACGCAATTGACCACCAGGAACAAATCGCTGGAAAGAGCAATCGAAAGCATTACTAAAAATGCAGCATCATGAACGCAATAGCCACAATGTTCCCACGCAATTGCAGTGCAATACAAGTGCGACAAGGCGCCTCGGTGCTGGGAGCCGCACGGTCCGCCGCACGGCGAGTAAGTTGGGTCACGGCGTACAAGACAGCACAGTGGTGTGAATGGGACTTCACGCTGCCACACCACAGGGTTCAAGTTGTTTGCTGTTGAACATTGACCTCTGCTGGCAACGACGACGATGAGTGGAGCTCAGTTTCCGTTTTCCAGCGCGCCGCTGCGCGCTGTCAAGGAGGTGCAGTTTGGTCTGCTCTCTCCCGAGGAAATTGTATGTGATGGTTGTGAAAGGGAGCTGCGGTGGTGGCGGTGGGCAGAAGCCCGCCGCCGCCACCAGCTAGCTTCGGTCGTAGGTACCAAGGGGAAAAAACTAACCAGAAAGCTATCAGCGTCGCCAAGATCGAGTATCCGGAGACGATGGATGAGACTCGACAGCGCCCAAGGATCGGAGGGTTGAATGATCCACGGTTGGGGTCGATCGACCGCAACTTCAAGTGCCAAACGTGTGCCGAGGGCATGGCGGATTGCCCGGGACACTTTGGACATATTGAGTTGGCCAAGCCGGTGTTCCATATCGGGTTTATCACCAAGATCAAGAAGATTTGCGAGAGTGTGTGCTTCCATTGCGGCAAGTTGAAGCTAGACGAAAGTAACGAACTATTTGCACAGGCGATCAAGATCAGAGACTCGAAACGACGGTTTAATGCAGTGTGGTCGCTCTGTAAAGGTAAGATGGTGTGCGACGCAGATCTTCCTACCGATAGCAACCAACTCCCTGGCGCCGCCTCGCAACAATCATCGGGTAAGCGATCTCATGGAGGATGTGGCAACACGCAGCCAACGATTCGAAAAGATGGACTCAAGCTGGTGGGAACATGGAAAAAAGACAAAAATAGCGAGCTGGACCAGCCGGAAAAACGAGTTCTCACGCCGTCCGAGGTATACAATGTGTTGCGACACATTTCGGCCGAGGACGTACAACGCATGGGACTCGACCAGGATTACGCACGACCCGAGTGGCTTATCATTACGGTACTGCCGGTCCCGCCGCCGCCAGTGAGACCTAGTATCGCCATCAACGAAACCGCGAGAGGAGAAGACGATCTCACCTATAAGCTTGCGGACATTCTAAAAGCTAACGCCAATGTACAGCGGTGCGACCAGGAGGGAGCACCAGCCCACGTGGTCAGCGAGTTTGAAACGCTGCTGCAATACCACGTAGCCACGTACATGGACAACGACATTGCGGGCCAGCCGCAGGCGCTGCAAAAGTCTGGCCGTCCGGTCAAGTCCATCAGAGCCCGTCTCAAGGGAAAGGAGGGCCGCCTGCGTGGTAACCTGATGGGTAAGCGTGTGGACTTTAGCGCGCGTACCGTTATTAGTGGAGACCCCAACCTGGACCTGGATCAGGTGGGAGTGCCCAAGAGCATTGCCCGTACTCTGACGTACCCTGAAACCGTGACGCCATACAATATCCATCGCCTCACTGAGCTTGTACGTAATGGGCCCAATGAGCATCCAGGAGCAAAGTATGTGATTCGCGACACTGGTGAGCGAATTGATTTACGGTACCACAAGAGAGCAGGTGACATTGCTCTACAGTACGGATGGAAGGTGGAGCGGCACATTGTAGACAATGACCCTGTGCTGTTCAACCGACAACCGTCGCTGCACAAAATGTCGATGATGGCGCACCGCGTCAAGGTGATGCCGTACTCGACTTTCCGACTGAATCTGTCGGTGACGTCTCCGTATAATGCTGATTTCGACGGAGACGAGATGAACTTGCACGTCCCGCAGTCCGAGGAGACGCGGGCCGAGTTGTCGCAGCTGTGTGCGGTTCCGTTGCAGATTGTGTCACCGCAGAGCAACAAGCCGGTGATGGGAATTGTGCAGGATACGCTGTGTGGAATCCGCAAGCTGTCGAAACGTGACACGTTTGTGGACTATGCGACGCTGATGAACATTCTGTTCTGGGTGCCCAATTGGGACGGAGTGGTTCCAACACCGGCTATTCTGCGGCCCAAGCCGTTGTGGTCCGGAAAACAGGTGGTATCGCTGTGTATTCCCAAGACTGTATTTCTGCAGCGGTTTGACGACTCGAATCCCCTCACTTCGCCCAAAGACAATGGTATGCTAATTGTCAAGGGCGAGATCATGTATGGAGTGGTGGACAAAAAGACTGTTGGAGCCACGGGAGGTGGTCTGATTCACACGATTATGCGCGAGTCTGGCCCTCAAGTGTGCTGCGACTTTTTTGGAAATATTCAAAAGGTGGTCAACTATTGGCTGCTACACAATGGGTTTTCGATTGGTATTGGTGACACGATTGCCGATCGTGGCACTATGCGGCATATTGCCGAGACCATTGCTGGGGCCAAACAAAAGGTGCAGGAGCTGATTGAGGAGGCGCAGGCCAACAAGATGTCTCCGGAGCCCGGAATGACTCTGCGTGAGTCGTTTGAGCACAATGTGTCGCGGGTGCTGAACCAGGCCAGAGACAATGCCGGACGGTCAGCCGAGATGTCGCTCAAGGACATGAACAACGTCAAGCAGATGGTGTCTGCAGGCTCCAAGGGATCATTTATCAATATTTCACTGATGGCTGCCTGTGTAGGCCAGCAGATTGTGGAGGGTAAGCGTATTCCATTTGGGTTTGCAGATCGTTCGCTGCCGCATTTCACCAAGGATGACTATAGTCCTGAGAGTAAGGGATTTGTGGAAAACTCGTATCTGCGTGGTCTTACGCCACAAGAGTTTTTCTTCCACGCCATGGCTGGAAGAGAAGGACTGATTGATACTGCCGTCAAGACGGCCGAGACCGGATACATTCAGCGTCGTCTGGTCAAGGCACTTGAGGACATTATGGTGCAGTACGATGGAACCACACGCAACTCGCTTGGAGACGTGATCCAGTTTGTGTATGGAGAAGACGGACTTGACGGAACGCAGGTGGAGCGGCAGTCGATTGACTCGATGGCTGGATCTGATGCTGCGTTTGAGAAGCGGTTCCGTGTGAGTGTACTGGACGGTGGTGTCAACGGCATCAAGTCGTCGCTACTGGAGAGCGCCAAGGAGATTATGGGCGACATGGACATTCAGCGTCTGCTGGATGAGGAGTACGAAACGCTCAAGGAGGACCGCGGGTTTCTGCGGTCGTATGTGTTCCCTGAGGGCGACAACACGTGGCCGCTGCCCGTCAACATTCGGCGTGTTATTCAGAATGCGCAGCAGATTTTCAACATTGATCGGTCCAAGGCGAGCGATCTCACTATTCCCGAGATTGTGGACGGAGTGCGCCAGCTTACCGACAAGCTTGTTGTTGTTCGTGGCGAGGGCGCGCTTGCGGCTGAGGCGCAGGAAAATGCGTCGTACCTGTTTAGGTGTCTTGTGCGGTCGCGTATGTCTGTGAAGCGGGTGATTGAAGAGTACCGGCTGAACCGGTCTGCGTTCCAGTGGGTTCTTGGCGAGATTGAGATTCAGTTTGCCAAGTCGCTGGTGAATCCCGGTGAGATGGTGGGTGTGCTGGCAGCTCAGAGTATTGGAGAGCCTGCTACTCAGATGACGCTCAACACATTCCATTATGCCGGAGTCAGTAGTAAGAACGTGACTTTGGGAGTGCCGCGTCTGAAGGAGATTCTGAACGTTGCCAAGAACATCAAGACTCCTGCCCTCACAGTGTACCTTGAGCCTGAGATTGCTGCTGATATTGAGCGGGCCAAGGTTGTGCAGTCTGCGATTGAGCATACATCTCTAAGAAACGTCACCACCGCGACCGAGATCTACTATGATCCTGATCCACGGACTACTGTGGTTGAGGAGGATATCGACACGGTGGAGGCGTATTTCTCTATTCCTGATGAAGCTGTTGAGGCGTCACTGCCCAACCAGTCGCCGTGGCTGCTGCGTCTCGAGCTCGACCGAGCCAAGATGCTTGACAAGCAGCTGACTATGGGACAGGTTGCCGAGAAGATCCAGCAGAGCTTTGGCGACGATCTGTTTGTGATGTGGTCTGAGGATAATGCCGATAAGCTTGTTATCCGATGTCGTGTAGTGCGCGACCCCAAGACCGTGGCGGAAATGACGGATGTCGAGGAGGACCAGATGGTGCGGGCGATTGAGACACACATGCTTGAGTCGATTACCCTCAGAGGTATTGCCCAGATCACGCGTGTGTTCATGATGGAGCACAAGCGCAATGTGGTTTCGCCCACCGGTGAGTACCAGCAGCAGATGGAGTGGGTGCTGGAGACGGACGGAGTCAACCTAGCCGAGGTGATGGCGACGGACGGCGTCGATGCGCACCGCACCTACTCGAATTCGTTTGTCGAGATTCTCATGGTACTGGGTATTGAGGCGACTCGATCCGCGCTTTACCGAGAAATCCTCAACGTTATTGCGTTTGATGGTTCGTACGTCAACTATCGCCACATGGCGCTGCTGGTTGATGTGATGACCTCCAGAGGACACCTGATGGCGATTACTCGTCACGGTATCAACAGAGCCGACACGGGCGCGCTCATGCGCTGTTCGTTTGAGGAGACGGTTGAGATTCTGCTCGAGGCTGCTGCTGTGGCCGAGCTGGATGACTGCAGAGGTGTATCGGAGAACATCATGTTGGGCCAGATGGCTCCCCTTGGAACTGGTTCGTTTGATGTTCTACTGGACGATCAGGCTCTTGCTGCTCTTCCTAGCGACTATGGTATGCCGCTTGCAGGAAAGGGCGGAGATGCAACCGCCATGGGCATGATGGTGGACGGAAGCGCCACCCCGTACGATGGCCGGTCTCCTCTTGCCGACTCACACGTTGGAATGGTCGACTCTGGCGCCATGTTCTCCCCGATGGCGCAGTCTGGACTTGGCGACGACCGCGGTGGACTCACAGAGTATGGTGGATTCGGACGAAGCCCGGGCTATGCTCCCAACTTGGGAGGAGGAGGAGGATACGCGCCGACGTCGCCGTTTGGCGAGTTTGGTGCCACGTCGCCTGGCTATGCGCCAACGAGCCCTGCGTACTCGCCCACGTCTCCGTCGTATTCGCCGTCATCCCCGGCTTATTCGCCAACGTCTCCGGCCTATTCGCCCACGAGCCCTGCGTATTCGCCAACATCGCCGTCGTACTCTCCTACATCGCCGGCATTCTCCCCTACCAGCCCGGTATATGGAGGAAACGAGCCGACCTCGCCAGCGTATTCGCCTACCTCGCCAGCCTACTCGCCGACGTCTCCTGCTTATTCACCAACGTCTCCAGCCTACTCGCCGACATCGCCAGCGTACTCTCCTACATCGCCAGCGTATTCGCCAACGTCTCCTGCGTACTCTCCCACGAGTCCTGCATACTCGCCTACTTCCCCGGCCTACTCCCCTACTTCCCCTGCGTACTCCCCTACCAGCCCGGCCTACTCCCCGACGAGTCCCGCATACTCCCCCACGAGTCCTGCGTACTCTCCTACCTCTCCGGCGTACTCCCCCACATCGCCGGCGTACTCCCCTACTTCACCGTCGTACTCTCCTAGTATTGGAAGTGGACGGTCTGCGTCTGGTTCTGGATCCAGTTCGCAGTACTCTCCTAGCTCGTCGCCCAAGTATTCGCCTCGCGGATCTACCGACAGTAACATGGACAAAAAATAACATGGTATGTAGACTAGAATTGGTTTTATTTAAGTGTTTGTAGTAACCAGTAGCCTCAGGAATTTAGACTGATCACCTCAAGCGTGAGACGAAGACGCGTCTCACCATGGAAATTAGGATGAGGTGCCACTATTATTGCCACGCCACAGACAGACGTCTGTTTTCTAACGTATTGAATTTAGTAGAAAATGTATAGTCAGAGAAATAGTGAGAAACACCACGTCAAGGCATCACGCCGGGTAACCTTGTATTACTTGATGGGGAAATTCAGCACTCCCAGGCTCAATCACGCTTACAATGTCGGACGTTGTGATCAACTCGGGGGCGTTCCACAAACGAGTGCGCCTGCTTCAGCGAGGAATCGCGGAGCAGGATCCTCAGTTGGATGGGGCCAAGAGTTTACTGGTGGTCATTGGCAAGAGTAGTGAAGAGAATGCGTACATGAAGAGCGCGGTGCTACACAACTGGCTGCTGGGGTACGAGTTTCCGTCGACGGCGATGGTCATCACCGCCAAGAAAGTGATTTTCGTCACCGGACAAAGCCAGGCAAAGTACCTGGAGACGATTGCGAACGGCGACAACCCCAGCGGCGTGGAGATCTGGGCCCGCAGCAAGGATGAGCAGCACAACCAGGAGTTGTTTAACAAGCTGGTGGCGTTTTTGGCGGCTGAGGGCAAGGTGGTTGGCCATATTCCCAAGGACCAGTTTACGGGACCGTTCATCACGCGCTGGAACGCAGTGTGGGACGCGGCCAAGGAAAACAAGGAGCAGTTTGACGCCATGGTCGACGTGTGGCCATATATTGCCAAGTTCATGGAGGTGAAGGACGAGGACGAACTCAAGGCGATTCGACAGGCTTCCAAGGCGTCGCAGGTGGTGATCCAGCAGTTTTCCGACGAGATGAGCCGGGCGGTTGACGAGGACACCAAGATCACGCACGAGCAGTTGTCGACCAAAGTGGAGGCGAAAATCGAAAACGCCAAGCTGTTCCGCGACCTGCAGCCAGAGGTGGACGCCAACAATTTATTTTGGTGCTACTCGCCGATCGTGCAGTCGGGAGGTGTGTATGATCTGAGGGCGAGCGCCATCAGCGACCGAAGACAGCTGACGCCCGGCGTGATTCTGTGCAGTTTGGGACTCAAGTACAAGGGCTACTGCAGTAACATTGCGCGCACGTACTTTATCAACCCGACGGCCGACCAAAAGACAAACTACGAGCTGCTGCTCAAGGCTCAGCAGAAGGTGTTGCAAGCCATTCGGGATGGCGTTGCATGCAAGGACGTCTATGCGCAGGCGTACGAGTATCTGCAGTCGAAGAGCCCCGGGCTGGAGCAGAAACTGACCAAGAACGTTGGGTGGGGCATTGGTGTGGATTTCCGTGACTCGAATGTTCTGCTCAATAATAAAACAACAAAAGCGCTCAAGAACGGCATGACGCTGAATGTTAGCGTGGGACTCGCGAACCTCGTGGACCCGCAGACCAAAAAGGTGTATGCGCTGCAGGTGGCCGACACTGTGAGGGTGCAACAGGATGGATACGTAATGTACACGGATCTGGACAAGGCGATGAGCGCAGTGTCGTTTATGATTGAGGATGAGGAGGACGACACAAAAACCAGCAAGACCAAGAAGGGCATGGCCGGGCGGGCTGCGACCAGTGCCAAGGGACGAAACGGCGTGCTGGACCAGGACACGGCTGTCAGTGCCAGAGTCAAGCTGCGCGAAAACACCACAAAGACTGCCGACGAGCTCGAAACCAAGCAGCGCGATGAAAAGCAGCGAATCCTAAGAGAAGAGCTGCAAGCGCGTGGCGAAAAGCAGTTTGCCGACACCAAGAGCGCGATTGCCACGGACGAAAAAGTCGAGCGCCGCAAGTTCGAGTCGTACAAGCGCGACACGCAGATCCCCAAGCAGGTGCAAGAACTCAAGATTGTGGTGGACTACCAGGCGCAGACCATTATCTTGCCGATTGGTGGACGCCCCGTGCCGTTCCACATTGCCACGTACAAAAACGGCTCGCGCACCGAGGAGGGCGGGTATGTGTATGTCCGCCTGAACTTTTTCAGTCCGGGCCAGGGCGCCGTCAAAAAGGACGAGATGCCGTTTGAGGACCCGAACGCTGAATTTATCAAGAGCATCACGCTGCGCAGCAAGGACGTGAATCGCCTCACGGAGACGTTCAAGAAGATCCAGGATCTCAAGAAGGAGAGCGTCAAGAAGGAGGCGCAAAAGCGCGAGATGGCCGATGTCGTACAGCAGGACCAGCTGGTGGAGTCGCGTAACCGGCGTCCACTGCGTCTCGAGATGGTCCAGATCCGCCCCGGTCCCGAGGGCAAGCGTGTTCCGGGAACGCTTGAGATCCACGAGAACGGATTGCGGTACCAATCTCCGCTGCAGGCAGACCAGCGTGTGAACGTGCTGTTTTCGAACATCCAGCACATGTTTTTCCAGCCGTGCAAGCAGGAGCTGATTGTGCTGATTCACTTCCATCTCAAGAACCCTATCATGATTGGGAAGAAGAAGACACAGGACGTGCAGTTCTACCGCGAGGCCGCCGACGTGGCGTTTGACGAAACCGGCAACAAGCGCCGCAAGTACCGGTACGACGACCAAGACGAGCTGGAGCAGGAACAAGAGGAGCGCAAGCGCCGCAAGGCGCTCGACAAGGAGTTCAAGTCGTTTGCCGAGCAGATTGCCGACGCGTCCAACCGGCAGGTGGTGATGGATATCCCAGTGCGCGACTCTGGGTTCCAGGGAGTGCCGTCGCGCAGTCTGGTGTTGTGCCAGCCGACCACCGAGTGTCTTGTGCAGCTGATTGATCCTCCGTTTTTGGTGGTGACGATCTCGGACATTGAGGTGGCGTGTCTCGAGCGAGTGCAATTCGGTCTCAAGCAGTTTGACCTCGTGCTGGTATACAAAGACTACACAAAGCCGGTGACGCACATCAACTCGATTCCTGTGACGCAAATCGACGATGTGCGCGACTGGCTGACCGAGATGGCCGTTCCCTACTACGAGGGTCAGCTGAACCTGAACTGGCCGCAAATTATGAAGACCATTGTAGCGGATCCCCACCAATTCTACGCCGACGGCGGGTGGAACATTATGTTTGCCGATGACGAGGCCGAGAACGGATCCGAGCAGAGCGAGGAGGAGTCCGAGTTTGAGGTGTCGGACGCCAACCCATCCGACGAGGAGGAGTCCCAGTACTCTGAGGAAGAGAGCGAAGGCTTTAGTGAGGAGGCCAGCGAGGAAGTCAGTGATGTGTCGGCCGACGAGTCCGATTACGAGTAATGTAATTTATTGTGTTGATATGTGGTTAGATTAATGTGATATATACCCTTGATCTGTAATGCTGAAATTAAGTTGCAGATTCAATCAGTGCCCAGGCGATGCTCGTCTTGTGGACGAAAAACAACCGGTGGCGGCCGCCAAACGGGGTGTTTTTCCGGACTCTTTTGTCCGGAGGCAACCCACCACATAAGGGAAAACCACTCAACCACCATTCCAATGCATATCTTCAACAATATCCCACTAACACAGACCAAACCCACGCACAACGGCATGCCAAGGCTCAGGCTCAGGCACAGGCTCTAGCCCAGGCGCAAAGTCAAGCGCAAAATCAAGCAAGAATCCAGTTCAAAATTACCCCGCATGTAATTCACAGCAACCGGTCCATGGCCCACGAGCTGTTCCCCAAGATTACCCGCGCGGCCCAGCTCTCCCACACCGGTACCTCGGAAGCAGACTTCATTCTCGGGCGCAGCCCGCTTTTGAAGATAACAGACCACCTGGTTAGGTGCACTGTGTTTGATCCGCATGGAAACGTCAGTGTTGTCTCGGGAGAGTACAAACGCTCGGACCTACTCTCGAAACACGGCCTGCTTCCTCGAGACCTGCGGAAGCTCGATATCGGCGTCTCGTCTCTTGTTCCTTCAATTTTGGTGCGAGACAAGTCCATATTGGTCAATCTCTTGCACATTCGCGCCCTCATCAAGGCCAACCAGGTTCTCATTTTTGACGCATTCGGATCCACGGACTCGCGGACACAATCCTTGTTTTACTACGATCTGGAACACAAGCTTAGACATGGATCAAAGACAATGGGCGGGCTCCCCTACGAGCTCCGTGCTCTTGAAGCCATATTTATCAGCGTGGTGAGCTCCCTAGACGCAGAGATGCAGGTGCTCAAGCGGGTTATCACCACCACCCTGGAGGAGCTTGAGCTGGACATTAATAGAGAACAGCTCAGGATGCTTCTGGTTCAATCCAAAAAGCTGTCGTCTTTCCAGCAAAAGGCAACATTAATCAGGGACGCCCTTGACGACCTGCTGGACCAAGACGAGGATCTCGCTGGACTCTATCTCACGGCAAAACTCGACGGAAAACCAAGAGACGAAGAAGACGACCACAGTGAAGCCGAAATGCTTCTCGAGTCGTACTACAAGCACTGCAACGAAATCGTCCAAACCGTCGACAACCTTAGCTCCAACATTCGCAGCACCGAGGAGATCATCAATATCATTCTAGACTCAAACCGCAACTCCCTCATGCTGCTAGACCTCAAATTCCAGATTGGGACCCTCGGGCTCAGTGGAGGCGCATTCATCAGTGCGCTCTACGGAATGAACCTGCAGAACTTCATTGAAGAAACTGACTGGGGATTTGCCTCGGTCAGTGGCGTTGTCAGTATAACTGCTGCCGTCATTATTGTCATGTGCCTCAAGAATCTGCGCAAAGTCCAGCGTATCACCATGATGTCCGAGTCTCGTCAGTCCTTTGGACGTGGATTTCTGGCCTGGTTCAGGAAAAATTGACGTCCAATGTACATATATGTATTGCACTACTAATCTACTAAGCATCAATTAGTTTTTTTTTTCTTTTATATAAATACAAGAGCATAGCTTCAGTAGTCCAGCTCGGGCTCGGTGGTTCGGGGCTTCTTAGTCTGCGGTTCCTTGTCTTTGGCTTGGGCTTTAAGGCTCGCTATCCTCTCGTCTATGTCAGGATACCTTGCTCTATACTTCTCCTTATCGGCCTCAACCTCTGCTAGCCAGTCGCGGGGAGGTTTCGGCCGAGGAATGTACGCTGGCAGCCGGATCTCTCTCTTGCGAGAGCTATAATCTGCGCGTCCTCCAGAGGGCCGGTCACGATCATCATCTCTGTCTCGTTCAGGAGAGCGATATCTCTTGCGGTCTCTTCCAGGAAGCGGCGGCAAATGGTCTCGGCCACCATCTCTATCGTAATAGCCGCCATCTCTACTCCGGCTTCTATTTCTACCCCCGCCATACGGAGGAGAAAGTGGCGATCGACGGCGATGATATGGAGGTGGCAGAGGAGACCGACTACGTCTTCTGTGCCTGTCCCAATCCCTATCTTCCGGTAAAGGCGATCGGTCGTATCGGTCTCTTCCTCTATACCCGCCGCCTCCCCTAGGCGGAGGAGGACCATATTCGTCGTAATCATCGTACCTCCGCCTATCAGACATTTCTCTTCCTCCGTCTCTGTGGTCTCTTGGTGGCCTGCGGTCTCGGCCGTCTCTCACATCACGGCCATTCCGGGTCCCAGGGTAGTCGTCTCTGTCCCGTGGGATCCTGGGGCGATCTCGGCCATCATTCCTATCCACGGATGGAGGCCGATGATTTTGGTTGCTTCTGGATGTCATTTCGTGAGATGCAGCGTACTGAGGCATGTCTTGTGGCAAGCACGGCTTCGGGCTGTTAGTGAAAAACGGGTCCTCGAGTGCCGCGAGTGCTGAGCAACGGGTGACTGGGTTCAGCGTCAGCAGCTTCGAGAGAAGCGCCCTCGCATCCACTGGTATATCGTAAAACTGTAGGTCGAATTGCCGAGTGAGGTTTCCCATGGCAATCTGGTTGGCCATGGGGAGGTCTCTGTACCCAGGCATTGTTTCCTCGGTGGGAGCGCCCACGAGCTGGAAAATTAGTGTTCCTTGATCCAAGTCAGTGTCTCCTTTCAGAATCGGGCGCCTCTTGAACATCTCACCAAATACACAGCCAATACCCCACATGTCAATGGCTGGTGTGTATCTTGTCTCGCCTAAGACAAGCTCGGGGGATCTGTACCACCGCGTCACCACCATTCGCGTGTACTCGCACGCGGCTTTGGGCGTTCCGTCCACAGTTGGAGGAGGGCCGATGAAATGTCTTGCCAGCCCAAAGTCCGCAAGCTTGACAATTCCTTGATTGTTGATTAGAATATTAGAGGCTTTGATGTCGCGATGCAGAAACTGGTTTTGGTGAAGGTAGTTGATTCCCTCCAAGAGCTGCAGCATATAGCACTTGATATGTGTGATGTCCAGTCGCACATCCTTGTTGTCGAGTAAACCCGTGAGGTCGTGATCCATATATGGTG
Organism: Trichomonascaceae sp. Y4102; assembly: GCA_023628915.1. Classification (NCBI taxonomy): domain Eukaryota; kingdom Fungi; phylum Ascomycota; class Dipodascomycetes; order Dipodascales; family Trichomonascaceae; species Trichomonascaceae sp. Y4102. The sequence goes on along the minus strand of JAMAJT010000007.1, from coordinate 169,900 downwards.
TCACCATGTACACGCTGCCGCGTTTTTTGAGAGCTCGGTCTCCGCTCTCCACCGACATTTCCAGTAACTCGATAATATTCTCATGGTGCAGCTCCTTGAGAATCCGAATCTCTCGTAAACTGGTAATAGGAAACCCCTCACTCTGGTTATGTCGGAATATCTTCTTAAGAGCCACAAGCTCGCCAGTTCCAGTGCGCTTGGCCTTGAGAACTTCTCCAAAGGTGCCTTTTCCTAGCAGTCCAACAAAAGTGTAGTTCTTCTTGACATTGGAACACCCAGTAAAACGTCTCCCGCTCATCTGAGTACAGTTTAGTGGTGGAGAAGCAGTACTGACTACACGCAATGGGTTAGGTCACTACTCCCTCACACAGTGTCCCGATGATAAATTAATATATATCTGGTTTTCCTCCCCAAAACCCAATGCAATTATGTTCTAGTCTTGTTCCATTGCTGTAGAGCCGGCAGGACTTTCCTCGCTAGTAGGAGCAGCCTCTTTTCTGACCCACGTTTTGGTCAGTTCACCCAGTTCGGGTGCAAAATCTGCGTTTTGGAAAAAGAATTTCTCGGCTGCTTTGCGTGATTTGAAGTCAATGACAATATCGGAAGGCGATTGTGGGCTCTGATCAATATGCTCAAACTCGGCTCCAATGGTTGTAAGATGCTCAGCCAATTGCTCTCTCTTTTCTGGCGGCACAGGCGAAACCTGAATAGATTTTGGCCGAAGATCTAGATTAAACCGTGCCATACCTCCCTCAAATCCTCCTCTACCGCCCCTTCCACCGCGGTACGAACCTCTAGCACCGTACGGGTGGTAGCCGCTGCTGCGTCCACGATAAGATGATGGCGCGCCCTGCGATTGAGCATCTTGGGAGATTCCCAGACTTGCAGCCTCTTGCTTAAGTGCTTCCAATTGGCGCTTAAGCGCCTCTGTTCCGGTGGCAGCATTGGCGGACTGCTCTGTATTTTGAGGTAGAGCAGCGAGAATCCTCTCTTGCTCCTCCAAGATCTTTGCCTTGATCGTAATGAGTTTGTTGAGCTTCTCCTCGTGTGCCTTTTTCTTGGCCATCTTCTCCTCAAACAGCCGCTGTTTTTCTTCCTGGATCTTCTTGATGGCCTCCATATCGATCTGAGGCTTCTCTGGGTCCAATTTTCTCCAGTACAGCTTCACGAACCGATTGTCGAAAATGACCGACGGGCAATTCCAAGCAGCCTTGGCCTGCTCGTGGGTTTCGTATTCGAGCTCCGCAATTTGCTGCTCCTGGTCTAATTTGATATTTGTTAGTGTTCCAAATTGACTAAAGTACCCGGATATCGCCTCCTCGTTGAACTTGTCCCTAGGTACTTTCTCTACTATGAGTTTCCTGTTAGCTGCGTACTCTGGACCGGGATCTTTGCTAGAAAGCTGCGACATGTACCCTCTTCGACCGGATCCTGGTCCATTTTGTCGCCCTCGTCCGGCATTCCGGCCCCCTCGTCCTCTGTTTCCGTTGTTTTGAGATGGACTGATATAGCCCTGATTGCTGGGAGAGACATCAGTGCCGGCACCCTCATTATTTCCAAAGTCTAGTTGTTGTCGGTTCGTCCTGAAACTCCGTCTGAATTCCTCTTGACCGGGAAATGTTTGAGAAAGTGAGCTCACGGCCTGCATCAGGGCCGCAACAAATGGCTCAGTATGGTCCTGAAGAAAATCTTTCAGCTGATCAATGCAAAGCTTGTGTAGTTCAGGCAGTGGTAGATCATGTCTCAAAAGCGCAAGTATATACTCACACATCACATCGGTATCATTTTCCACCAGCGGCGAAAGTTGCTGCAGCAACCATGGTTTTAATTGAGCCAACGTATTCTCATCGAGCATGGTGTTAGTCTTGGACCACTAGTGCTGATCAAATATATACTCGCTTACGCCCTAGCCCAGACAACCGAGATCCACCAAGCGATTCTTCTTCTAGAGGATTAGAGGAACAATGAATACCGCCAAAAACAAATCTCTATTTAAACGCATACTACACTTATAATAAGCAGTCACCAGCTGTCCAGAGTCCAGCTATAGGGCCAGCTGCTGACGGCAATCTCTCACAAAAGCAGCAAAGTAGTCACTCCGCTTCATCACGCTCATGCTCATACTCAGACAATGTGTTAATTAGCCCTGTCCTTCTCTCGAGCCTCAAACCGCGCTGTAGCCCCCTCGGGTGGGCCCACCAGCAAACGTGGCAGTGATTTTTCGGAAAAAGTCTCTGATGAGATAGGGAATGTCGCGGATGGTGTCTGACTGAGGCAGAAGATCTAGTCCCGTGAGCCCATACCTTTGGTAGTCAGTGAGTGCACGGGCCGCGAATATCACGACAATAAGAATAATCGCACTAATGAACATCCACTTGATGATCGAGCCCAGTCCGCTACCAGAGCTTCCGGAATCTTCGTCGTCTCCATCTTTATTTTTGTCGTTGTCGCCATTGTCTGGCTTCTTATCGTCATTTGGCGGGGTCTTGTCTCCGTCTTTGCCACCGCCACCATTATTTGTTGTTGGGCAAGCCAACGAATTCGACAGCTCAATGGACAGCTTGTTGTTATCCCAGCCAGTAAGTGTTGCTGCTGGAGGGTTCTTTATCACAGACGAGTCACACTTTAGCGTCAGCTCGGCACTCAGGTCTTTATAGTCTCCCCATTGACCGCCCGTGAGGGTTACCTTGAGGCCGCCGCCCTTGCCAATTTCTTTGATGTTGACGCCGGACTTAAACGAGTCGAGTTCTCCAGCTACTGGGATCACCTCCGTCACTTCCTCTTCTTTCTTATCGCTGAACTGGACAGATTGAACCCCGCAAACTTGCGAGCCCTTCGGGCATTCACTTAGCATGGGGTAGAGATTGTCAGTTGTTGGAAGCATACCATTGAGGCTGATAAACCAATTCATCGTTGTCGTTGACGGCGGCGTCTCTTTTGTGTCGACCAGATGAATAACCGAGTCGACCTGGGATAGGTCATATTGCCTACCGTCGGTCTGGTATTTTCCATCAAAGAATGCGCTGGCACTACCTAGCACCAGTGCCAGTGGTATTAACGCCCGGCTCAAACTAAAGGGATGCATGTTATGTCGCTCTTAGTGTCAATCGAAAGTGTCGGATAATGTGTGGCTAGGCTGGGAGGTGATGTAACTGGGACTATGTCTGCCGTACGCCGCATTTGTCAGTCAGGGGGCATGTTAGGGCTCTTTTACACAGAAATAATCGGGGCCGAATCGCTGAAAGCTGTCAACCATTTGCTTTGCCTCTCAGTAGATTTGCGATAATCCCACATACCAGGTTTTATCTGAGCCATACGTCAACATAATTTCGGAATACTTTGGCCAATAGCTCCCTGATGAGGTTGTCGAAAGGATTCTCCTCATTGGACTTGACAATGAGAATCAACCGAGTTGGAAAACAATGAGGCTTCGGTTAGTTTGCAAGCAATTCAAAACCATCGTATACGGAAATGCTAAATTCTGGGGTTACCAAAATGCCCTCGTCATCGTTCCAACGTCAGACAAAAGAGAGCTGACTGTTTGGCAGTAGGCCCCATCTGCTGTATGGATCCACGCCGCGAGTGTGTGTTTTCGAAACAAGGGCCGCTGTTGTATGCGCCAATGGACTTAATTTTTCATTGAAACGGTATACAACGTTCACCAAGTCCGCTGTTTGGAGGTTGACGGTATGTGCTCGCACGACTTGGCACGTATTTTGTGCTGCACGCCCCAATCTGACCCTCAGCGTTGTTGCATTTTCGGCATGGTCTTATTTTGAAAGCCCATTCAGGTTTCCAGAAAGACTTGTCGGTCTGGACATAGAGCTAGAATACAATGAAGACCAAGCAACACAAACGGCATCAGTACAGGTGCTGGATCTGTCCAATACAATGCTCCAGCATTTGAAAATTTACGACAGTGGTGAGGGGTTATACCGGCCAGGACCATGCCAGTTCCAAATCTACCTGCCGTCTAGTGTCACTCGTCTACATCTCAGCTCTGTAAACCTCCACGTTCAGCGACAAGACAATAACAAGCCGCAGAGTATAAGGGAACGTTCCATACTAATCTCAGACAACAACTCTGAGGTTTTGAAGGCACTGCTGGACCTGGAAATGACCAAACTGAGCCGCCTAGAAGTCTACCTCGTAGACTCAGAGGGCAATTATCCACGAGAACTCCTACAGTTCCAAGATGATGTAGAGTCCAGGGAATCCCGTGTAGATGAGCATCAACTGTCTGATCCAGTGCGAGAGCTTCAAATGGCCCAAAAAACCTACAATCAAGACTTTTCGACGTGATATACGTCTAGTTCGCGGCCAGCGGTATCACCATGTGCCTACGTTGCAGGAGTGTCTTTGGTCCTGACTGTCAAGTTAGGAGCTTGGCTTTCCTCAGTGTTGAGATCAAGCCAGCAGAGTTTGCCCTTTTTGCAAAGTGGGTAAGCGCTCCTGAACAAACTTTCAGCGCACAGCATAGCAACGCAGGACCCTGCTCAGGGTGAAACAGGGGGGAAAGCAAGGGTCCAAACGTTCGTGTGTGGGAGTGGGCAACTACTTTTCCTGGGTAGCTTTTAGTTATAGATAGCAGAGCAGCCAGCTCTGTCTCCAGAGATGGCTGCCGGTCAACCTAGACGTGACGGGAGACAAAGAAGAGGGTATAGGAAGTTTACCATTCCTGTGTATATCTTGAAAGGTCAAGCTTGAGTACACTGTAAGCCACCAGAGTAGCGATAGCAATATACAAACATATTCAAGACTACTATTAGTATATGTAAAACCTATGCGCCACATGTTAAGGGAATTAACACAAGTAAAAAATATGGGTGAGACGCTACGTTACTGGCGTCTGCGTTTGCGTGTGCGTGCGCCACTGGTCGACGAAGTACCCTCTGGGTTGTTGTCGTTGGCAACAGACGTCATCGATAAGGGAGCAGCAGTAGCGTGGCGTTCTCCGCCGTGCTGAGACACAGCTTGCGAGGTCGAGGCTACGCTGCCGGTACCAGCACGAGCAGAGTTGCGTTCTGCCAAATAGCGTTGCTCAAGCATGGCCCCCAACCGCTGCCGATGTTCTTCCCCATATTCGCCGTCCAGAATTCGTCTGAGGTTAGCGAGGGCAATCGCGTCCGGCATGCTGTCAAGGCGCGCATTCACTCGAAGCAGCAGAGGCATAGACATATTGGGCGGCACATTCTCACGATCGCGGGTGGCACGCTCATCTTGAGGGTTTGCACTATCGTGGTTGAGGTACATCGAGTGCGGAGGTGGTAAGAAACACGTCGCATGGCCAGTAGTCGCCTTATATGCAGTGGTAGGATCAAATAGGCTAGACTGTGGCCGTTGTTTAGATTGAGATTCAAGACCTGGTCTATCGACACAATAAGATAGCAACTGCGCACTGCATGATCGTTGGAGCTGGTCAACTGGAGAGGGTTAATCGCAACCTGTGGAATAACATAAAATATAAAGCAAGAGCGAGATGCAGATTGAGAAGTAGGCTCCTTGCCCTGTCCCTACTCGGTTTTCCTGGCCCACGTTCCTGGAACGACTAATAGGGTCAGTCATCATGGGCCTCGTCACGATAATAGGATCCGCGGCCCTCAAGTCAGAAACAATCGACGCATTTAAAGCAATAATACCAAATGTTCAAAGCCAGCGGGAACTTGGTGCTCGTGCAGCGGAAATCACCTTTCAAGGCTCGAAAGATACCCTCGGCGCAGACCAATGGGCTCAACTAAAACACAGTCTAGACCAGCAGGCAGACAAGCTGAGCAAGGTCGACGCGATTCTGCAAAGCCGAAAACCAAGCCCTGGTCTCATGGTGTTTGACATGGACTCTACTTTGATCCAACAGGAGGTGATAGACGTGATAGCCAGCTACGCAGGGCTGGAGGCCGAGGTCTCCGCCATCACCGAAGCGGCGATGCGGGGCGAGCTAGATTTCAACGCATCTTTAGCACAGCGAGTCGCTCTTCTCAAGGGTATTGATGGTAGCGTATTTGACGAGCTTAAAGACAAGGTGTCGTTCACGCCCGGAGCCCAAACACTGACCAAAGCTCTCCGCAAGCTGGGCGTCAAAATGGCTGTGCTCAGCGGCGGGTTTGTCCCACTCGCCAGCTGGGTCAAGACAACACTGGGGTTGGACTACACGTACGCCAACAACCTCGAGGTGTCGGAGACTGATGGGAAACTTTCTGGCACCACATTTGGACGGATCATCAATGGACAGGCCAAAGCCGAGATTCTGCAGGAGCTTGCCAAAAAGGAGAACGTTGCTATAGAAAACGTGGTTGCCGTTGGCGACGGCTCGAACGACCTTCCCATGATGGCCACGGCTGGGTTTGGCGTGGCGTTCAACGCCAAGCCCATTGTGCAGCAGAAAGCCCCGTCCCGGCTCAACACCGGGTCTCTGCAGGACATTTTGTACATACTAGGCTACACTGACCGCGAGCAGGAGTCGTTGATTCAATAGATAAATGGTTCAATAGAATGTTAGTACGCTAAAAGATGGGTTTTGGGGCTGGGGGCGGAGGCGGGGCGGCCGCTGCTACTGGAGAATGGAACGTGATAAACCCCTTGACAACGCCGATAATGCCGTTGAACAGCAGAATCTCTTCGCCTTCTCTGACGTTACTCAACAGGATCTTGCCCTCGACGACAATCTCCTGCTTGATGAGGTAGTGCCGGGTTACGCCACACAGACAGCCCGAGTTGAGCGCGGGCGTGATCCAGTGACCGTTGCGCAGAAACGCAACGTTGGTGATGCTGCCCTCCAAAATTTCTTTCTTGGTGTTGTACATGAGCACCTCCTCGTACCCGTTGGGGTCGAGTCCCGGCAGCACGCGCTTCCGGGATGCATTGTAGTGGGGTCTGTTTGTTGTTTTGAACGAGGTGAAGGGCGAAATCATCGTCGAGTGTGTGTCTACATAGACGGTGTAGATAGGACTGCCGAGTGGCGCATGGGGGTCGAGTCCCGAGAACAGGTCGAAGCGAGGAGGAGTGTCGTGCGCCTCTACTTTAAACTTGCCGTCCTTGGAGACCAGCAGACGCAGTTTGTAGGCCAAATGAGGGTCCAGCGATGCGATTTGCTTCTGCAGCTCTTTGAGCAGAAAGTCGTAGGGCACGTACTGTTCCCAATCAAAAAAGTCCATGGCAAAGTTGGTCCGCGATACATGCAGGCCCAGAAGGAAGAAACTGTCTTCTGTGATTTCATCGGGGTTGATTGATGGTGCTGCGAGTTGGCAGTCTGTATCAAGGGCAACGGCCGTCTTTTCTGCGTCACCACAAAATTCAACCGGGGCTACTAGCCCATTGCTCTGTGTCAGCCAGTAATCCTCAGCCAGAGGCCCAACAGGTATGTCGCCTGGCAGTTGGTAGCCTACTGGATTCTGGGAAAGCAATGGATTGAAGCGAGAGGACGCCAGGAACGGGTCGTACCTGATGGTACTGAGCAGCTCAAATTCAATGTCATTGCTCATGATGGGGTTTAGCAGCTCTATCAACTTGGTCACCTGGGCGTCGAGGGTTGCTGCAAACTGCGCATCGAGTGCGGCCTGAAGCTTTGATCGGGTGTATTTACGTTTTTGTCTGGCGGGCTTTCTTTTGCTGTTGCCGGTGTTGTTGGACTTTGTCGCTGATGCCTTGGGAGGCATGGTTGGCACGGCTGAAGTTAGCTGCTAGCTTGGTGCCTAGTTTGAGGACAAATTCAGGACTGATTGCGTCTGCCCACAGAACCGATTGTAATGGCTGCAATTCCAACATCTATTACTTTTATACCGATCCAAAGCCATGCAGGATGCCTCATTTGAGCGCCCCAGCCCTGGGCAAGGAAGCTGGAGAGGGGGGTGCTTTTCGTTAAAGCAACACAGATTGAGATGCGATTCAGGGATGAGACTATAGACGAGATAAGCCCCATTGGACAAAGGATATACATAGGATATCATTCAAGGTCTAACTGCTTGCCAACAGCAGATACACTCGAACGGCTCAGTGTCCCTGCACGCATGTGAAACATCCATCCCGCCTTGCCTACGGGCATTGAGGTAACTATTGGCAATGGCTTCACAAAATGCACGATGGCGAGCCCAGCAGTCAGAGCAAATCGACTATCCATCAACGTCCAGCAGCATGGTACAGTGTTTCGAATCAACTCGCCAAGAAAGATCTCCCGGTGCATATGCCTGCCGCATGCATGCACCTGCACGGTATACATCTAGTCACGATGCTCACAGCTAGGTACATACGCCGATGCAACGGCGGCAGGAACGGTGCTAACGGAGATGCAGAAGACTGCCTGACATTTAGACCTGCAATTCATCCATTGCTGTGGAACAAGCAACCAGAGTCAGGGTTTATCCGTCCACCGCCACAATAGTATCGCAGTAGCCATACTATAGCAGCATCCACAATCCTCATCTACTTCTACAGCAAAAACCTGCGTCTGAGTGGGACCGCCGATGTGAAAAACCAGTGGCACCGGTCCACTAAGAGGGGGAGAGTCCCCGCCGTCCCACCCTGGCCCCACCAACAGTGGCACAGGCCAGTGTGTTGCGCCCCTGAGTCGAGGGTTGGGACGGCCTTTTGTTTACGTATGTGTCTAATAGTGTCTGGGACATGGCAACCGCCGCACCATCGCGTCGATCGGACACAACCCAATCCAAGAGAAAGAGTCCAACCACCGGCAGCAGCAGACAATTAATATATAGTGCCAGGATGGACCGAAGCGACCGCCGACATGCGTACTTCTGGACCCAGCTCGACACTGTCGACCGCCAACTACAAAGCCTGTTTGACGAGTTGGGGCTGTCGGGAGAAGAGCGGCAACAACGAGAGCAATCCTTCTTCAAACTCATAAGCAAGGCCGTCCAGTCCCATGTAGAACAGGTTACCCGCGAACGAGACACACTGCGAGAGCAGTGTGTCTCGATGCAGCGGCAGGCGCAGCATATGATGAGCTCCGTCCCGGATGTGGATTGGGCTCCAATCCTAGGAGACTTGGACGAGCATGTTCGCCAGGAGGTGGGACCACCCTACACACTCATGTGTGAGTCACTCAAGGATGTAATTGGACAACTCAACACGGTGTTTGCCGAACGTCAGGCCCAGGTCGATCGGCTGGTGGGTGAGATCCGGGATCTCGCCTACAAGATGGAAGAGCCTCAACTGCTGCAGAGTATTTTGCAGCAAAATCCAGACAGTAGTAGCAAAGGCAACAACAACAACCTCTCTCAAGCCTACATTACTGAGTTGGGACACAACCTGCGACACCTCCAGGGAGAATACCAGAAACGCGTGGCTCGCATGGCACACTGCGCCACGTCCATTGTGTCTCTGTGGACAGAGCTAGGAACACCCCAGAATGAAATCGACCGCTCAATTGTACAGGGACGCAGCGACGTCAAGCTGCTTGGAGCGAAGAAGAGCGATCTCCTACGTCTGGCCGAGCTTATGCAGACCCTCGAGTCGGAAAAGGAGGCCAGGGAATCCCAGCTCTCGGCCCTTAGGCAGCAGGTGGCTGGGCTGTGGAGCAAGCTGTCGGAAGATGAGCTCTACGTGCAGCAGTTTGTGAGCAAGAACCTTGGTCTAACGGCCAATGCGTTGCAGGCGTACACAATCGAGTTGGCCCGGCTAGAAGAGAAGAAGCGCGAGCATATTGAGCTGTTTATCCAGGATGCACGTAAACAACTCAACGAGCTGTGGAACAAGCTGTTTATGAGCGACGCAGAAGTGCAGCAGTTCGAGCCGGCGTTCACCAGTATCTACACTGATGCATCCCTCGACGCACACGAACATGAAATTGCCCGTCTAACCGCGCTTTACGAACAGCGTCAACCGCTTCTGCAGCTGGTGGAAGCCTATTACGAACTGTGCAGAGACGAGCAGGCTCTTGCAAACGCAAGCAAAGACGCCTCGCGCCTCACGTCCCGCGGAGCCGGACGTCGGCTCCTCGAAGAAGAGCAAATGCGGAACCGTGTCCAGCGTCGCAAACCCAAGGTGGTCAATGATCTACGTACTGCCCTACTAAAGTTCCAAGAATCAGAGGGCCATCCGTTCATGGTGCCCAGTACATTTGCCCTGGACGCCGACGGCATGGATGAGGCTTTGGCCGGCATAGGACCAGACAGACAGGACCAGAATCTACTCGAAACCATTGAGACTGAGCTTAGCAAGATTTCTCTGATGCAAGGTAGGCGTACCGCCGCCGGAGGAGCCGGAACCGTTCGTTCAGGCTCTTCTCTAGGACGCGCAACAAGTATGAACAATTATGCTGCTGCTGCTTCTGCTTCAGGAGCAGCAAATGGAGCAGCAAATGGAACAGGAAACGGCAAAGACTTTGCTCGCCCCATGAGTCAAAGTAGCGTTAGGTCTACAGCGACTCCCGCACTGCGCCGGCCTCCGTCTGAAATGCGAGGCTCTTTCATGTCTACATCAAGCTCAAACTCGTCACTGTCACGTATGGGATCCTATTCGCCTACAAAGAAACCTTCTGGTGGTCCTGGGTCTCCCGGCTCGTCACTGAGCCGCCAGGGGTCTACACAACAGCGAAGCTTTGACGGTAAGCCATTGTTTGGCAGCAGTGGCAACGCTAGCAGCGCCAGTGCGTCCAATCGAGCGCGCACAAACTCTACTGCTAGCACTGCCAGTAGTGGCCATGGTCGCTCTGGATCCATTAAACGCGCGGGGTCCAGTCTGAGCTACTCCCAGCGATCCAACAACAACCTACACGCACAAATCCAGTCATATTCATCTAGCGGCAACGTAAAGAGTATGATGAAGACGGGCGGGCGCCCTGGTCACCAACAGGGGTCCAAGTCCCTATCAATGTCTACTTCTTCTGCAGCCTCTGAAAACTGGGAGACGTATGATGGCAATACCAGCGACGAAGACGAACAGATGAGATCCAGCCAGTGGTCGAATTCCAGTGCAGGGTCCCAGGGGTATGGCCGGCATAATAATCCCCATCAACTCCCCCACCAGGCGCCTGTGTCCCAAGTTACAAGCAGCAGTGTCGACGAATTGGACTACTAACGATAGATAATGTACAGAATGTATGCACGTATGAGACAGCTTATGCATGGGTGATGCACGGCGCTGGGCAATATATGTAACTTTAAGGTGACACTTGCGACTGTGATCTGATTTCTATTCTTCATATCCTCATCATCACCACCGCCACGACTTTGCGCCATCATCATCACCGACGACGACGACATGGACACCCGTGGGTCTGCATCTCCTGGAAGTAGCAGCAGTGGCCGGAGGTCGCTGGACAAAGATGCGTTGAGGGGAGGAATGGGACACAGCCCCCACGAGCAAACGCGTGGACGACGTCCAGCCAATTCGCCGCTCCACATGCCACTGAGTGCAACCTCTGGTATGCTAGGAGTTGACAGTCCGCCGGCCATCAAAACACCCAACAATCCTGCTGAGGTGTTTGATGCGCTGGAGCGAGAGAATGAGAATATTGTTAACAAGCTGCAGCGGGAAATCTCGCATCTGAAGCAGGAGCGCTCACGCAGCCGCTCGCAGTCAACGTCATCTTCGTCTTCTATCTCACGCAATCCCTCAATGAAGACGGTCTACTCTGATGCCCATGGACATTCACATGCCCATCCCCATGGCAGCGCCGGGGTGGGAGATGAGAGTGGGCCAGGAATCCAGCGGTCCAGCCGTGGAAGCTTCAGCCATTCGGAAGATAGCAATCTGGTGCAGACTTTGCGGAAGGAAAATGAGCTGCTGAAGAAGAAGCTGGCGGACCTGAGCATCAGGCTCACCGAGAAGGACAAGGAGCTGGAGTCGCTCCAGAAGAAGGCGACGACGACGACGACAACAACCCGTTAGACGATACAACCAGGCAGGGACGTACAGATACTGACAAACGCACACGTAAAATATTATTTATCTAATAATCGTGAATGCCCGACGGCCAAGTGTAATCGAGGTCGGGGCCAAGAATAGAGCGGACGTGGTTGACGAGCTCGTCGTCGCTGGCTTTTAGTCTGGCGTCCGACTGAGCCTGCCAGTACATGTCGACTGCGTTTTCCACCTCCTTGACCGAGGTCAGTCCAAATACGGTGGGGGAGTGAGCGCGCATGGCGAATCTCGCCGCAAGGTCTGCGATTTCAACCCCCTGTGACGCAGTGTACTCGGCAGCCTTGTCCACACGGTCCTTGAGGTGCTGAGGAGCAGGATGGAACTTGTGGGTGGAGCCTGATCTCAGCAAAGACATGCTGAGAGGAGAAGCGTTGACCAGCAGGCCAACCTTGGCGTCGCTCGTAAACTTATCAATGTAGTTTAGCAGCGTAGTGTTTTGCAGGCACAAATTCGAGTAGCTGAGGACAACATCAAGGGGCCGTCCGAGTTTGTCGAGGATCGTGCCAGCTAGTTCACTCAAAAACTTGACTGGGTAGCCCGAGATTCCCACTGTACGGACAAGTCCCTCATCCTTCATCTTGAATGCTTCCGATACAGCCTCGAGCGACTCGTTCACCGACACAAACTCCACGTCGTGAATATACAGAACGTCGAGGTACGTGGTGCGCAATCTCTTGAGACTTCGCAAGGTAGACGCTCGGATGGACGATGCGGCGTAGTCGAAGTCGGCTTCGCCGTTTCGTCCCGCCTTGGTGCATATTTGATACGACTCTCGCGGGAATCTATCTTGGATCCTTTCAAGTGCCTCACCAATAATGTCTTCGGACGGTCCGTAGTAGGTGGATGTGTCTACGGCGGTGATGCCGAGCTCAAATGCGCGGGCCAGTACTTTGTCTGCATTCTGATCATGTGGATCATCAGTATAAAGGAAATTGAACACTCCACCGCCCAGAACAAGGTTTGGCAGTCCGCTACCACTGGGGATTTTTTCTAGAGACATGGGTCAGCAACCCCACGCCAACGTGGGTGCATCTACACTCTACTATACTGAACCTTCATAATTCCAACCAATAAATAGACTAGCGATCTTTGGAGAGATACGAACCCATCCAGCGGGTCAGCAGCAGCTCCTCGACCCGATCCAGATGCCTGCGTGGGGGAATGTCGCTGGATGCCACTTTTTTCTCCACAAAGTTGCGTAGAACCGTCCTCGACATGAGCGGGTCCTTCTCACTCTGCCGAAGAACACGATTCACAAGGTACTGCTCCACGGGGTCTGAAAGCGTGCTCTGATCAAAAACTGAGCAAAGTTCCCGCAACACAATGGCATCTGTAGACGTTTGGTCCACTTTGTGTAGTGTCTGTTCCAAAGACCGTGACAAAACCGATTTGCGAGAGTCGGCAGCAGTAGCAGCACTACCACCACTATTACTACCATCAGAGCGATTGCTTGACCGTGTAGAAGACCTCTGGCTCGGAGCCCTGCCGAGTGATGCCCGTGACGCGGAACTAGCCGGTCGGTCTGATCTAGATGATGATGATGATGACGGTTGCGGAGACGGAGACGGTGATGACTGCGGAGTAGACGACGATCCCACAAGAGTCGAAGATGAGTCAAACGACATGGACGACGACGAAGATGACATCCGCGACGCCGAAGAACGCGTTCCTGAAGAACGCGTTCCCCGTTTCCAGCGATCTCTGGTGTCTGATGGTGCCTGGGGCTTGGCGTCTCCAGAAGAGGGTCGGAACAGAGCAGAAGATCGCTGGTTTATGCGAGAAGGAGTGATGGGTTTGAGCGTTTGGTCATCACGGCTGCTCAGTGAGCCATTAGGAGTGGTGTCCGAAGTACTCGCCATGCGAGGGTGGACTCGCGCCTCGTTACGGGGTTGGGGCTCAGACTGACTTCTAGAGTGTGATGATGGGATACGGGGAAGTGGCCGGCCTGGCGTTGTTGGGGCTACAGGTTTGACTGTGTCAAAATCCCACGAGTCATCGTTAATACTACTTCCCACATCGGAGGTGATTGTTGTTACGTCGATGGTTTCAAACCCGTCTGCCGGCTCTCCTCCTGGAGTACTGGGCTCACTGGTGCCGCTACTCCCGTCGTCACTGACAAATTGCACTTTGGCCAGACGCTGACTCACCAGGTTGCGTAGTGGCTCTTTATCCAGCGCAGCAGCCTGGGTAACAAACTTGTGGCGCAATAGCTGGCGGACCGTTTGTCTTTGCTGGGGGTTTTTCTGCAGACATGTCGCGACAAAATCTTTGAATTCGGGCGAAAACGACGTGCCCTCCAGCGACGGCGCATTCTGCCGTGGAATGTACATGAGCACCTTCATTGGGTGGATATCTGCGTGCGGAGGCTTGCCGTTGGCAAGCTCCATGGCGGTGATGCCAAGTGACCACACATCCGCCTTGAAATCGTAGTCTTTGCGCGAGATGACCTCAGGCGCCATCCAGAACGGCGTGCCCACAAACGTGTTGCGTCTTGAGAGATTGTTGGACAGCTGCGTCGCCACTCCAAAGTCCGCAATCTTCACGTCGCCGTTACTGGCTACCAACACGTTGGCTGCCTTGATGTCTCGGTGGATCTTGCCGTTGTTGTGGAGGTATTCGAGTGCAGCTAAAAGTTCCCTGCACACAATGGCAATGCAAGTTTCAGGAAATGGACCTACGTCTCGTAGCAGGTCTAAACACGATCCACCCCCTAGATACTCCATGATGATCCAGAGCTTGTATCCCTTGACAAAGCAGCCGTAGTACTTTGTGACGCGGGCGTCGTGGCACGCGGCCAGAATTGCGATTTCCCGCTGGATCTCCTCGATCTCATCGTCGCTATTCTCCATATCAATTTTCTTGATGGCTACAGTGTTGCCGGTTACAAGGTCCTGCGCGCGGTACACCACCCCAAAGCTGCCGCTGCCCAGCATCTTTTCTATCGTGAACTGGTCTGCAGCAAATACCCGTCGAGACTGCGCTTGCGTCTGGCCGCGACGGGTCATTGCTTGGGAGTCTGTCCTTTGGTGATGGTGGTGGTTCATAACTGCATGGGTCTGTTTGTTTGTTTGTTGTGCTATTTCCGGCTAGATTGAGTTGTGTTTGGTACCGCGCGCCATCTAAGGTTGGCGAAACACAAACTGACAATACTGCAAAATCAATTGATAATACACGCTGTCGCAACTACAGCATACTGCCCAGCGATTCCAGAGCTGAGAGGTACCTGATAGATTCTATCTCTAGTGGTTTATATATGAGATGGCTAGTATTATAGGTTGTTGTGCGTCTCAACCTATTTCCCTTGTCGCAACCAAAGGTTGCATTCTATTAGGGAAGCATCTTTGACATAAACTCTGTCAGGGAATTGGATCTAGGGGTTCTGCTGTCCATGAACAGCTATATCAAAGGCCGATTCCGCGTTATTCAAGTCCCACTCGACAGTAAGCTTCATTGAAGGCTCACAAGCATATCTTCAAACCATAATGACAATAGGTGAAGCATTCCTTGCCTGACTTCGTTCACAGTTGTCTCGATGTGAAGTCCCGCATACCGAGCAAATGACCGTGCAAGTTTTTGTCTGTTCAGCGGTATTGTCGAAACTGGCACCCAACGTTGAATGGTCATAAGTGTTTGGGACTGTCCTTGATAAGCCTAATAGTTGGCAGCAGCTTTGCACTATTCAAGTGCGTCTACCAGCCTTTCTGCCATCATGAGAGTCACTTACACCATAATGGCGAATCCTTTCTCAACGTGACCTTAATAAACATCCAACAGCATGTTGACCAGGATGTACTAACGATCGTGATCAGTATGAGATAACCTGGTTATTGACAACAATCAGCATGGGTCCATAGTCATTTTGCAGTCTACTGCTCGTAGTTCTGATTAGAGGAGGAGCCTCGAAGTGACTTTGATGGGAAGCGTTTCTTTAGGTAGCGACGGTCAAGGCTGCAGGTTGGCACAAGGATTCAGCCGTATTTCGCGCCCTGTACCCTCAAACGGGCTATCAGCAAAAGAAAATAAGGACATAATAGGACACAAAAGGACACAATAGCTAGGTTGCAATAAAGCACCATGGTTGTAAAGATGTACATTCCAGTGGGATGCCAATTGTTTTGAACTGCCGCCACGACAAAAGCCCCGTTCAGGCATTCAGGCAACAATGCCAGCATGTAATCATCACCTGCTATCGGCAGCAGTAGGACGGCTTAAAGCTCATTTCTACAGCGCAATGTTCTTTCGATAAGTCAATAAGTAATGGAGTTGAATTATTGTTGATGTACACCAAGAAGGTGCAAAAACTCACCACTCCATTGAGTGCAACCTTGTAGCTAACACACCAGGCTCGCACATGACCAATGCAACACCGACAGATCGACCGGCTCAACGAGCTAGAGCTTAAACAAGGTGTTTTGCCAGAAGCTTCATGGCACAACGACTACAAAGACACTGCGTACATTTATGTTGGTGGGCTGGACCCGCGTCTCACCGAGGGGGACATTCTCATTATCTTTTCGCAATATGGTAGCCCCACACACATCAAGCTAGCGCGAGACCAAGATACTGGCAAGTCAAAGGGATTTGCGTTTGTGAAGTACGATGACCAGAGGTCGACGGTGCTGGCTGTGGACAATCTCAATGGAGCCCAGGTTCTGGGACGCACCCTCCGAGTGGACCATACACGGTACCGCAGCAAAAAAGAGGACGACGCCGAGGATTTCCGGCAGATGGATCTTTTGAGACAAAAGGTTGTTGCGACTTTTAAAGCGTCGACGTGAGGCAAATACTAACTAACAATAAATTATTACAAGGAGGGCTTGGACTCGGCCGTGCGCTTTTCCAATTCGAGTTTCCGCAGATAGGTACTGCTGAGCTTCTCGGGCTCTGCATTCGAGTCGCCGCCAACCAGCTTAATCTCAATGATCTGAAGGGTGTTCCAGCCCTTGTCAGCCCTTAGGGCGTTGACACTCTGGCCGCCGCCTCTAGTCTCAGCGCTGACTACCAGGGCTTGGATCTCCTGGATGGTGGCGGTGGGCCCGTAGATGTCGTTGATCATTTCGATTTCGAGCTCAAGGCTGGGAAACACATACTTCATGAACTTAATGACCTCGTCTTTGCGGGTGGAGAATGGCTGCAGGGCCTCTGCGTACTGCTTGTTGCGCAGTAGCTCGGGGCCGGTGATGCCGATAATGAGACGGTCGCGGGCGAGAAAGCCGGCAATGGTGAGCAGCACCTTGTGGCCGGCGTGGAGATGGTCGAACGTACCGCCGACGGCCACAGAGCTGTACTGGGCGCTGGCAATGTTTGCTCTAAAACGCTGGTCCTCGACGACCTTCTCGTATTCTTTCTCTTCCTGCAGCAGTTGCAATTGCTCCTCTTCTTCGTCATCGTCTTGGACATTCTTTGGGTGAGTTGACGGCTGTGATTGCGCATGTGACTCGGTGTCAGACGAAGAATGCTCAACCACAGACAAAGCTCTGTCTCTGACGTACTCGTCTTCGCCCTTGATTAGTAGAACAGGAAGGGTCTGGATCACGTTGGAGTCGGCCATCAGACTGCGGAACAGCCGCGGAAGCCCAAAGCTGTGCTGGGGAGCAGCAATGACCTCCCACTTTTGCTTGCGCTTGCGCTCCAGGTCTAGTCCGTCGATGAGCACATTGACGTCTAGGGACTCACGGTGGGGTTCGGCTGTGCTCTTTTCGCGGCTAATGGCGTATAGTTCTCTGACGGTTGTTTCAAGTTCCGCGAGGCTGCGGGGCGTGCGCATCACGTAGATGTCCAACCGCCCGTTGGGCATGGTCACATGCATGCATTGTGAAATAAATGATTCATAAAAGGCCCTTGGTCGGTCCAATTTGTCCAGTAGCGCTAGGGTGTTGGAGTAGAGCATTGTTAGTGTGGGGATTCAACTGGGAGCTTAACGCCCCACAAGGAACAAGGCTGACGATAATCCACAAGTCTGATTATAACAATAATCTCCATACAATTACAACCAAGCCAGGTGAAACTCCGGCTGCGACATGCAGCACAAACTTACATAGACGCTTCTAGGACCTAACATGTATGGTGTAGGTTGTGCGGCAATATAGTGGCATAGTATGTTCGACGTTCACATATTGGTTTCACACAAACTTAACTTTCAATATGGAGGCATCCAGATGGGATATAAAGCAGGTGAACCAGTGTCTAACATGACCCCCCGGCTACTAAGATGAAGAGCTTTCTTATTGTGCTGGCCACGGTTTTGGCCTCTACTACTGCCGCCAGTTCTACTGGGTCCTCCACTCAGTCTTACGACAACCTTGTCAAGGCTGCTGCTCGGGGGGTCATCAACAATCATGACCTGATGAACGGAGACGGTGTTTCGACCGCGTCTCTGCGCAACCTGGGATCCGAGGTGTCGCAGATGATTTCTGCCATGCAGAACTCCCCCGACAAGGTGCCAAACAGCCTTGTAGACTCTGTGGTGAAGCCCTATGTGGAGTCGGTAGCCAGTGTGGTTGCGTCGCTGCATGGAGCCGCATCAAATGACACTATCCAGCAAGAGCTGGGACAGCCTCTGGTCCAGCTGTATCAAACAGCCAATGCTCTAGGACTCAACACGGACCAGCTGGCCCAAGGCATGGCCAGTGTGGGTCTCACCAATATTGACGTATCTCTCTCCAGAAGAGATTACGGATATTCTGAGGGAACAAAGATGTTTGCTCCTGTGGCTGATGCCGTCAACCAGCTGTTGTCAGCACAGAACTCTGCCTCGGGACTGATCTACAGAGATATTGATGCGCTGGACCACATTGTGGACGCCACGACTAGCGCGGTGGGAACGATTCTGGGACCGTTCACCGGCAACCTTGTGACGGGAGTTACTGATTTCCTCAACGGGCCGGTCATCCAGTCCATCAACCACGGAACGTTTGCTGTGCTGGCACGGTTGGTCGGCGACCCTGCCGATGCGTTCCTCATGGACGTTATTCCCATTGCAATTCGCTTCAGTGACACTGTGGCCAACTTTGCCCAAGCCATTGTCGGACTCAACATTGACGCAACCAGCCTGTCGCAGACCAACCTGTTGCTGCGCAACCGGATTGTGCAGCTCAAGCCGGACGCGCAATTTTCAAAGGAGATTCCAGGACAAGCCTCGCTCGCCCTGCCTGCAATGTCGGAGTTGGCGACTGCACTCCCGGCCCTTGGCCTGGATGCATCGCAAGTGTCTGCGATTGAGAGTGTGGCACAAGTGACATCGGCTGTCGCAGAACCCAAGACTGACGATAATTCGGCCCAGGCAACCGCCGCTGGATCGGCGGTTGCCAAGCCTGAGGTTACCTCGCAGCCTGCTCCTGCCCAGACTGCAGCTCAGACTGCAGCTCCGACCACAGCTACAAACACCAACTGGTGGTGGCCCTTCCACAAATCTAACCTCAGAAAGAGAGACGACCAATGCCCTTCTCCTGACCCTAGTGCTGTGGCCCAACAGCTAAGCAAGCTCGTGGGAATGAATGCCCCAGCCACGGTGACGGTCACTGCGGCAGCAGCAGCAGGCGGCGAGGCCGCTGCTGCAGCTGCAGCCACGGGTGTTAACGGTGTCAACCCCGAGTTCCTTGAACTCGTCAAGCACGTGCCCATGGGTATCCAGAACCGCGTAGCCGGTCTTGTCGGGGAGTTTGCTCCCAATGGCACCCTCGACACTAGCAAGATTGCTAGTGTTGCACAGGCTGCAGCATCCAGAGCCCCCATGGCTGCAAAGAACATGGCAGCCATGTGGGCCGCTGCAGTTCCGTCCGACCTGCCTGCAAGAATGAGCAGTGCTGCAGCAAACCTTCCATCGGATGTTCCCCCGGCAGTTCGAGCGATGCTGCAGAATGTTCCCTCTGATCTTCCTGACCGCATCAGCAGCATGGTTGATGCCATGCCCACGGCCCTTCCTCCTTTTGATGCACAGAACCTGCTGGCGCAGGCCAGCATGTTTGCCAGTATGGCACCTGCTGCTTATGCTCAAGTGACGAATGCTGTTAGTTCTGCAGCAGTTCAGTCGGCTGCTGCGGTTCAGTCTGCTCCTGCTACTGCTCCTACCCAGGATCAGCCCGCTGAGGACCAGAATGCCATGCTTGAGCAGCTGCAGTCTCTTGTGGCTGCGCAGGGCACTGCGTAATTCTTTGTTTGTAGCTGGAATACATTTATTTATATGGGATGTATGGGTTTACCTGGTGGAATATACTCTAGATGTAAGTTGAAGCCTAAGGTTTGTCTGCCTGCATGGATCCCCCCATCACCAGAACCAGCGGCAGATACGTCCCTCCAGCCAAGCTAAGGCAACAGCAGCTGGAACTTGAGCAAAAAGAACAGAGTAAAAGTCAAGATGGACGAACGTCGCGCGAGGTCCAACGACTAAAATGGGACGCCCTCAAGAAACAGGTGCATGGAGCCGTCAACAAGGCCAACACCAGCAACCTTGGAGTGGTTGTGAGAGATTTGTTTCGCTTGAACATTGTGCGAGCACGAGGCAGTTTCTGCAAAAGTATCATAAGAGCACAGGCACAAGCACCCATAGAACTGTCAGCAGTGTACGCGAGTCTGGTGGCTATAGTCAACACCAAGTTTCCAGAAATCGGCCGGCTGCTGCTTACTCGACTAATCATACAGTTTAGGCGGTCATTCAAGCGTGGAGACAAAACCGGAGAACTAACCAGTGGGCTGTTTTTCGGCCATTTGGTCAACCAAAGGGTGGCCAACGAGATTGTGGTGCTCGAGGCGCTCGAGCTGCTACTCCATCCGCAATCTGTTTCGAATGAAAACTGCGAGACGGCTGTGGCAATTACTCGAGCGTGTGGCTCGTACCTTTTGGCAGAGTGTCCCATGGCGCTCAGCCAGGTTCTGGACAAATTCCGCCATGTGATACACGAAAATACTCAGCTTGAGTCGCGTACGAGGTTTCTAGTGGAAAAGCTACTACAAGACCGCCGCAACGAGTTTGAAGACTATCCCATTATACCCGAGGGCTTGGACTTGGTGGAAGAAGACGATCAGGTCACGCATACTCTCAAGATTGACGACCCAAATCTCAAGGGCGAGGAGACGCTCAATGTGTTCAAGTACGATGAGGCGTATGATGAAAACGAGGCCAAGTATGAGGAGATGAAGAATGTCATTCTTGGCGAGAGCGATGACGGGGAAGAGGACGAGGAAGAGGACGAGGACCACGAAGAAGCAGGCGACGAAATGGTCGAAAACGAAACAGCCGAAAACGAAATAGAAGGCGAAGACGACGACGACAAGGAGATAATAGTGGACATGACCGGCAGTGAACGGACAGAACTTCGACGCAAAATCTACCTCACAGTCATGTCGACCATGACGATTGACGAAATTGGCCACAAGCTTCTGAAACTGGCCGACTCTAACAGCGACAAGCATATCGTCGATATGCTTGTCGAGTGCTGTTCCCATGAGAAAACATACAACCGCATTTTTGGAGGCGTGTGTCAGCGGTTGTGTCGCCGATCTAGAAGTTGGCACGAGCTATTCAAGGACGAGTTCCGCTCTGTTTACGATAGCGTGCACCAGTACAGTGTAGCGCAGTCGCGCAACGTGGCCAAGCTATTTGGGGTTCTCTTTGCGAGCGATGCGCTTGACTGGTCTGCGTTTGAGTATGTGCACATGAACGAGCACGAAAGCACGGCCTCAACCCGAGTGTTCCTTAAGGATCTATTTGATGAGATGAAAACAGAGCTGGGTATTCCCAAACTGGCGGACCGGTTCAAAGAAATGTATCTTGAGCCATACCTCGCGCACATGATGCCGTTTGGGCCCGATGTTCCTCTGGCCGACACTGTCTTTTCAATCAACTATTTCACAGCAATCGGACTAGGCAAGCTAACAGAGGATATGCGTCTTTGGCTTGAGCGAAAACAAGAGGAGCAGGCCATGAAGGAGGAGGAGGAAGCCATCAAAAAGGAGGAGCCAGTCAAAGAGGAAGACATTAAACAAGAAGAAGCCGTCCAAGACACTAACCGCAAACGAAAACGGGACTCTTATGAAGACGTCAAGGTCGAGCCCGACATGGAACGGCCGAGCCGCCGCAAAACCGCTGTTGACTACATGTAATTAATTATCTATTAAATAGAGGGTGTAAGTCACATGACTGGCCCCAACAAATTACCCGGCCTTGGCCGGACGGTTTTTGGGTTGAGCTTGGCCGCAGGAAACTCTGCGTTTCTATAGACATGTTGAAATCGGCGCTCATCAAAAAACCGCTGGCCCGCGTGGCCATGCGCACATCTGTGCGCACCTATTCTTCTGGTAAGTGATTTCTTTGATTGAAGGCACTACAATGATGGATCGAGCAAGGACCATGGCCTGTGCTGACACATCCATTTCCCCGAGATCACTAGGGAGAAGGAGGAGGACACCAACACAGTGCGGCAACCGACGGAAGCACAGTCAAAGCCGACAAGACAAGTCCATGCGAAGGATATCAGTGTCTATGAGATTGTAGCTACGTTGGAATGTGTCTTTGAATGTGGCTATCTGATTATTGTCGACCGCTGGCTGCTGTTGGTCACCCTTAGTAATGTCGGAACCGGATTCCGTACTCCGTCGGTGATGGGGGTTAGGTCCCTTGTGAGAAAACACAACAATCAAATAACGACATAATACTAACCAGGCAACACTGACCTGGACGTTGTGGTCATTGGAGGAGGTCCCGGAGGATACGTTGCTGCCATCAAGGCAGCTCAGCTCGGACTTAAGACTGCTTGTATTGACAAGCGAGGTGTTCCTGGAGGAACGTGTCTCAATGTGGGATGCATTCCTTCCAAGGCGCTTTTGAACAACTCGCACCTGTACCATCAGATCCAGCACGACACCAAGAAGCGTGGAATTGAGGTTGACGGAGCCAGAATCAACATGGAGCAGTTTATGAAGGCCAAAGACGACGCCGTGACTGGTCTCACCAAGGGTATCGAGACTCTGTTCAAGCAGAACAAGGTCGACTACTACAAGGGTACTGGATCGTTTGAGAGCGAGAACAGCGTCAGCGTCAAGCCTCTGGACGGAGGTGAGCCCGTTACTCTGAACGCCAAGAACATTATCATTGCCACTGGATCGGAGCCCACTCCCTTCCCTGGAATCCAGGTTGACGAGGAGCGCATTGTCACCAGCACCGGCATTCTGTCGCTGAAGGAGGTGCCCAAGAAGCTTTCGATCATTGGAGGAGGTATTATTGGACTTGAGATGGCCAGCGTGTGGGCGCGTCTTGGGTCTGAGGTTACCGTTGTTGAGTTTATGAATGCTATTGGCGGAGCCGGCATGGACGGTGAGCTCAGCAAGCTGGCACAAAAAACCCTCAAGAAGCAGGGCATCAACTTTAAGCTCGGCACCAAGGTTGTGTCTGGCCAGAGAGAGGGCGAGATGGTCAAGATCGAGGTGGAGAATGCCAAGACCGGCAAGAAGGAGACTCTTGAGAGCGATGTTCTTCTCGTGGCCATTGGACGCCGTCCCTACACTGAGGGACTCAACCTCGACAAGATTGGGGTTGAGAAGGACGACAAGGGCCGTGTGATTATGGACAATGAGTACCGCACCAAGTTCCCCCATATCCGTGTGATTGGAGACGCCACCTTTGGCGCCATGCTTGCCCACAAGGCCGAGGAGGAGGGAATCGCTGCGGTTGAGTACATTAAGAGCGGACACGGACACGTGAACTACGGAGCCATCCCCAGTGTTATGTACACCCACCCCGAGTTTGCTTGGGTGGGA
The DNA here is from genome assembly GCA_023628915.1 of Trichomonascaceae sp. Y4102. Classification (NCBI taxonomy): domain Eukaryota; kingdom Fungi; phylum Ascomycota; class Dipodascomycetes; order Dipodascales; family Trichomonascaceae; species Trichomonascaceae sp. Y4102. Next base: position 146,272 of record JAMAJT010000007.1, on the reverse strand, counting down.
CAGACTGAGGAGCAGGTCAAGGAGGCCGGCATCAAGTACAATGTTGGAAAGTTCCCGTTCCTGGCCAACTCGCGTGCCAAGACCAACCTCGACACTGAGGGTCTTGTCAAGTTCATTGCCGACAAGGAGACGGACCGCATTCTCGGAATCCATATTGCTGGCCCCAACGCTGGTGAGATGATTGCCGAGGGTGTGCTTGCCATTGAGTACGGCGCCAGCTGCGAGGATATTGCCCGCACCTGCCACGCCCACCCCACTCTCTCCGAGGCATTCAAGGAGGCGGCCATGGCCACCTACGACAAGGCCATTCACTGCTAAGGAGCATGTAGATATCAATCAATTTTTATTGCAGACGGTTAGCTTTTTTTTGTTTTTTTTTGTACCTGGACAGATTTTATCAAGAATCAACTTTTATTCTGCCTATTATGGGCTCGAGAGCGACTGGGAGGGTTTTTGCGGCATCGCCGCCGAAAAACCAGCCATCCGAGCCGCTGGTTGCAGAGCTTGTGGCTTCATCAGTGTTGAATACAGCCACTTTACCACCGGCCAGTCGAACTTGTTCGACATAGCCTGCAGCGGGCCATACCGAGCCTGAAGTTCCAATCACTAGCATTAGATCAACGCCGTCCTTGATGAATGCGTCGGCAGTATCCATGACGTCCAGTGGGAGGGGTTCGCCGAACCAAATGACTCCTGGACGGAGTATACCTGAGCATTTGGGGCAGCGCGGTAGTTTTCGTGGTGGTGGTAGCTGTAACTTGGTGTTGGAAACGATTGGTGATTCATCATCTTCGTCGCTATCGTCAACTAGGTCTCGATCATAATTGGAGCACGTGAAGTTGCACGTGAAGGAAGTACATCGTAGGGTGAAAAGATCTCCATGAAGGTGCAATAGCTGCTTGGGTGGGTGGTGTGCCCGCGGACTCAATCCGTCAACATTCTGTGTCAGACACAAAAATTCTGGTCGCCTGCGGGCTAAGTGGGCCAATGCGTGATGTGCTGGATTGGGCTTGGCTGTTAGAGCCATGTTGCGTCGGAAATTGTAAAAGCGCCATACTAATTGTGGGTTTGCATCGAATGCCTCGGGTGTTGCCAGTTCGGTCGCATCATATCCCTGCCATAGTCCTCCAGCACCTCGAAACGTAGGAAGACCAGAGGATGCACTGAGTCCGGCTCCTACAAGTGCAAGGATCCGGCGACTGGCGCACAGATGTTGTTGAAAGCTCTTGAGATCAGTAGACATGGCATATATAAGGCATTTGAGCAAGCAGTAGTCGTATCAGCCGTGTGTATCAGTCTGCAGGTGCTTTCAAATGCGTAATTCCGGGGCTTTTTTCTGGTGTGTCAGTATCGGCGGACGTGCGGCCGTTTCCCAATTGGGAATATGTCTATTTCTACTGACATGACAATGCTTGGGAATAGGGCGGGTTTTCAATTTGAGATGCTAGGGGTCAGCAAATTGAAGGATTCCGTTGGTCAATTGGTCAATGGCCCTAGCGTGTAGCAACTATTGGTATCTCTAGTTTTCTAACGTATCCCTGGTTTTCTAACCCAAGAGAGTTGCGTGGTTGATCAAAGTCGGGTTAATTGACTGGAAGGAAAAGCATACCAAGCGAACAGATGGCATATTCTACACTGTGAGGCTAAACGCGATTGTATTCCTCAATTGCCGGTCGATCGCAGAAAATTGTCTCATTCGGCTGGAATTCTAGCCGTGGAGACATAAAGTTCACCGGGCCGGCCCTTAACATGTATCTCCCTGACGATCGCCCCCACACAGACAACACGCACTGTTACTTTTGAAATATCTAGCCACGCGGCACACACACTTGGAAACCCAAATAGGCCGACGATGCTCACCATGTGGAGAACATCCAAGCTCCGGCGGCGTCAGAGGAAGCACGCGAGTTCTTCCTCCATTGTCGTTCTGGACGCACGACCCATTGCCGCGGTTGAGAGACCAGTAGGCGATGGTGGAATACTCATAGGAAACGACAATCCAGTGCTCCCCCTAGCGTGGTACCCACTCAAAGGAGGGGGCCACATTGGGTTGCCCCCTACTAGAACAGCAGATGATGAGAACATACATCCCAACAGCCGACAAAACACAAAGAGTCAACATGGGCACCAAGCCGAGCCGCAGACACAACAACAACCACAAAGAGGATACAGGCTGGACCCGTACAATCTTCTGAGTGGGAATCTAATTGAGCTGGATGTGGTGACCACTGATGTACCCGAAGCGCCAGCTCTGGCGCCACAGGATGCAGAGACAGATGACGCGCGGTCGGACTCCGTCAAGTCGGTAGAAACAGATATCACACAGGCAGTAGATGATGGGCTCACGGATTGGGGACTGCCGAAAGTTTTGGCGTTTTCAGCGTTTGACGACGAAGAAGACGAAGAACAAGCACACAAGGATGGGCTCCTAGACGCGCCCGGCATCAACTCTGATGAGGATTGGAATGCAGACCAAGAGACGTCTCGCGATAGCAACAGCGACACAGAGAGTATGAACCAAGAACCAGTAGAATCAACCTATGGTAAAGCACGGGAGATCGACAACAACGACAACCACATGCAAAAGCAAATAATTCGCAGCCCATCAAGTCTTATCACGGACCGCGAAATTGAGCTCAACAGAAGGGATTTAGTGTCTGCTACCCAGAGTATCGGGTCGATCATGGACATTGAAGTGCAGTCAGTGGAAATAGTTACCGCCGAATCGCAACAAGATATGTACGATGACTGTATCGATGCACTCGAGTCGTCTGTTGCGGTGGTCCAACCACAAGAGAGGCAGATCTACAAGCTTAACAGCCGTGTGAAAACGCGACTGGGCATGTTTGTGGTGGTCATGTACGTCGCGGTGGTTCTTTCTCGAGACAGACGCGCCAGAGCCAAGCTACTCAAAGTGTTTAGCAAGCCTCGGAGCCAGCGCCTACGGGAAGCAAGCTCTTCTCCTTCTCCTTCTTCTTCTTCTTCTTCTTCTACGTCATTGCCGTCTCAGTCACTCATATCACGGTACGGCCGTGACTCTACTTCATCTCTACCACATTCTGTTCTCCCTTCCTTGATATCATCAAGTGGTATAGCCCAGCCTCGTGGAGGACCGTCCTCTCCTGCAAGATCTCTTCGACCTCCTACCAGTTCGTTTCCGGACTGGGGTATTTAGGCAAGTGGGTGTGCGCGCGCGGTGCAGCCACGCGCAGCCTGCACTCTGGCGTCATTCTACTAACATTCGTAACATATTTATTAGTGCCGATTTGAGTTGTATTTGTAGGCTCAAGAGTCAACACCGCCGTTGGAATGTGCCTGTGCGGCTGGTCTGGCCTGGATGTGGAATTCGCCCAAATAGGTTCAAAGTATACAAACCATGAATTCCAATGTATATATAGATCTGGTGGCCGGTCAGGGTGTTTTCGCTATCAACAAAACCATCACCGACTGAATGGGACTATCAAGGAGCGCCACGGCCGTCCTTGCGACGTTTTGTCTTGTGGCGGTCCTCATTGTCTTTAGCGTTCTATTCTACTACTGCATTCGCCGTCGCGCACAGCATCATGCTCGAAAGCTAGATGTAGAGTGCCGTGCACTCCACCTCAAATCGACAATCGCAGCTATGCGTGATTCGGATTTCGAAAAACGCAGGTCCATGGATGACTCCCTGAACGTCAAGGTGCCGCTAACCTCCACTACAACAGCAGGGTCCTACAACATATCACCTCGAAACACCAGATACTTGGGCTCGCCGACTGAGAGGTCTCCTAGAGATCGCAGTCAACGTCATAGCTTAGTGCTGAGCTTTGACCGCCCACTTTCGTACCTCAGTCGCAATGGCTCAATTGCTCCATCTCATGCACCTTCTCAGGTTGCACCGCACAAGCCCGAGTGCCAGCTCTCAAGGAGGTCAGTTTCTGCGGGCACAATGTCCTACTCTACAGAATCTCGGTCTCTCACGTCGCGCGAACTGCGCTCCGAAGCCGCTACCAGCCCTGATTCTGTCTATTCGCATCCTCAATTCGGAGGACTGAACCCATTGCTCAATTTTGGAAGCCAATCTCCACCGGTTCCGATCCATCTAACTCCTTATACTAAGAAAACGCATCCCGAGGTGATCTCCCTAGTGATAGCAGACAATGAGACAGACTCTTCCAACCATCACCACATGCATCCTTTGCCTCTTAGCCCAAAGAGCGACCCTCACTTTGAGGATTACTGCTATTCTCGTGGAGCAACGGCTATTGACACAGACTCGGCATCCAGGGAAAAAAGGTGGACGGCAAACACCACGGTCAGTCCTGGCGCGCACCTGATTGCTCCTCCTCCATTGTACCTCCAATCAGCGCAGCGTCGAAAGCAGCGACGACATTATGCTGTTGTTTCATAGAATTCCAACAATTGACTACTTGTGTTTTTTTTTTGAATAAAAACTTAACCAAAAATATGACAGCTGTGGGATTTGAACCCACGCCTCTTACGAGATTCGAATGCCCTCGGTTTAACCGATGAAGATTGCTCTTGAGTCGAACGCCTTAGACCGCTCGGCCAAACTGTCTGTAAACAGAAATTCTAATGGTAAATCGATAATGAGACATTGCATAGATTTGCCCTGTAACAAATCACGTGATCTGGTTCGTTGGGAGCACGGGGCAAACTGCGCCAGACAGCGCCCTGGCGCCCTGATACTTGTTGCAAATTAAAAGCTCCGCCAGATGATGAGTAAGAAATCTTTAATCAATCAATTAATAAAATCAAACTGATGTGGCACTGACAACTATCAGTAGAAACAGAACGCTTTTGCCCAGAAAGTCGCGGACTTAGCTCAGTTGGGAGAGCGCCAGACTGAAGTCAACTTTGGTCTGTAATCTGGAGGTCCTGTGTTCGATCCACAGAGTTCGCAGAATTTTTTAGTTGTTGCAATTTTTGATCAAATTTATTCTATAATAGGACCAAACACATCTGGACGACGTTGGTCCCATAGTGGCATATTTTTGCGGACAGACTGTACGTGCGCGAGATCAATGTCGGCGAGGATGATTCGAGGTTGGGCATCCATATCTGGGGCTTCTGCGAGGACGGTTCCCCAGGGGTCGACAATCATGGCGTGGCCGTAGCTCTGTCGTTTGCCAGCGTCATCGTGAGTCCCAGCTTGAGCGGCCATAATAACGTAGCACTGGTTATCTATCGCTCTGGCCTGTGCTAGTGCTCTCCAATGAGCCTGTCCGGTGCGAACAGTGAAAGCTGATGGATATAGCAAAATGTCTGCGCCAAGAGAACGGAGTCTTAGCGCCATTTCAGGGAATCGGATGTCGTAGCAGATAGCAGCTCCAATCTTACCTAGCGGAGATGCAAAAGGTGGAAGGACAGCATTGCCGGGCTCTACTGATCTACTTTCTTTGAGAATTGGACCATTGGCAATGTCGACGTCGAAAAGATGGATTTTCTGATAGCGCTGTGCAATTTGACCCTGGTGGTCAAGCCACAAGAGGGTATTCTTGACTCGGGTACCGGTTGTTGTCGTTGAGGTCTCTGGCGGCGCTGGCTCGTGCACGCCCACCGACACAAATAGTTTCCTGTCGTCAGGCAGGGATTTGAGGGTGTTTGAAATTTCTCTCAAGAAGACTGAATCGTCAGCTGGCTGGGCTAATGAAATGGTTTCTTTGGGAGAGCCAGCTATGTAGTCCGAGGCTTCAGGCAGAAACAAAGCCTTAGCACCGGCCATTGAGGCTTTTGTGATGAGTCCACAGACAGCTTGGGCATTATGGGCGAGATTGCTGGTGGCGCAGAACTGGCCGACAGCTGCAAGGACCATTTCGTCTGTAAATATAAGGTAACCTGGGCAGGCGGGATAAGCTTTGGGGCTATCATGCAAAGTAATGAAGATGCGGGACAGCGATGAGGAGGAAACAGAGGACGAGGTTCTGGTATACAAAGGGCAGAAGAATGCAGGCGACGACGCCGAAAATGGTGACACCAACATCAACTTGGATGAACTGTCGGTGATGGATCAGGACCAGCTTGAGCAGCAAGTGGCAAAAGAAGCAGACGAACAACTACGGCAGCATGAGAATGACCTAGACGAAAAGCGACTAGAGAAGACCAGAAAGACCCGCGAGACGTGGATCAGCCGAATTAAGGCGTTACAGGAGCGCATTGACAACCCAAACACTCGGATCAGCGCCAAGGAAAGAGCAAGAGAGGACATTGCCGAAATCAGGCGAGTGCAGGTGGCGGGATTGACTCAAGAGCTCAAAGATATTCAGGCGCGGATTGATGCTCGGAAAAACGATGAAGGTGGTGCCGACAGCACGACGACCTCTGCCCGTCTTCCTGGAGAAACGGAGCGAGAGTTTCTCGTGAGAACAGGCAAGATTACACCATTTGCCAAGTGGACCGAGGGGGAGGATAGTATTTCAAGCGAACAATTGTCACATAAGCGTCTCAAGCTGCCGGGAGAGGAGTTTGCCGATATGCCTACGCCCAAGAGGGCCAAGGTTTCGACCGGGACGACCAAGTCGACCGAGACTTCAGAGACGTCGACCGCGCTAGCTAGAGAGCTCTTTCCAGAAGGAGACGACGTAAAGGAAGAACAGACTGATGGATCAGACGAGTACGAGGCTAGTAGTGACGGGTCGGACGAAACTCTGGAGGATGTGGCGGAAAGCGACAGGGAAGAAATAGAGTCAGAGCAACAAAAAGACAAACACAGACATATGGACGATGGAGATGAAAGACTGTACCAGCAACGGCTGAAACGGTGGATAGCCAAACGACGAGCCTTTAGAAAGAAGATGGGCAGTCAAGTATCTAACAGTATTGCGGAAAAGCCAGAGTGGGAGTTGCCACACCCCACGGAACCTGACCATGTGATTGATGGTGGGCTTCGTATTCCTGGCGACGTTTACTCGTGTTTGTTTGAGTACCAAAAGACTGGAGTCCGATGGCTGTGGGAGCTATATTGCCAGAAGGTTGGAGGGATTGTTGGCGATGAGATGGGACTGGGCAAGACCGTGCAAATCGCGGCGTTTCTTGCGGCCATGCAACACTCACGCAAACTCAAGAAACCGGTGTTGATTGTGTGTCCCGTGACGGTTATGAAGCAGTGGGTTGCCGAGCTACACCGATGGTGGCCGCCACTGCGGGTGGCGATTCTGCACTCGATTGGATCTGGGATGGTTGGGGGTACCAGACGGAATTTTGAAGACCTGGATGATGATGACATTGTTGACGGTGGCAATGGGAACCAGAGCAACGCACGGGCTATTGTCAAACGTATAGTGAGTGAGGGCCATGTTATTGTCACGACTTATGCCGGAGTCAAGGTGTTTTCGAGACTTTTACTACCACAACAATGGGGATACTGTGTACTGGACGAGGGTCACAAGATCCGCAACCCCAACGCAGAAACCAGTCTATACTGCAAGCAGATTAAGACACCGCACCGGATCATTTTGTCTGGCACGCCAATCCAGAACAACCTGACGGAGCTATGGAGCCTGTTTGACTTTGTGTTTCCTGCGAGACTCGGCACGCTTCCAGTGTTTCAGAACCAGTTTGCTGTTCCCATCAGTGTAGGTGGGTACGCGAATGCCACCAACGTGCAGGTCCAGACGGCGTACAAGTGTGCTGTAGTGCTGCGAGATATGATTGCACCGTATATGCTGCGACGCATGAAGGCGGATGTCGCAGCCGACCTGCCGTCCAAGCAGGAAAAAGTGCTGTTTTGTCGGCTGACGAAGCCGCAGGCGGATGCGTATCGGGCGTTTCTCTCTAGCGAGGAGATGAAGAGTATCTTGAGTGGTCGGCGGCAGGTATTGTACGGGATCGACATATTGCGCAAAATCTGCAACCATCCGGATCTTGTGGACCGCGAGATGGTGATCGAGAAGCATGGGCTTGCAAAATACGGGCAGGCAAATAAATCTGGCAAGATGCAGGTTTTCAAGGCGCTAGTAGAGCTATGGAAGTCTCAGGGCCACAAGGCGCTTGTGTTTGCGCAAACACGGCAAATGCTCGACATTCTCGAGCCGTTCATCGATAAGATGGGCGTCAAGTATCTTCGTATGGACGGGTCGACACCTATTGCATTCCGCCACGAGCTGGTCAACCGGTTCAACACTGAACCCGGGCTCGAGGTGTTTCTTCTTACTACCAAGGTCGGCGGCTTGGGCGTGAACTTGACTGGTGCGAGCCGCGTGATTATCTTTGATCCCGACTGGAACCCGTCTACCGACATTCAGGCGCGCGAGCGTGCATGGCGACTGGGTCAGAAGCGCGAGGTGATGATCTACCGTCTGTTAACGGCAGGCACCATTGAGGAGAAGATCTACCATCGGCAGATCTTCAAGCAGTTCTTGACTAACAAGATCCTCAAGGATCCACGGCAGCGGCGATTCTTCAAGACTGGTGATTTACATGATCTGTTCAGTTTGGGAGAGAGCAGTATAGGAGGAACTGAAACCGGAGTCATGTTTACAGGAGCCGAGAAGCAGGTATTAAAACCCCAAGACCAAAATCAAAGCCAAAGAGAAACCAACACAATCATTTATCCCGGCAGTACGGAGCGGGTGGCATACACTCGTAAAACCCAAATGGAACACGACGATGACCTCCAGCAAGTGTCGAAGCTGCAGGGGGTCGCTGGACTAGAAGATTTCCGGCCAGAGGACGATGATTCCAAAAAGGAAACCTCCGGAGACAAAGAGGATGCGATTCTCGAAGGCATCTTTGCCAAGTCAGGTGTGTCCAGTACACTAGAGCACGACGCCATCATGGACGCAAACCGGCCGGAAACCGTACTGATTGAGCGCGAGGCGTCTCGGGTGGCGACATTAGCTGCCAAAGCACTCCGAGAATCACGACGAGCTGCGTCTCAGGCCAAGCTTGGTACGCCCACGTGGACTGGACGGTTTGGAGCGGCAGGACGAGCCAACTCTCCATCACCAGGACGGACGTCTACTATGGACCAGCAGCCACGAAAGAGCCGGCTGAGTGGCAGTCCTGCTACCACTGGGGAGAACGAAAACAGCTCCAGAAACATTCTGGCGCAAATGTCCAAGAAACGGGCCCTTGAGGCCAGTGACGCTCGTCAGCTAGTTCGTGATCCTACGGTGCGTCCTCAGACCGAGACCCTACAAGCCATCTGCCAGTATCTTGGTGGACTTGGACCAGAGTACAGAGCCAGCAGTCAAGATATAGTGCGGCGGTGTGGGGTAAGTGTCAGGGATGGCCAGGAGGTGGCGACGCTCAGGCAAATGTTACGCCAAGTTGCTACATGGGTCAAGGAAGACAGTGTGTGGGAGCTCAAGGAGGAGTTTCGATGACATAGTGCGGGCATTAATTTATTATTATTGGCATATAGTGGGCAGCGTTTTGCCGCGGTCAGCGCGTGGGTGTGTGAGACACTGGTGCAGCAAGCCGCGTTATTGGCAATATGAGTCTAAAATGATGGTTTACGGACGATGACAGGGTTATTTTGGGTTACACTTCACATGCATGGGCTCAGCAGCATGCGGATTCAAGGCCAATTGAAACGATGCATTCATGATGCACTTGTGTCATGGTTGGTCTAGTTGGAAGCCTTGCACCACGGCCATAACTGTGACAAAGTTGCATTTCAAACGGGTGCGGCGGCGGATCTCAGATGTTCCAGGGTTGGGTCCGCCAGTTTGGGCAACAGAACCAACTCAGGGACACCTGTTGCTGTACCGATACAGACTGCGTGCTGAGAGATGCATGCCAGGCATACATACATACCATTCAGGCGGGATGCGAGGTACGGCATGTTTTTGGTAAAGACAGCTAATCAAAGCATATTTGACGAGTAGCCAATTAGATTTGCCCGATGGGCCAACTATACATGCGGAGTGGATTATAGTCCTAGTGTGTTGTTGATAGAAGGGAGTATCCAAGCGCAACATAAAAGCAAGCATAACCCAAACGATCCATACTATTGTATGGTAGAAATATCATAGCCTAGCCTTTCAAGACCATGGGCAAACCCGGTCACATAAAACAGAAACAAGCCGGGAATTTCATGCAGTCGTGGGGGGTAAGACCTGATCCCTTTGCCTGCTCAAGTTGGATTCATTCTGGGGGTTGAGCTTGCCAGGGCACAACCCTGACCCCGATCTGCACCCTCGCTCTCCGTGAGCGAGCCACACACCCTCACCCTTACTAGTTGGCAACAGCCGCCGCTAGTGTTCCCACCTTGATTATTGCAGATTGAGTAGAGACGTTACCACACTGCACCACCCACAACTCGCGACACGGCACTTTTTTTTTTGAGCAATCCTAACTAGTTTGGACGATCTCTGAACCAGCGACAGTCAACCCACCCGAGTTTTTGTTGCAGCCTCAAACTTGACACTAAATGGATCCTGGCCCCTGCGCTCTATGGTAACAGAACCCTTGAGCAGCGGCGGGCGCGAGCACGACCGTGGTGGCCTTTCCTCGACTCGTCCATATCATCCACAGGACATAGCTTCAGTGCACCCTCCATCTTCACTAGGTGGTAAGCAGCAACTACAGCCATCGGTACATTTGAGTGAACACAAGCCGAGTAATATGGATATAAGCAAGCAGCAACAGCAGCAGCAACAGCAAGAAGAACACGCGGCGACAAGCAGAGTAGGCTCTGACATTTCAGTATTATCTGATGAGGTTCAGGAACTTTCGATCCAGCACTCGCCAGGTAATTTGAACCTACATGCCACAGCCCTTGATACCGTGATCAACCAAGATCCCCTGGATTATTTTACTGACAGTCCGGAGTCGATGGGGACCCCTAGATCGCCCAGAACGTTGGTGATGGAAACAAACGATGCAGACACTAACAACTCCAGCGGTAGAGCCAGCAACGCGCTAACCAAAGGCAAAAGTCACACAAACGAGTCCCATAGTGAACAGGAGTCAGCATACAGTAGCCATTCTCGGGGGACAGAACGAACACAAGAAACTCAGGAGACACAGGGAACGCGGGAGACCCTTGAAGATGAATCGGAGGAGTATGCCGCTGGAGATAGCGACATTCTGAATGCGTACCAAGGAGAGGAAGAAGACTATGTCAGCGACCTAAGTTATTCAGAGAGCCCGAGACACACTGGCGCACATGCAGCCCCCGCAGCAGGAGAAACCAGCCCCCGGCATAGTGATGGCAGCCGGCGGTCGATAGGCATGGTGTATCAGGGAACTACTCCTGGATTGAGTATGCCTGCGGTTAATGAGACAATTTTTGAGTCTGATGACCCAGCCGGGTACGCGGATGGAAGGCAGGTTTCAGTGGGACGACGGATGACGACGGGCACGACCCGACACGATTCCAGGTCAGCGCCATCACTGGGAGCAACGCGGAAAGACGAAGGCAAACGCTCTTCGGGTGAGCCGTCAAGCAGACGGAACTTTTTGAGTCGCCATAGCTCAGGACAGGCCAAGACCAGCTCAGGAGAGACAGCGTTGGAGAAGAAGCGGCGAGGAACACTTAACCTGGGCTCACTCAACTCGAGTAGTAGTACTAGGTCGTCGGACAAGTCTGCACGTCGCAGCGTCAAGGGCGTGTTTTCCACACTGATTGGGTCGATGCGATCTGGTAACGAAGACGACTACGAGGATCGCAGCGAAGGCGACAACAACAATGATGGATACAGCCCGTCAGGCAGCCTCAAGATCTCCCAGCCATACGACGCCAAGCATGTGACGCATGTGGGCTACAACTACGACAGCGGACAGTTTACAGGCGTGCCCAAGGAGTGGCAGCGGTTGCTGATGGAGTCGGGTATTTCAAAGACAGAAGCCGAGAAGCACCCACAGGCAGTGATTGACGTGATGAACTTTTACCAGGACTCGAATAATGGTAAAAACTCGAGTGTATGGAAGAAGTTTGATAATGCCACCAAGCTGTTTGACACGTCCAAGTATGTTCCGTCGCGGCCAGCGCCACGGCCGCCGGGGTCTGGGTCTTCTTCATCCAGTCCATTGGGACCTATCTCGCCTCCACTGATGGAGAATGGACCGGCGCCACCTCGACCTGCACCTGCGCCTCCTCTGGGAGTGCCGTCTGTGAACACCAATCTTCCCTCTGTGCAGGCTGAGCGCAACCGGATCATTCAGGAGCAAAAAGAGCAGCAAGCAAACATTGCGGCCATGGCTGAGATGCGGCAGCAGCAGCAGTTGCAGCAGCACCTCCACCACCAACAACACCTGCAACAGCATCACCTCCATTCCCAACAGGTTCGACACAAGCAGTCGAAACAGTCGAATTTTAGCGGCAGCCAAGCAGCTACGGCTGCTGCTTCATCGTCGATGCTTAAGCGTGCTGGTACCACCAATGGAGGCAACACGACCTATGCCCAGCAAATGGCTAACCACAATGCACATATGCTGCAGCATTCGGCGTCACTCAAAGGTACCTCGAGCAATTCAATGCAGCCCCACGGATATGGTGGTGGTGGTCAGCCAGGGCCCGGTTCGGCCGTTGGTCTTGTGAGGTCACGATCGCAAAAGCAAGCTCTGCCGGCCAACCAGCAGACGTACTTTTCTCCATCTCAGCAGAGCTCTGCGCAAGCAGCTGCAATGTTCCAGGCACAGAAGCAGCAGCAACAACAGCAATTGCAGAACCAAAATTACCACATGCAAGATCCCAGGTTGCAGCAACAGCAACATGGTAAGAGCAGTGCTGCTGCTGCTGCCGCACAAGCCTCTCAGCAACAACAACAACAACTACAACAACAACAACAACAACGGCAGAATGAGGATCTCAGGCTGCTCCAGAATGCTATTGCTGAAAAGCAGCTTCAGAATGGTAGTAAGAGCAGTGCTAGTGCAGGAGTCGCCAACAAGCAGAATGGTACCGTGGAAAAGACTACTGCCGTAGCTACGACTGCTCCATCTGCACGTAACGCGCTAGCCAAGGACCCTGCTCTTCTGGCCAAGCGACGTGAAGCCAAACGCAAGAAGGATATGGAGGTGTTGGCGAAGCTGAAGGAGATTTGTACACCTGGTGACCCTACTCAACTATACAAGAACCTTTCCAAGGTTGGTCAGGGTGCTTCTGGAGGAGTGTTTACTGCGTTTGAAGTGAGCACGTCGCGCAGCGTGGCCATCAAGCAGATGAATCTTGAGGTGCAGCCCAAGAAGGAGCTGATCATCAATGAGATTCTGGTGATGCGTGAAAGCAGCCATGCCAACATTGTCAATTATATTGACTCGTATGTCCATCGCGGAGACCTGTGGGTGGTGATGGAGTATATGGAAGGAGGCTCGCTTACTGAGGTGGTGACTTACAACATGATGAGCGAAGGCCAGATTGGAGCAGTGTGCCGCGAGACGCTCCGGGGACTGCAGCATCTGCATGATAAAGGTGTGATCCACCGAGATATCAAGTCAGATAACGTGCTTCTGTCACTGCGTGGTGACATTAAACTTACTGATTTTGGGTACTGTGCTCAGATCAGTGAAGCCCACGACAAGCGCACCACTTTGGTGGGTACACCCTACTGGATGGCTCCTGAAGTTATCCACAAGGTTGCCTATGGTCCCAAGATTGACGTGTGGAGTTTGGGTATTATGGCCATTGAGATGATTGAGGGAGAGCCTCCGTACCTGAACGAGCCTCCCGTACGAGCTCTATGGATTATCAGTACCACTGGTACTCCCACTCTGAAGGACCCGGATGCACTTTCAAGCACACTCAAGAATTTCCTGGACTGGGCTCTCAAGGTGGATGTGGAGCAGCGAGCCACGGCTGCCGATCTGCTCCAGCACGAGTTTATTCAGCAAGCAGACTCTGTGAGGTCGTTGGCGCCCCTGGTCAAGGCGGCGCGTATGGCCCGTGAGAGCGAGCGCAAGGCCTAACTATTTTATTGATGAGATGACGACGTTCCTACTGGTCTATATATAAATTGATTGACTTTTATGCTTGTTGCAACTCGTCGTCCTCACCCTCCATCTCTTTGAGAACTTCTGCAAATGCAGGCAGTTGTTCACGCTGAGACGGAATCTCACTATAGCCAATGGTCATACCATCAAACGCAATGGCCACGTTGCGCAAGTCCAGGTCGGCGTGTTCCGGAAGTTTGGGGTACCTCTGAGAAAAGTGGGTCAGCACAATACGGGCTGCATTCATTCGGCGTCCTATAGCCAGTGCCTCGCCAATCGTCGAATGACGCTTGGCAATTGCTTCCTGGAGAAGCTCGTTTTCATGGGTGGCTTCGTGGATCAAAATGTCCGAGTCGCGGCCAATGGTCATGGCAAACCTGTTGACGGGCCGCGTGTCGCCAGAATACGATGCCTTGAACCCGTCGGGCATTGTCACAGACACGCAGTACGCGTACTTACAGTGTTCTGCGCGCACCACCTCTATCTTGCGGATGCCATAGGGGGCAAAGTCTGATTCGCATAGGCGGGGTACCATTGTACGGTCTTCCAATGCATCGAGGTAATTGTTGAATAGGTACTCATCGTTCTCATCGTCACTCTGCCCTCTTGAACTGGCTCTTGACGACGATCTAGTGGTATGCCTTGTGGATGCCTCGTCATTGCTGCCACTACTATTAGCTGGTGTCTCATCGTATGCCCTTCCCACAACACAGCTTTCAAGACTAACAAAGTGGACTCTTGACAAGTCAAGAGCCTTGTCGAGTGCCGCCCACTCGTTGAGAAACTGCTCGTATGCCGGCGGGCCGGCTACAAGTAGCTTATGTTGTGCGTCGGCATTATCCTGGAGCCACTGCTTTACCACCGATATGGCTCCCAGATGGTGATCTGCGTGCAAATGGCTAATATACAGTACACGTAACTCCTTCATGATTTGAACAACGCCGTCAGGCCCATACAACCGTCGGAGACCCCCGAGGGTTCCCTCACCACAGTCAAACAGAACACTAGCGCCCGAAATGTGTCTAAACAGTGTGGCCGCAACATTCCGGTACTTTGACGGTGCCGTGCTTCCTGTCCCTAGGGTAACAATCTGCGGTTCTTTTAGATCGGTGGAGGCTGTTTCTTTTGTATCAAGCCTCTTCTCTTGTGCCTCTTCTTGTTCTTTGAGCGCCTCGTGGTATTTTATCTCAGGCTCGAGCACGCCCACTTGCATGGCGTGGATGATTTTGAACTTGAACGGAACATCCGCTGCAGAAGGGCAAGCGTTTTTTGACTTTCTGTGGTAGGGTGTATGGAATAAATTAGGAAAATGCATCTTGAGGTTTTGTTGGTAAAGCGTCGACGCCTCAAATGTCGGCATGTCGCATGTGTAAGATGGGTGTGACACCACATGTATACAATCGTCAGCAAATGTCTTGGTGATAAAGTCCTGGTATGGCCCTGGTTTGAATGGGTCCACTGATGGACCCAAAAAGTGGTACACCATCTGGACCTGAGAAGGAATCTCACTCGCTGCAGGAGAGTCTCGCCTGCGTTTCCTGGATAAGAGCGGCATGTTCCAGTCGTATTGTGCAATCTCAGCAATTGCGCTTTCGTCGGCGCAGTCAATCACCAATACTCTTGGAGGAACCTTGGGTTGACTCATCACCTCGTTAGCATCCACAACCCTTCCAGAATCCAGAGTCACAGACTCGCCCATGGTCAGTTTGCGGTACATTGGTCCCTTGGGAACACCCAGCTCCTTGGCTTTTTCTATGAGAAACTTTCCTCGTGACGGCAGGATCTGGATTATGTACGAAGTGGACGAACCAAATGCCACTGGCTTCACGGATACCGTTTCGTCTTCGTATGTTGTATGGTGCTGCACATCAACGTCGAGCTTGTTGTGGTACACGAAATGTCTCCATGAAGTCACCATATTCCCAACGGCGTTGTTGTCATTCGATGAATGGACCGCAATGTCCTTGACCCCCTGTTCCCCTGCAGTAAGAAGAAATCCAGGCAGTCCTCCTACAGTCGCCCAATCAGTAGGTCCACTAAGAAATATGTTCTGGAGCTTAGTAGCCCGTAGCTTGTTTTCGGCCAGAGTTCTTTGAAGTCCCTCTCCGACTCGTCCAAACACATACTTGGTGCCGGCTTGTGTCACCAGCATAATGGCGGGCTGAGTATTATCGGAGCATGGATGACTTAGAACTTGGATAGCAGTTCTCATTCTAAAAGCCACTGTCTGTGCCGAGTATTCCCGGACAAACGAAAGCCCCCTAATGATGCGCAAGGCGAAATTGGTCCGTGCGTGTCGGACTTAGAGACTGCTCGCTGCCTCACTATGATTCACGCCTAAACTTTGGCAGCACGGCTGAAGTTTTTTGTAAAGCCAATTTTATATTTCGCTTTCGTCTTTTTGTACTGAACCACAACAACAACATGCTACACGTCTACCAGAAACGCAAGTCGTCAAAGACCAAGCCTAGCCAGGCAAATAAGTTCACATCCAAGGCCATCTCGAAAAAGAGAGCCAAGAAGGACGAGCGCAACAAGGTCTACCGTGCAGAGCACCTCAAAAACTTACTGGCGCAAAATAGTGAGGATACCGCCATGCTCGACGAAAACGAAGAGCGGTCCAAGACCCAGACCAAGAAACTGCTCAGGCTACAGAAACTCGAGCTGATCAAGCAGGCAAACCGGCCATCACAGCGCATGCAATACGAAAGCAAAAACGGCGGTACCACCCTTGGCGGACCAGACTCTTACTAACACAAGTACATGCATTATGGATTTTATTACTAGTTAGCCCATACCAGAGCCTCGAGAAACTGCCTACTGGCGGCACGGTCCTTCGAGCTCTGTTTCACCCGTGGTTTCTTGATAATTAGCGGTTCAAAAAGATTGAGAACAGCGTCGCGCTCCACACCGCCCGCAACCGTTTTGGCTATAAATCCAGCCACGTAGATCAGTACGTTGACGTTGGCGCTGGCCATGCTCTCCAATATCGGGTTGACGCCCGCGGCTCCCCGAACCACCAGGTAGAAGTATTCTGGAGAAATGATGCCTCCCTTGAGATGGCGTAGGAGCAAAAGAAACTGCTGCGCAACAGAGTAAATGCCCATGGAGGGCTGAATCTTTGAGGCAGCGTCCAGAAGCTCCACGTCAAACTGCTGACCCGAGTCCATCCACTCCAGCACCTGGCTTTGTACTGCGGGGTCCCCCGTCCGCCAAAACATGTCTGGCACTATTCTGGTCCAAAGATAGTCAACGCAGTTCCAGACCTCGTGGGGCATGTTGGATGCAGGTGTATCAGACATTCCGTTGCGGGCTCCAGACGGCATGCGGCAGAGCATGTCTAAAGAACACCCAAGGCATGTGGGTAGAGGCTCTAGGTGCACAGTGACAAATATGTCTCGAACGTCTTTGACCCGGAACACCAGGACCACATCCTTTGGCTCGTCCTCGATCTCAATTTGATAGCACAGCCGAATTTGCTGCTCGCCTCCGGCGGGTAGCATCCCCTTTTGAGGTTCAACCGTTAGTTTGTACTCTTTTTCCTCGTTCACAACCTCCCACTGGACAAGATTGTCGGCAAAAGATCCCGGGTTTGACGTCAGTGACTGGGCAATGCTTCCTGGTGCCGAAAGTGGCAATACGTCTAGCGACATTGTGACGTACGATATGTGCTCGCTGAGTACTGGACCACCTAGATGCACCTCGAGAGGATCCATATTGACTGTCGGACGAGCGGCGTTCTCGGCAAGATCGAGTTTTCGTAGTGCCTTCTCCACAATCTTGTGCCGCTCCTCCACATTGATAAACCGGCACCCAACGTCGCAGTCCATCACAACGGGTTTGTGGTCAGAAATTGTGTATTCCGTGACTGACCTGTACCCCGACGCTGACGCAAGCTTGTCCTTGTTGCCTGGTCCTCCAGACCACTGGTACAAAAATCGATCAGTGTAGCTGGGAACACGCTCCTTGTCGTACAAATCTTTGGATCCAATGCTGCATTTGTAGGTTGGTGGAAAGGTGATTGCAGGCTCGGAGAAGCGGGTGAATAGTCGCTTCGACCGCTTTTCCTTCAATAACCCGTCGTGTATTAGCACCGTTTTGAAGTCCCGTCGCTGCACATAGTCATCAATCAGATCAGCGTCCATGGTCAGGCGGTAGTTGAGATCGCCGCCAAGAATCGTTACTTTTTTCTGTGAGTAGTCTGGTTCTTCTTTTCGTGGTTGTTCTGGATTGGGCGGCTTTAGCGATAGTGTGTTCTCTTCTGCGTTGGCTTCGCCTTTCTCTTCATCACTGTCATCTCCCTCAATATTGAGCTCGGGAGCATCGGTGTCAAACACAAGATCGTCAATGTGCCGTGCACTGAGTCTGCGCGGACCCTCTTGTGGATTTGATGTATCGGTGACCAGCCCACTGATTCTGAACTTGGATGCAATCTCGCCCAGTTCCCAACGTCGGCGTTCTAGTGACTGGACTGACTCTCCGGCCGTCAAGTGACAGTTGACCAGCTTGAGTAATGTTCCCTCCTCATGGACTGCAGCATCGCCCCCAATGCTCAGACTGACCATTATGGCACCTTTGTTGCCCCAGATACCAAACAGTCCTGTACCCGTGGATGCACACACCACGTTAGACATCTGCTGGGCCACCGAGCGGCGAGCCACAACAAGTGTCATAAGTCCCAGCAGCTGATTGTGGGCAACGTACTCGTATGTGTCGGGCTCATCATTGCCAATGGTCTTTGTGCTAGGGAGTTTAGAACTCGAGTCCAGGCTGCCCACAGTGTCAGATCGTGCTCTCCTACGGGGTTGAGGGTTGTTGCCGTCAGTTTCCAACTTCGAGTTGAGCTGAGATAGCAAGTGT
Organism: Trichomonascaceae sp. Y4102; assembly: GCA_023628915.1. Lineage (NCBI taxonomy): Eukaryota > Fungi > Ascomycota > Dipodascomycetes > Dipodascales > Trichomonascaceae > Trichomonascaceae sp. Y4102. Next base: position 127,534 of record JAMAJT010000007.1, on the reverse strand, counting down.
GTTCTTGTCTTATCTAAAGTAGACACATTGGCGTATATGTTCTTCGACAGCGCGTCAGACTCCTGAATGAAGAGCACCACAACGGACGGTGGCTCCATGCCGCTATCAATATTTCCTAGTAGAGGACCCAAGTCCTGGTCCGCAATCGACTCGCCGTGGACATTCCACGATATGAGGCGCACCTTCTTCGTCGTATTAAGAAGATATGCGTTTTTGGATGATACCAGCTCGGCGTCGCGCACTGTTACCAAACTGGGATTGGGTTCTGTTGTAGAGAGGGGGCTATTACTTTTGCTTCTGGTTCTGCTCCTACTTCGGCTTTTGCTTCGGCTTCTACTCCTGCTGCGATTCTCACTCCCACTGCGACTTCTATTGACTCGATTCTTGAGCGACACGGCTCGATCTCGTAGATGCACCCGGTCCTTGTCTTTCTCTCGATCAGGGATAATTCCTCCTAGAATGCCAAGACCAGACCCAATTCCAGAACCAATGGCCGATCCAAGCTCGCTAAGCGCAGACTTGCCGGACTTTGCATCACTGGTAGGACCAGACTGCTGCTCCGATAATTTGAGGAGTTGTTGTCGCCAGTCGGCTGCAAATACTGCCATCATGTCAACCTCTTCTGTGCCTTCCACATCCCCAATGGGAATCCCAGCTAGGGATACGTGTGCTACCTGAGAGGTCGGGTCATCGAGAACCGTTCGGAGTTCATGCTTACTAGTCAATTGTTCTGGCTTGGCCCGCTCAGGGTATCGTTTCTCCAGCAAAGTAAAGCAGAGTGGGTCCTTAAATAGCTGGAGCGTGTGGGTATCTGTCTCGAGCTTTGACATTGTCCATGTCTCTTTCTCACACACACACTGTCTAATAATACTCAATTATAGGAAATCGAGCCCTGGCCCTTATTGTCAGGGCAGCTCAGCTTAAGCAGAGAGGTACATGAAAAATGTACCCTCACCCTGCACCACCCACTTGTATAAAGAACGAAAATCTTTCGTTTTATGACCAGCACCCTGTGGACCCGTTGCTGGAGGACCAGACTCGTGGAAACCACACTTGCAAAAACAAACCTTTGCAATGGCCATTTCCATCACATAAAATCATACGCCTCGTCTGCCCGGGGTCGAGGCTCGCCTCCAAAACAAAAGTCGACGAGGGGGCGTCAGAGGCACGCTCTGTCGCCCAACGTTGGCAAGGCATTTCTTCCCAAGGGATCGGACTCTGTTACAACTACGCTGGCGCGGGGAACCAAGTTCGCTGTACTCTCGGAAGTACCCCGAGACCAGCGGATAAATCACCGCAACGTCTTGTCGAAGATTGACAAGTTCTCCCAACTAAGAGTTCCGTCTGACCTCCGAGACGTGCTGCTCAAGTACCTCGCATCACGCAGAAACCTGCATCTGCCGCTCTCTAAATTGGATGACGCGATAACGCCGACTCCGATTCAAAAAATTGCGCTCAAGGCGCTGTCCAAAAGCATGGCCCAGTCTCAACCCTGGCTGCTGGCCGCTGAGACTGGATCCGGCAAGACGCTTGCCTATGTGCTTCCTCTACTGACCCGCATTCTGGAGAGCCACGCAGCAAACGATGGAAATCATCGTCGGGGCCTCAAGGCGGCAATCCTTGTTCCCACTAGAGACCTTGTCCGTCAGATTTATGAAGTGCTGCATACTTTTGAGACACAGCTGCCGTTCACTGCTGCTACCTATGTCTCTGGCCTCAATGAGGGGAAGGTGGGCCAGCGTCTCAAAGCAGGTACCGTTGACGTGGTGATTACCACTCCAGAGCGTCTGCGTTCTCAGCAACCAAACTTTTGGAATGCATGCGAAATGGTCGTTGTAGACGAAGCTGATACCCTCATGGATGACACGTTTCGAGAAAGCACCCAGGCGGTTCTCAAACTGGCAGAAAAGCACGGGAACGGTGGCGCTGGCGCCGATTTGGTATTTGTGTCGGCCACCGTGCCCAGGCGATTTGATAAAGTGCTCCGGGCTGAATACCCCAGCACCGCGCGTCTCGTCACACCCCATATCCACCGTTTACCCAGCCACATTGACTTTCGGGTGGTAGAGGTGTTCCATGCGCCGTACCATGACCGCAAGGACATGGCGCTGAGTCAAGCACTCTATGCCATATACCACGACAACAGTGAACCTGGATTATGCAAACGTGTAGTCGTTTTTGTCAACAAAAGGGACTCGGTGGCGCCTCTAGTCAAGGTCATTGAGGAAGCCGGTTATGAAGCCATAGGAATTGACAAGTCTGTGACAGTTGATGACCGCCGCGCTGCTATCGACGAGTTTACCAGTGCACCTGCTTCCACAGAGAAGAAGCAGGTCAAAGTGCTGGTGGCCACGGACATTATGGCCAGAGGTATCGACATGCAGCGCATCAAAAACGTCATTTTGTATGACGTCCCAAGATCTTCTGCCGACATGCTTCACCGTGCTGGCCGAACAGGAAGAATTGGTGCCAGAGGCAGAGTGTTGTTGCTTGTCAACAAAAAAGAGAGCGAATCCTGGGTCAAAGGACTCGAGAAGGTGGCCAAGAAGGGACTTGCTTTGGCCTGACCATAATTGTAATATATTTATTCTGTCATCCGGTGCGTGGCCTTGTTGCATGCACCTCGGAACTTGTTACGCCCAGCTCTTACCCCCGGATTCTGAGACACTCACGGAATTTGGTTAAATACGCATGGGAATATTAACCGGCTTCTCGTTTCAGTCTAGGCTCGACCATGGGCCCCAGACTTCCTACAGATTTCGGACATCTTTTGGAATAACTTGCAGAGCATTTCCTGTAATTATTCTACCCTATTGGTATATAGAAAACATAGCTGTCTACAGTATAGCAATCTCCTTCATCTTGTTCGCGTCCTTCAGCCCACAGGGTTGGTCCTTACCCACAACTGCCAAACTCGCATCAGTCATTGAAATTTCTTGATCCACTGCTTATGGCCGACTATGAAGTGGTTGCCTTGGAATCAGAGACTCTGACCACCGAGTTTGCATGGAGGGATGGTGTGCTTGACATTTGCTGTGGATCTGCCGCCGGAGCAGCAGGAAAACTCATAGAATATCCGTTCGACACCATTAAGGTCCGACTGCAGTCACAGGCTGTTGGTGGTGTCCATATGGGTCCATGGGACTGTCTAAAAGAGAGCTCTGCAAAACCCAACGCTGTCAGAGATCTTTACCGAGGAGTATCGTCACCAATTGTCGGAGCTGCGGCCGAGAATGCGTCACTTTTCTTCAGCTACAATCTGTTTCAGAGCATATTCAAATCCTCCGGGTTTGAGACGTCACACTCGCTTTCTGTCGTCTGTGGTGGTCTCAGTGGTGCAGTAACCTCGTATATCCTCACTCCATTTGAGTTGGTCAAGTGTAGGATGCAGGTCTATGAGAGCATGCATACTGTCCAAGGACAGACGGCTGCCATTCCATCCATGAGACAACTTGTCTCAAGTATATGGAGGACTTCGGGTCTTACTGGCTTCTGGAGGGGTCAAACCGGTACTCTGATTCGAGAAACCGGTGGCTCTGCGGCATATTTTGGAGCCTACGAGTTTGTCACTCAATACTTCAAGTCAAAAAACAACAAGAAAGACTGCACTAACTCAGAATATATGCTGGCAGGTGCCTGTGCAGGTATCAGCTACAATTTCTCGCTTTTTCCCGCGGATACAATCAAAAGTCGCATTCAAACACAGCAGGTGCCTATGACGTTCTTTGCCACCGCCAAACAACTTTGGCGGCTAGGAGGCATCAAGGCTTTCTATAGAGGCTGTGGGATCACTCTCTGTCGTTCGGCTCCAGGAAGTGCCATCATCTTTCTCACCTACGAGAAACTCAAGTCCGTTTTTGTATAGTAATCACAAAAGTCTAACAATTGAAAGTCATAATGTCATGTATCAATGCTGCTTCTTTTTCTTGGGCTTGTCGTCGACCTGCTCGACCTTGATGTCGTTCAAGCCCTTCTCCACCAGTAGCTCCGACACATACTCCTCCACCTCGTCGGCCACGTCGCCTTGGATGATAATCTCGTCCTTTCCCTCCAGCGACTTGGTAACACTGGCACCAGTTGCAAACTTGGACGCTAGTGTTTTGGCAATCTTCTTGAGATCTATGCCAAACACCTCAAGTCCAACAACGGCCACCACGTGTTTCCGCTTGGATCGCTCAATACGCTTGATCGTCACCTTGGACGCCAGCTTCTTTTGATGTTCTCGCTCGGCCTTGGCTTCATCCTTGGCCTGTTCTTTCTTGATCTTGCGCTCAATCTCCTCTTGCTTCTCAAGAGAAAGTGACGACGTCTGTTTATCCAGTGATTCGACTCCGTACAGTTTTTCGTAAAGCTCAGGTTCGGACTTTTCTAGCCATTCCTTGCATCGTTTAGCTGCTCCTCCAAATTCGCAGTACTCGGGTGGAAATGTGCATACACCACAGTAGATAATACCCTCGCTCATTGTATATTTTGGATTTAAAGTTGATGGACATCCACGACTCACGTTGAACTTGGCTTGTGCAGCAATTTGCACAACATTCTCCGGGTTGAACTTAACAACTAAAGAATCTAGCCTTACAGTCATTATCTTTCAAATCAATTGCATTTACTGGTTCTTTAGGTGCGTGCTATGGATCTTGGCGATTCCTGGAAGCTTCACTCACTTTGAGCAACACATCTTGCCCATAGACTCCCCCAACAAGATTGCTATCTACTGGAGAAATAACCTCAATCGGTTAGCCTTCCATTTACTGCTAGTCCCTTGTCCTAGTCCTTGTCCTACCAATGCGGCTGTCTACACATTGATAAGCGATTCGGGACAGCCTCTCAACTCAATCGTCGCCACCCTCATGTCCAAGTCTATCATGTCCAAGTCTATTTCTACAATTGTCAAAGAGAACGAAGCAGCTCGCTCCGCTGCCACCAATCCCGTAGGTGTGTTTGTTGGAGGAACAAGTGGAATTGGTTTGAATGCCGCTCTTGCTTTTGCAAGACACACCGGAGCCCCAACTCTGTATATTGTGGGACGAAACAGAGATGCCGGCGCCGCTGTCATCGAAGATATCAAGCAATTGAACAAAGACGCTCAGGCCGTGTTCCTGCGCCATGATATGTCACTTATCAAAGAGGCAGACAAGCTGTGCGAGGAGATTGCGCAGAGAGAGTCCAAGGTCAACATTTTATGTTTGTCCACTGGGTTCCTCACAGTTTCCGGCAGAGACGAGACACCCGAGGGAATTGACAAGAAGATGGCTGTTAACTACTACAGTAGATTCAGAGTCGTGGAGAAATTGATCCCTCTTGTTCAGGCTGCTGCGGATCAAAACGAACCTGCCCGTGTCGTCAATGTCCTTGCTGCTGGCGGTGAGGCAAAGATGCTGGAAGACGATCTTGATCTCAAGCACAACTACTCTCTCAGAAACGTCAACAAGCACTTTGTTACCATGGTGTCGCTCGGCACCGAGCGCTTCGCAAAGCTGTATCCCAAGATTGGATTTAGCCACATCTACCCTGGTGTGGTGCAGACCGGCATTAGTCGTTCGCTGCCTGCATTCATCCGCCTACCCCTCACTCCCCTTATGTGGTTTGGCGAGTCGGCTCAGGATGCTGGAGAAAAGGCATTCAACCTGGGATATGGTGGCCCGGAGTTTGCCACGGGACCCCACCTGCTCAATTCAAAGCTTCAGTCTGTGAGAGAAAAGTCGCTCAAGTTTTTGTCGCCTGAAACCCAGGAAATGGCATGGGCCCACACGGAGGAGATATTCAAGAGCGCCACGAGTAGCTAGCGTTAGTTATTTGATTTGATTGAGTGATTTAAGTGGTGTGGGTAGTTCTACGCTACCAACCCTACAATTCTGTGAGTCACATCTCGCACTGCTAGACTCGATTGCCGACTGACAGTGATAGGATCGCGTTGCTAGACTAGTCCACCGTCCGGAAAACGTGAGCGAATCCTCAAAGCATTGAAGGCATTCCGCCAATTCTTGAATTTCCAGTGGGGAAGTCTCACGTACATCGTCACCAATTCAATTCCATATCCTTTATCATAGTCTCATGCATCGTACATCATACTAAGAGAGACTGTGTGTCTATGTGTATCTGATTCAGGCTCTTGTCGTGAAACGGTAGTCCTGGAGGTCTATTCGCGACGAGCATTGCTAGGATTTCCTACTCTTGCGTTTGGTGCAGCACGTCCGGGTAACTCAATCCGGGGGAACTGGCGGAACTTAAAGGTAATGTAGCGGGAATTCCTCAGACTCATCATCATGGCCAGTGCTTCAGCTTCACGATTTGCTCGCTTCATGAACAGTGAGACCGGTCCAAAGACCGTCCACTTCTGGGCTCCTGTGATGAAGTGGGGACTCGTCATTGCCGGAATTAACGATCTCCAGCGTCCCGTCGACAAGCTCAGTCCCACGCAGCAGATTGCTCTGTTCAGCACCGGTGCGATCTGGACCAGATGGTGCCTGATCATCAAGCCCAAGAACTACTTTTTGGCCTCAGTCAACTTCTTTTTGGGTACTGTCGCCGGTGTGCAATTGGGACGTATCTTCACCCATCAGAAGAACCAGGGCCTTAGCACATCAGAGGTTCTCCGAAATATGGTCCAAGGAAAGAAGGTCAGCGACGTTGCTGCCGCCATCAAGGGCCCCCAGACTGGAGAGCAGCAGGATGTGATTGCCTCTACTAAGCAATAGACGCGTATGTATCGTAAATTATAACTTCCATTTCAGTAGACGGATTGTATGTCACCCCGTGAGCCGTAACCTTGTCTGCTCTTCGGCAGATTCGACAATTGATGCCCGACAAGCTCGATGTGGTCCGGAAACAAATAGCAGAGGAGAGAGAGCGAGAAGCAAGGCTGAATCCCAATCTACCGAGCAAGAGTCTATTTGAGCTTTTGCAAGAAAACGAGCAGAAGAAAGATGAATACTTTGAGAAACAGTATGCAGACCGAAGTGCCTTGAGGCGACTAGGGAAAGAAGAGGTGAGCCATATTGTTAGGAAAGAGGAAGAAAAACGTGGGTTGGAGAGACTAGCCCGGCAAAAAGAGCTTGAGTCATTGCAGGCGTTTAAAGCTCAGAAACAGCAGAGGCAGCAGTCGACGACTAGCCGGAAACCAGGCAATTTCTCATCATTTAAACCGTCCAAGGTCACCAAGGGCGAAAAGGGATCCAAACAACGCAATTGTAAAGGAGCAATCAAAGACATGGTAATGGAGAAAGCGGGCTCAGCCGAAAACCAGCCAGTTGTCGAGACAAAGGCAGAGAAATCAAGGGTGGATCAGCCAAAGGTGAAAGAATCGGAAGAATCCAAAGCAAAACCTGCTGACAGCATTGTTGAATACTCATCTAGTTCCGACGAATCATGATGCGCCCATTGTGGTAGACAATCAGTTCTGTCATACTTTGCATAAGTCGTAATGTGCTGTATGTACGAGAAGGATTGTCGTACTTCATATTTGACCTGCATATTTGAGCGGTGCAATTTGAATGTACGATAGTAATTCCTGTAGTGACGAGCTCGTACGAACGCTAGGAAACGTCGCCCGTTTGAAAGGTTGGCTAGGATCGACAAGGCTGATCCCTGACTTGCGGGGAAAGTGTCCAAGCTCATCTACTAGTCTAAACAAGATCAATTTTGATTGATAGTGCATTAGATCATTACCATACATCAGCTCCGATCTTGCCACCTGCTACTAAAGCCTGCCTATACCTCTAAGCAGCAGTATACTTTCATCGAAAGTCACCCTCAGTTAATGAGGACGCTGTACTTGTTGAAGAGAAACCCTTCAAAACGGTAACAAGAATCTCAAGAACCTCCCGATCATCGGACCTAACACTTCAAACTCGGCCGACATCTTGGTGTTCCGTGTGGGGGTTCCCAACCCCTGCAGCGGAACTGAGATCCGATTATAAGTTGCAGCCGATTTCCGATTGTACCAGACATATATACTGACGGTGAACGACAACATGTTCGATAAGATCAGCAGGACATTTAAACTTAACAATGGAACCACAATCCCCGCTGTGGGTGCGGGATTCGGCACACAATGGTGTCTTCCTCAAAATGGCTCTCCTCCTGACCAAAGTGTGGTGGAGGGAGTGGTCCGGGCCATCAACAATGGCTTCACCCATCTAGATGGAGCGGAGTACTATAACACTGAGCGCGAGATTGGTCTCGGTGTCGAACAGGCTGGCGCAGACCGGTCCAAACTATTTATCACCACAAAGGTCAGCACGAGCTTTAGTGATATTGGCGGTACACTGGACACAATGCTTGCCAAGCTCAAGACAGACTATGTGGATCTGTATCTTCTGCACCATCCGTTCTTTGGTAGTCCCTCCATCGAACAGGCATGGAAGGAGATGGAGATTGTGTACAAGAGCGGTAAAGCTAAGGCCATTGGAGTCAGCAACTTCCGAGTCCAAGATATCGAGCGGATCCTCAGGGTTGCCGAGATTCGCCCAGCAGTCAATCAAATTGAGTTCCATGCGTGCCTGCAGAACCAGAGCCCATCAATTGTCCAGTTCTGCCAGGATAATAACATTCTTGTTGAGGCATACTCTCCACTGACCCCAATTCTCAAAGGTCCCGGCAAGGAGAAGATGACGTCGATTGTCGACGCTATAGCCAAGAAACATTCCAAAACTTCTGGCCAGGTACTTCTGAGGTGGGTGCTTCAGCGCAAGGTAGTGCCCATTACTGCCTCGTCTAAACCTGAGCGACTAGCTCAGGCCCTGGACATTTTTGACTTTGAGTTGTCTCAAGCGGAGATGGACGACATCGCTAACACGGGCAGCCAGTACATTTACATGAGCCACTGGCAGGGAGACTATTTTAGCAGCCACAGCTAGACAAACTTTTAGTGATTAATAATGTGATTTCTAAGTATCGTCCAACTAGCTGATCTCCACCTCCAAACTGGTCAGCTGGTTGTACACCTCTCTGGGCATTCTGTACTGAATCATACCAGCATATAGAAGAGCCGAGCGGGCAACATCTACCAACGAAGCAATCATGTTTGTTTTGCCCGAATTGGCATAGGCGCTGTCCTTGAGAGTGCGACTCCATTCTGCGAGAGTCTTCATCACCAAAAGTAGAAGCGCTGGAACGTTGCGAGCAATGGACTCGTCGAGCATGGCAAACTCCTGAGCGCGGTCTCTGACAAAGGTGATGTTGGTGTTCGGCTCCAGGACCAAGATATTCGTGTCCTGGACACGGCTGATGACTTGGTCCCACCGCTTGTGCGCAAACTCGTCCCAGGCGTCAATCAACTTGAGGAGAATCTCGCAGGTCTGCCGATTCTTTTGCGAGACGTTGCTGAGAATAGCCGGGTTGGTGGTGTATAGAGACATCATGGATCGCGCAATATATGCTGGGTCATCAATGTCAGCAAGTGACACAGTTGATGCATTGGCCATTGCCTCAGAGCTGGGGGCGCGGCGAATAGGTCTTTGACCAGGCTCGGTAACAGCAAGCACATCACCCAGAGTACGATTGACAAGCATAATAACCGAGTCGTACCGCTCAGCCAAATGGAATAGCAGAATAGCGTCCTGGGTCTTGCCATTTTCGCTGGCCAGCTTTGCAGCTCTGAGGGTGATCACATTGAGGCACTCGGCCTCGTTCGGCACATATAGAAGCGACATGCGGTTCTCAATGATTCCAGGCTTCCGGCTGCCATTGATCATCACAGTGCCCAAAAGCTCGGCAAATGCACGAGTATCGAGAACAAGCTCGGTAAGAGCCTCTCTGCACAGCTCGATTTGCCGCTCTCCACAGCTGGGAACATCTCTATTGAGACCAATGGTCAACAGGTAGTCGACGGCCTCGTTGTAGTCCGTGTACTTGAACGAAGAAGTGTACTGACCCATGAGCGCCGCATAGTTGATAAGCTCGGTCTTTGGGTTCCGCCGGTCATAGGTGAGCAAATCACACGTGGACGAGTCAGTAATGTTGGGCACTGGACGCAGCAGTCCATAGTATGTAAGAGCAATGGCAAAATGGACACTGTCAAGCGCACTGATTGAATAGGCGTACTGAACCGCGCGCTCAAAGAGTCCACACAGCAGCAGAACTTGGAAATACACTGCATGGTTGGCGTTGCCTGCTCCATTGAAATGCTTGGCCCCAAACTGCAGAACAGTACGCTGAAGGTCGTAGAGATTGTACTGCTCGTGCACGAGGCTGACCGTCATGGGGCTGTTGTTGCCGCCAAGCATGTCTGTATTTTTAGACAGACGCGCTCCATACGGAGATCTAGGAGAGCCCGGGTTCGTGAGACTAGAAGAAGAGGCCCGAGACTGCAGGCCTGGCCGAGAAGTCGTAGACTGTTGGTAACTGACCGTTGTGGGAGTGGCGCGGGCCAGCATGAGATGCAGCCACAACCAATCTTCCGTGGTCGAAACAACCTCAGGGAATGCCTTGCGAGACAAGTCGCAGCGACCAATCAGCTTATACAAAGCGTACTTGTAAGGATCGCTGGTGCCAGCGCCAACATACTGAATATGCTGGTGGAACTCCGTGTGCAGCCGCTCAAGCATGTCCCCAGACAAATTTCTATCAGGAGATGTGACGAATGCTCTCATGTAACCTGGAAACGAGCGCTCCACTGTGAGGAAGAGAGCCTCATTGTCGGTTGTGTATTTGAGCGCATCCTCGTAATGACCACTGCGAACCATATAGTACAATAGAGCCCAGATAGGGACATTATTGACAATCTCAATATTAGAGTGAGTGCTGGCAGGGTCTGGACCAAGCTTGAGGTTGAGGTATCCGCGGATTTTGGAGTATACATTGGGCACACCACCGGCTTGAGCCTCGTGAGGATGCCGCGAAACCTCATCTTCAACGACACGGTAGAACTGCTGCTCCAGGTACTTGCGCGACCCTTCAATGATCTGCTTGTTGAGCTTGTTGGACTCGGCAGCAGCCACATCTGGCGGAGCGCTCGTAGAGTGGTAGATGTACTCGCTGGCAAACTTGCGCTCTCCTACGGGTGCTTTGAGTCCTTCATTGGTGATGGCAGAAAGAATCTTCCAGCTGTCGACCATTTGTCGCGTTCTAATATCGTTGCTGGCCGCAGACTCATACGTAGCATTCATAAACTCATGCGAAACAGCAGTAGGGATCTGCAGCGCGCGGTTGGCGTTGAGTTTACGCACAACATTGGCAAACTTGCGCGCCTTGGTTTGCTGAACACCCACAGATTCCTCAGAGTGCACATCGGAAAACTCTGCGTAGAGAATCATCTGTCCTGCAGACACCTTGCCCCACTTCCGCTTGAGAGGATGCGAGTTGTTGCCATCTCTCATTGTGGTGGTAGTGTCATCATCCTGGTTTGCGCCAGCATTGCCTACAGAAACGCCAAAATACCGACAAATGTCATTCTTTCTGGCCTTCCAGTCTAGGCTGACGCTCTGTGCGAGAAATCGATCAAAGTCACGGGCTTTGGCAGCAGCCGTGTCCTCAATAGCAGCCAAGATGCTCTCCTCCTTCTTTGCACGCAAGTATGTATTCACATTGGGATCCAAGTGGGTGGTAGCTGCGAGCTGAGACGAGGCTGATGACGGAATAAGGGCCAGTGCACCGGTGCGGGCTTTGGACTGAACAGAACCATTGGCGAGAGACGCAGGCTGTCCATTGGAAGTAGTCTTTTCTGGTGTGAACACAATCGACTGAAGCTCGTTGGCGATATCCTCTCCGTTGATTCCGCTTCCTGCGAGAAGGTAATGAGCCTTTGTCGCATTGTCGTCGGGATACTTGTGTCGTACATTATCAACTCTACGCCGGATTTCGGCCAACGACAGATTGATATGACCCAAATCCGATGCCGCGTTGGGCAGATTACGCGACGATTCAAGAAGCTCGGCAAACATCGCCATTGCCGGCGATTGATCGCGGTTTGCGGTCATGTTTTGCATTGTCTTGGTGAAAGAATCTAACAAAAACCTAAAAGTCTATTTCTTTCATATTGTTACCCAGGGGGTGAAATTTCATTAACCGTGTCAGTAATTACGCCTTCTTCAACGAGATTGATTCGCGCACAATAGATTTCACAGGCAGTTGCTGTGATACCCAGTTTGCGTCCCTCAAAAACTGCGACGAATCCCGGCTGCCAACAGGAACCTTGCCCATGACAACAGAGTATGGGGCTTCCTGCTCTCGATATTCTCGTAGAATCAGGTTTGTCGCGAATTCAATGTAGAGCCTCGTGTCATATACACGGAAGAGCACGCCATCCACTCGCAGGAATAGTCGACTCAAAATAAATAGCCGCTCGGGCATCACTCGGATCTTAGACGTTAGCCACACAATGCCATTGTCGCCCAGTTCGTCTTCATACAGCGTAACCTCGTCAAATAGTAAAATTGGCTCTGGTCGGGCCAGCAACTTGAGGGGAATTTCGTGTTCGTTGTCTCGTTGCCATATCTGCTGTACATCACATTGATCTGCGTGACGGTGTTCGGTCACACTGACGTCGTGGGCCGGACCGATCTCGAATTGAACTCCTCCATCAGATGACTCTATATCTTCGATTGTAGTTGTGCCCTTGTAGTCTGTGGTATATGTCCAGTCGTATGGTTTGGCCATATTCCTAACGTCTGCTTCACCTCGACGCTTTCTTCTCGCGCTTTGCCATTCATGGGAGTGAGCAACCTGTACGAGTTTTTCTCCCTTCTTGTCGACTCTGTCTAATGCATCAAAAGCATTGAATTTAATTGTCAACCCAGAACTCACATGCTGTAGTTCGAGGCTATTGTTGCCAAAGATCATTTCGGGAATAGGTATACCGAGTCTATCAGTCCAATCATCAATCTCATCCGATGACAGAATTGGCCGTTTGGCGCTCGTGACCTTCCATCCACTACCTTCCCATGTGGACCCAGTCCGTTTCCGCTCTCCAGGAGCTCGGGATTCAGCCAACATTGATATATAAGAGTGTATAGGGTTTCCCCACGAATAGTACATATACTAGCCCACCCACGATAATACAAGAAATGAACATAAATACATTATCAGTTAGTCAAGGGTTTCCCCACAAGCAGGACAAACATCCATTTGCTCGCTGAATACCCATTCTCGCATACACGAGGTGTGTGTCTCGTGGCGACACTTGAGGATTACGACACCGAGTTTCTTTAACGGTTCGAGGCAAATCGAGCATTTACCGGTTCTCGTCTTACAGTTTGCGCAGAACCAGAATCCTGATGGACCATCTAGCTCGCTCAGGACAGACCGGCAGTTCGGGCAGGCAATGTCCACGTTCGTGTTGGTTAGTCCCATGCCGCGGACATTTGGGAGTAGCTCAGCCAACTTGATGATATTGGCCGCAGGTGTGAACAATTTGTGTCGACGGAGAAGTTCAATGTACGATACAACCCACTCCTCGCCTTGAGCCGCAGTGGTGCACATGCCGGGGTAGTATTCCATGAACAACATTGCCAAAATTCCGCAAAACTGCATGTCACCTTGTATCTGCGCAAACTCTGCAGCGTGCTTCAGCAACTGCTCAGTATTCCAAGACTCGCCGGCTATGCGCTCCCGCAAAGCAGATATGAGAGCGGTTTTTCTATCGTCGATCGTAGTTTCCGTTTCGTTGAAACTTTCCTCTTCCCCATCCACTTCAGTACCATCATCTTCTGCAATTGCAAAACTGTCTCGAGTATGATGATTGTAGCGCAAAGGCCGGACTGCCCCAAGGTCGCTGCTCACAGCGCTGCTCATGGTATCACGTCGCATAAAGACACTGTCCTTAAATGAAGAAGTGACGTCCGCATGCCCGGCTGCGGAAAATACCTGTGAATCTCCCCAGCTTCCGCTGCCACTCTGCTCGCGAATATCCTCCAAAATTGACCTCGATTTCCACGAATTCTCCAAACTGTTGCGGTGATACGAGGTGGCAGCTGACATCGACCGGTGATGCTTGGGATGGCTTGTGCCAAGCATAGTAAGATGAGTATAACTTGCGCCATCGGGATGCTTACCATAAGAATCGTCGTCTTCATCCTCAGGAGAGCTTCCAACGGGCTGGATCTGGCCACCACCACCTGCATGGGGAATATTGACGGGATCTGTTGCGGACGCAATGTTCACTATCTTAGATTTGGGCTGGTTTGCGTCTGGGTTGTTGAGATTGAGTCTTGTGGCCTTATGGAAAAGAGACGCTCCAGATGTAGGATCAGCGGCGACAGGTGGAGCTCCGTGGTTCCCATTCTGCAATGACGAGGCTCTAGAGCGAGCCTTTAGACCTTTGGCAAGGTTCGAGTCAGCGGGTCGTTCTACGGGTGATTTCCCGGATTTGTTAGTTGTTCCCGCCCTAGGTCTTGACTTTGTGGGTTTCGAGGTCTTTTGCGCATCAGCGGTTGGCGATCCTGGTTGAGAAGCTTGCAGCGACGGTTCCAAAAGATGCCCCTTCTTTTTAACATAGGCAATGTCCGACATAACAGACTCTTCCAAGATCCTCCAGATTTGTGCAGTGCGGAATCGCTGCATATGCAATGCAGCCTCGGCATTGTGGCCACAGATTGAGGGAATCTCCTCCAAATCACGAGTGAGAATGTACTTGCTGGCAAGGTACCGGAATACTTCCTTGTTGTTAGTTTCAAACGCCACATCAAAGATGATGGCCGAGGTTGCATCGCCTCTACCAGCATTCCCATGAAAACTACCGCTGCTAAACGTTCGAAGCCCAGAGAGAGATGCCGGCATCGAGAAGTCCCGGTCCCGTTCTTGTGAGCTGGCGGCGCTTTGAGGAGCACCTCCTCTTGCACCCACGCTTCCGCCAATATAAAAGCCAGCCAGACTGCTGCTGCTCATGCTATGGTGAACTTTGGGAGTCGCATTGGGGATATTCTGTCCTCCATTCGAAGGCAGAGCATTAGTTTTCGACTCCTCCTGCACCCATCTGGACATAAAGTCCTGACGTCTGGCATCTTGTTCAGCCAATGCAAGGTCGCTGTCAGGCGACCAAGTCATGGCAATCGGACACAGTTCTTCGACATAGGATGGCTGTGTTCGCAAATCAGTTTGTTTGAACGTCCTGTCACGAGATGCACTCCAGACCTGGCCGTTTCCCTTATAATGAACCTCACTAATGGTATCAGAATGGGCTTCAATAACGTTGACAGGGATGTATGGGCGCTCAAGGGTCCATACATAGAGCATATTGTCGCCTCGATTCCGACCACAACTGACAATCTTGCACTCGGATATGTGATTGTTGGAATGACCAGTGTCCTGACCATTGGTACTAGTGTCTGCCAGCCAGCGCACACGGCCAACCGACGAGGGTGCCTGTATCACGTAATCAGGGACTTTTGTATCTTTGGCCATATTCCATACTTGAATTTGCTGATCGCGGCCACCAGATACAACATAGTCCAGTTCAGGATGCCAATCTAGGCACAGTCCCACTCCAGTATGTGCATTCATACGCCTGTCGCAATGAGATGTGTTACGCAGATCCCAGCGTTGAATAACTCCAGAGTCGTAGATGGCCACCACTTTTCTGGAATCAAACGGACTGCATTGGATTTCTCGCACGCTGTCACCATTTCGAGCCAATGTAAACGAAGGCAGCCCTCCACTCGAGCTGCCGTGACGGGCACTGTGGGCCGATCGGCTGAATGTGCCTTCCCTCAGATCCCAACCAGTGATTGATCCGTCAGCGTTTCCGGAAAGAATTGTCGACTGATTGTTGATGAAGGCTAATGAGTTTACTGTTCTTGTAGCGTCGCCATACTGAGCCTGCTTGTCTTCTAATCCGTACAGCAGTATACCGCCGCCAGAGTGACCCAGCGCAATGTGTTGCTTCGATGCAAGAGAACCCCACTTTAGGGCAGTGGGAAGATATATTCTGTCCAGATCCCGCTTGATGTCGCGAAGATCCAATTCTAATGAGACAGTACTATCACGTACCGAGACAACCTTGAAGAACTCCTTTCCGACAAGGGCTGCGTGGTCTCCAGAGGGAGACGCTGCCATGGCCACGATTCCATTACGAGTTTTATAGGTGAAAGACGAGTCATTCGTAGAGATTGTGGTGGCTGACGGAGTAACCTCTTCGGAGAAACTAGACTGTAGAGGTGGAGGTGCCGGAGTAGGCGACGATCCAGTTTGATTCGAGAGGTCGTTCAACCCGTACAAGGCTTTGCCGAGTCGAGCAAATGCACTGGATGCTTTGATTGCAGACGCCGCTCTGTTGGCGTACCCCGAATGGCCGTCTGGATTGTGTCTTTCCCGGTGATCGCTCATAGCATGATCATGCGTACAAGGTTATTTTTGTGTGGGTGGCTACTACTACTCTACTGAAAGAAATCAAAGTTAGTTGTTCTCTATACTAGTCGGATCTGGCCCGTTACAATATACCGCTCAATAGCACTATACCGAATGGCATAAACATTGCCCTGCTCCATGTCCAATTCATCTGTACCCGCCATGATTGGGGTGTCGATGGTTTCGTCCACAAACACACAGACGGTCTTATCAAAATCGGGCTTTTGTAGCACAGGAGCACTCCCCATACGGTCGTCCAATGTCCTTAGTTCTGCTGGAAACGCACCCAGAAACTGGTTGGTATGAAGTTTGGTTAGTATAGCAACTTGCCTGGCAAGGTACTTGAGTTCTGCGTCGGAAAGTCTATGGGAGTAGCTGCGGGTTTCGTCAAAATCGCCGCCCCCGTCTGGTCCCTGATCATTGTTGATGTTTTGGAATATATACATGGCGTACTTGTCGAGTTTGGCCAAACGCGTGCGTAAGTACCCACGGATCAGAAACTTGATGCGCTCAAGCTCACTCTCAACCACCAGCAGATGGACTTTTGTGTCTGGCTCTGACAGAGGCGCGAGCGACTTTTCTTCAATGTACTCCATCTGAGCAGCAATCCGCTCCCCCATTCTCTCCAAGAGCAAGGTTTCGTATGGTAGAATATCGGGGGCCATGCGCTCGGCGACCCACGCCTTTTTGAGGTTGCTCAGGTCAGACGCCCGCTCATGTTGATCTATGTCTCGTACACTGCGGTTGTTTCTTCGTGCTTGCCGCGAAGCATCTATCTCCCGTAGATAATCCTCAACATCAGCGTCAACCTCCATGCTTCATCACAAGATATAGATACAAGAAGGTTTCGCGTGTGCCCTAAGCTCAACAAACACCAAAACACGACCAGACTCACACACACGGCGGCCATATATGGGATGGTCGGAGGATATAGAGGCCAAGAGGGCGCGGATAGCTGCCATCCGACAAAAACGCAACATCAGCTCGTCCAGTAATGCTACTGCCAAAGGTGAGGTAGTCCGTGCAAAATCACCACTGTCCCCTGCCGGGCTCTCGCAATCCCCTGTTGATGATGTTCTCAGTAGTATGACCGGTAGCAGTAGGCCATCATCGAGTCGAAGTATGTCAAGATCAACAAACATAATTGGTGAAATCAATTCAGGTCGACCGGTAACACCACCGTCAGCACTCTCATCACGAGAAGATTTAATCAGTACCATTCTAGCTGAGACGGCCTCACGAGGCACTTCCCAGCCTTCATCCCCAATTGCGCCCTCCCAGCAGTCATTTACTCGAGGGTCTACGCCTCCTCCACAGAAGAATGCAATTGCTATAACGTCACTATTTTCGCTCCAGGGTGACAAGCCAGATCCTATCATGTACTCCAAGCAAATGCAAACCGAACTTGAAGGTCTACCTGACACACCAATATCAGAAATAGAAGATTCAACAATTGTTCCTGCAGAAGCGACTTACGCTTTGGACGGTCAAGAACAAGACGCCACTCTAGAACAACAAGATCAAGAACCAGAACTGAGGGTGACTGACCTCACAGAGAACTTTGATGCTACATCACTTACCAAAGACAGAGAGCTATCGCGGTTTTTGTTCCATACATTTCGCTACCTCAACCGTGCGTCGTTCCCTAACATTACAGTAGACTATGGCTCAACTCGGTCAACGAGGTTGGCTGCAACAGCGCAATTGTCCCAAATTGCACGGTTCCGAGTGGCAGACTTGCCAGCATATTCAGCGGGAAGACGGGCCATCACCGGTATAGATTGGTCGCCTCGGTACCCCGAACTCATTGCAGTGGCATACAGCAAACCGTTCGACGCAATACGAGGAACAAAGGGCCTTGTGGTGGTGTGGAATCTCCACAACCCAAGGAACCATCCAGAGTATGTTTTCCATGCGCACTCTGAGGTTCTAGCAGTCAAGTTCTCGCGCAGTGCCTCCCATCTCCTGTTTGGGTCATCATACAATGGACAGGTTCTCATGTGGGACATGAATGCATACGCCACTAACATTCACACGGGACGGGATCCAGCTGCAGGATCCAAGTTTATTGCCGACTTTGGAAGTAGGGGCTCGCGACAAGCAAACAATGATGATGGTACGAGTCCTGGAACAATAGTGGGCCACTCTAGTCCGGTATACGCAATGGAGTTTGCAGGAAACTACAGCTCCAGTCAGCTGTATTCTGCCAGTACGGACGGTAAAGTGTGTTGCTGGATGCCAGAGCAACTGGCCCGACCACAAGACATGGTCCACTTACACTTACCCAAACGGACAGGAGGCACTCTTGGGACTCTTGGCAGCGCCGGCTCTTCCGTGGTCCCCACTTGTATTGCTGTGTCTCGAGCTGACGCGTCCGTGTTCTTTGTTGGTTCAGAGAGTGGCAACGTGTACCAGTGTAACCGAACCGGAGATGCGACACGCCAGGCTGGAATCGACACACGCGGGTACTACTCTGGCCACTCGGCGTTGGTAACTGCTATTGATGTGGTTCAGTTCAACGTGAATCCTCACACTCCAACATATGTGTCTGACATGGCGCCCATCGTGCTTGCATCCTCGCTCGATTGGTCCATCAAACTGTGGGTGGTCGAGCGGTTTTCTGACCTAAAAATGCAAAATGCCGACTCACAGAATGACAATGGCGGTTTTCAGCTCAAACTCGAACCATTTTTGACCTGCCAATGCGACTATCCTGTCTATGACTCTGCCTGGTCTCCTGTTACCCCAGGGATGTTTGCTTCGGTTGATGGATCTGGCCAGCTATCCATCTGGAACATATTTGAACATACAGAGATACCTCTGGCTACTGTGTTCCCCAAAGATGCTGAGGATGTCATCAGCAAGACCAATGTAGTGGACTCTGAGCAAGCATTGGACCTTGCGAGTCCTCTTACCAAGCTGGTGTGGGACACGGACGGAAAACACATTGCTGTGGGCAGCTCGAATGGTGAACTCACAGTTTTCGCGCTCGAGAAGAGCCTCTACGCCCCTGAAATATCCCCAGATGGTGTCAGATCTGTCAAGCGGCTTATAGAAGATACTAATACAGAGGCTTTGTAGCGGGATTTCCCAATCGTAGCAGATGATGAGCTACCCCACTCTACCCAAAGGTTTATTCGCCGCGCCACCCTGGCCCAGGACCCTGCCTAATATCGCAGTTGGGAACAATCAATTAGTTATGGAATTCAGAACCCCACGCACTAGTGACCAAGTCATCATACGATAAAGCCTACAGTACCAGCAGCCATTGTTTTATCGAATTCTCTCCTAAATTATATCACTCGGTAAATGAGCAAGATCCCAAGAACGGCGGCAGACCGTATCCTGCGCAATCCCCATGGGCTTCCGCATGTTCCAAATCCTCTCAGTACCATGGTAGGGCGTTCACAGAGATCCGATCGTATGCTTGACCAAGTAGAGCAGGCGCAACTAGGACGAAGAGAGAGACTCAATAGCGTCAGATCAGGCAGGATCATGCTGGAGCGTTCAAATTCCATGGAAGATGAGTCGGCAGTCTCAGACACCGAGGTGGGTGAAGTGGGACCGTTGATTCCCATGCGCCAGAGATCGCGATCAGCAGCATTCTCTCATCAACATCATCATAATTTTTCCCAGATCCGTCGCACTTCGGTTTCATTTCCCCCTAACAGGTCGTCGCCGACCCTAGGAGATATGCAACATGCAAGGCGGCACTCAACGGGAGACAATACCTTGTCGACATCACTCATTCCTGGATCAGGGTTATATTTTTCGGAAGACGATACTGATTTTACACTGGTTCAGAGATCCTCCTTCTTGCTAGATTCACCAACAGCAGGTCTTTTATCGTCTGCTGCCTTGCCATCTTATACCCATAGTCGGCCGTCTTTCACACGATACTCACTCTATACACCATCTGGACTTCCTCAAATGCGTGCGCGCCAAAGATGCCAATATTTGCGAAGCCCGCATCCTTCTTTGGTGGGACAACCTCCCCGCAGCAATCCAACCCCGTCACTTTTCCATCCAAACTGGCATCGCATGCTACGTCACAGTTACCTTACGCAGGGAAAAGATAGCGAGTGGCGAAGAGAACGCAACCTGTTTCTTCAGGATGCCCGCCGAGAGCGCCGATTCCAAAATCACACCAAGCGGCGCATGACCTTCCACTAACAACCCATGTACAAGTACTACTACCAACCCCAGTAGTCCCATCTAACCGGCAGCAACAATGAAATAATAAATTATTAAATAAGTCGCGCGCTCACGCGAGGTAGTGGTAGAGATTACGTTGTTCTGCGTCTCGCTCGAGATACTCCTTGTCCACCAATAGGTGAATCTGCTGCTTAATCATAACAGGATCAGGTTGGAACCGAGCAGCCAGCATCTTTGTCACTTCAGATACCAGCAATGCATGCTCAAGCTGTTTGCGACTCTTCATCACTCGTACCACGGCAGCATCAATCTCGTACTTCCGGTCCATCTGGACCTCGTTCATGGTCGATTTGCGCTCTGCATCGGTCTCTGCCTTACTGGTGTTGTTACTGCTAATGGAGAGCACCTTAAACCGGACCGTGGGGCTTGTAAAGTCTTTGTTAATACTGAACTTGTCAGACGGGTTGACACTGCGTGTTTGAGGATCCTTTTTCAAAAGCCGGGTCTTCGGTGCCAAGCTGAGCGATTGCAGGTGTCGAATCAACTCTGGAGTCGGTATTTTGGTGTGGCTCTGAATATCAGTAAAGGTGAATATGGTGTCCTCGGGAACTTGGCTGAAGAGCATTAGAATAATCATGGCTGGGGTGGCCATGGATACCTCGTAGATGCGCTTGCCATAACGGGCTTTCACGTCAGCAGAGCCCATGGCACAGTTCCACTTGAGTAATCGGCCATTGTGGGCGCCTTGGTAGAACTTTTCAAACTCAGCTTTACCTGCCTGCGCTGATTCCGGCAGAACAAAAGGGTTCTCGGTGACGGTCTTGCTGGGCCAGTGGGTGGATGTCAAAACATTGACACTTAGGTCGCATGCTTTTGTTGTTTCGTTATTCCTGAGGTACTCTTTGAATCTATTGAGATGGTCTCGAGAGATGCGCATGTCGGCAAACATACCTTCGAGTTTCGACGTGGAAGTCGATCCCATCTCGCTCTTGAGCTTGCCAACAAACTCCTTCTCGGCGTCTTCTGATAGCGCGCGGGCATGCAGCAGACGCTTAGCGAGATGAAGACGGTAGTAGAACTCAAACTGGTCTTTCTCGGCCAAGTAGCGGAAGAGCTGGATCGATTTGTTGAGGAGTTGTGTAATCTCCTCGTCCGTTTTACCCCGGATGCCCTTGCGCAGGTTCTCGTCGAGGTAGAGCGACAAGTACTCTGGGGCACGGCTGTTGAGGTTGAGTGCTTTAGTGAGGCACTTGTCGATGAGTTTCTGAATGGACCGGTTATTTTCAAACGCACTGGCAAGCACATTGTTAAGCAGGTCCATTTGGTTGAGGGCGGTTTCCACCCACGTAATGGCAACCTGAGTCGGGCTTACTTTGGTTTTCTTGCCCTTTTCGTTAGTAACTACAGCATTGCGTGACTCTTCGGTTTCTTCGTTGAACTGTACTCCCCATTCCTCGATTCGTTGCTCTAGGATGCTGTGTAAAGGCGCAAGATTGGGGTCTGCTCGGTGCAACAGGCTGTACAAAAGGGCAAGATTCTCAATCTCCTGGCCCCTGATCCAGCCCCAGAACGGGCTGGTAGAGCCATATAGGATCTGCTCAAGCCTGTCGACAAGAAGAGCTTGGACCAGCACGGGATCCAACCGCTCGGCCGTGCCGCTCAACAGGTAAACATTGCACCTGCTCTCTTCTTCTTCCAGCCACAGCCTCACATTTTTGAGATATGCGTCTATGGGAATGCCGTCGGCAAAAAGCCGGTCGACTTTAGCATTGTAGTAAGCTGCACTGGCTTCTATGAAGTAGGGGTCAAATTCTTGGCGATACATTGATCCACCGGACGCTTTGATGTTAGTGCTTCCCAGAGTGGCGGGGCGGGCGGCTTGAACCCATGGGAGTATCTCCAGCATAGTCGCGACTGCCTTGATGGACATGCGGTCTATAGCTTGGCCCTCGCGTTCGTTGTTGACAAGTTCTACAATGCCATTGTAGAGACTGGCGCCAACAGGGTACTTGGAGTTACGAATCACACGGTCGCGGAACAAGTTCAGTATGATATCGTGCACGGTGGGGAGCTTCAACTCTAGACAGTGCGCCTTGTCGAGATATGTGAGAATGTCGCTGGTCATCTTCATACATATGCTGTTGTCTGCCCAGAATGTTTTCATTGAAGCAATAAAGTCGGCCATATTGGACGCCTGCGCAGCGTCTCTTTGAGACCGGGTGGGATCAGCTTCGGTGAGGTCCTCACCAACCGCAGCTGAAGCTGCGTCGCTAAGAAGAGGCGCCAGTTTGGTTTCTACTTGACGCTCAAGCTCTTTTCCGACATAGTCTTCGGTTGCTTTGTACAAAAGATCGCCCTTCTTCTTCACCACAAGGTAGTAGGACGAGCGATATAGTTCCTCAAATGATCTGGAGGTGGCTTTGCGGTTGTAGATGTCGCTGATGGCGGGTGCTATCTTATCGCTCCAGACCGAGTCGAAATCAACCTCGGTCTTCATTTGCCGCGGCGGGCGGATTACTTTTCCACGTTTGCTCATGTTGGCTGTCAACTGAGTGAAAGAGTCGTACTTACACTTGGTGCGCAGACGTTAGCACCTAGAAAAAGAACGCCCCCAAAATGACAAAAAGTGTCTTTCTGGTGCCGGTCAGGCTAGAACTGGTGGATAAAATGCGGTCTCGGCGCAAGTTCTCAGCAGTGGCCGTTGAATCAGACTGTCACGCTTTACCACTTCGGCAAACTCTATTTTCATCTGGGGTTTCCATGCTAAGCCCTAGCACAATTGAGAGACGACCGGCACATATGTCTTGCCTTGACATAAGAACATAATGCTTGCTTGAATGATTTTTGATGTTTGTTAACCTATATTGCCTTGTTTTTGTCTTCTTAGTTGAATGTGTCCATATAACATCAACCAACTTCGTTACATCCTTGTCGACGAACTCCTAAATTGTAAACTAACTGCTCTAGTCTCGTCAAATCACAGTACATACTGATTCTAAGCTCACATTGGTTCGATTAGCAAAGCCTTGAGTCCACAGCTGAAGACACTTTGATACTCCAAGGCTAGGGTTGGCCTGCGGGCCCTGCAGATAGTTGAGGAACGCGCCTGACGCGTACCAGGCAACCATCAACCATGGCATCAAAGGGAACCAAGCGTCAGCTCGATCTGCTGTCGTTCTACCAGCGAAAGACACCAAAGCTTACGGCAACTTCAGCATCAGTTGTTTCGATAAAAGAGATACACACGGAAACGCCCATCACCCCGCCACATACAACAAGCACAACTCCCGCCACCACCAGATTCGACAAGCAAGCCTGGATAGATAGCCTCAGTGAGTCCGAAAGAGACCTGCTTCAGCTAGAAATAGAAACACTCGACGAGTCGTGGCTGGCGGCACTGCACACAGAGCTCAAGAAGCCATACTTTCTGGACCTCAAACGGTTTTTGCAGCGGGAAGTGGCCAATGGAAAGAAAGTGTTTCCTCCAAAGAATGATATTTACGCCTGGTCTCGGCATACTCCTTTGCATACAGTCAAGGTTGTTATCCTGGGCCAAGACCCATATCACAACGACAATCAAGCCCATGGTCTTGCGTTTTCTGTCAACCCTCCAACGAGGCCGCCGCCATCACTACAAAACATTTTCAAAACATTAAAGAACTGCTACCCCGACTACGTCATTCCAAAGGAGGGCAGTCTCATGAAATGGGCGGACCAAGGCGTGCTTCTACTCAATGCATGCCTTACAGTACAAGCGCACAACGCCAATTCCCACGCAAAGAAGGGATGGGAAAGTTTTACAGAGCAAGTGCTGATGGCCGTACTGAAATCAAGACCAAATGGCGTGTGCTTTCTAACCTGGGGAACGCCTGCTGCCAAACGAGTTGCCGAGATCAAGCCGCCTAGCAACTGTCTGATCCTCAGATCTGTGCATCCCAGTCCACTTTCTGCTGCGCGCGGGTTCTTCACTTGCGGGCATTTTGTCACGGCAAACAAGTGGTTGCATGATACATACGGCCCGTCTGCCGTCATAGACTGGGCACTGTCACCTGGCAATACGCTCAAGGATGTTGAGAGTCTGAGGAGTGAACCCAAAGACACTGCAGACGACAACGACCAACTAGATGAGACTCTGACAGAGTAGAAATTAACTATTAATCACCACCTGGTGAGGTCGAAAGGAGCTTCGCTTACGGCCTCGCCAAAAACACTGTCCTGAGCCACTGTATTGCTCATCTCTATCTCCTCCTGCTTCCAGTTTCCAAGAATGTCGGGGATGTTCTCCTTCAAAAAGTCCACAATGAGCTGGTTGATTTCGGCAAACTCGAGCAAGAAGGCATCGTGGCCCTCGGCAGATGAAATCTTGACGAGCTTTGCGTTAGGGATACACGATGCAATGCGTTCCTGCTCGACAAAGGTGAAAAGGCCATCAGAAAGAATACCCACAACAAGCGCTGGCTGTGTGATGAGTCCCAACGCAGCTGGAATGTCGTCAGCACGGCCCCGCGCCACATCATGGGTGTCGAGTTTCCTGGTTACGGCAATGTAGCAATTTGAGTCGTAGCGCTGAACAAACTTGGCAGCCTGGTATCGCAGATAGCTCTGAGCCGTGAAGTAAGTTTGAGGTCTGTGCACAAACCGGTTAAGCTTGTTCAAGCCGACCTTTTCCGCCTGTTTGGCAACCGCAGAGTCCGAGTATCCACCGGTCCATTGACTCATTCTGTTTCCTTGGTTATGTACAGCCCAGTGCTCGACTTGTCGCGAGATGGGAACATTGTTGTTAGTATCATTTTGTCCGCCGGCGGCGGCCTGGTTGGCAATCTCCAGCTTTTTCATGGCGAGTTCGTTGTTAGTGGGCATGGCGCGGCCAAACTTGCTCTCGAAACTTGTTCTGGACCGATATGTGAGCAAAGCAGCCATACGGGCTGCTCCGAGTCCTGAGTTTGGCGGATCATCAAATGAGTAGTAGCCTCCCTTGTACTTTGGATCCGAGTAGATACTCTGCCGTTGAGCTTCACCCCACGAAATAGCCCATGCACTATGATATGCGCACGTTGCCAGAGGAACTATCGTACGAACATAGTCCTGGCCAAAGTAGGCAAACTCTAGGACTAGCATGCCGCCCATGGATCCTCCCACAACGGCAGCAATTTGCTCAACTCCGAGGTCGTCTAACAGTAGCTTGAGCAGTCGAGCGTCGTCTTTTACCGTCACTAGCGGGAACTCGGGACCATATATCGTGCCCGTCTCGGGGTTTAGTGTACACGGTGACGCTGTCCCATAAGGTGAGCCGAGGGTGTTGATGCATACAATGAAAAACACCTCTGGATCGAACGCTCGGCCCGGACCCATGAGCGGGCCCCACCAATCTTCTGCGTCAGCGGATCCTGTTAGTGCATGGCAGAGTAACATGCAATTCGTGCCATCCTTGTTGAGCTTTCCCCACGTTTTGTAGGCAACAGGAACCTCTCTGATTACCTCTCCGCACTCCAGCAGGAACTGGGGAATGATGGCAATCTCCTGGTTCTTGATCTGCTTTGAGAAGGGATTCTCGGGCTGGCTGTGAACTCGCCTATACCGCGACGACTCTGGCATTTCAATGACCTTTTTGGAACTTGATGGATTTAATCCTTATGAATCATCCGCAGCCGTGCCGTCATGTCACGTGCGCGGAGGAACCTATCCGTCTGCTATCGGTAGTGGCGTGGTGGGCGATGATAAAGTTTGACACAGAATGGCCTGCTGCAAGATAAGAACCAAACAAAGGGCAACAATTCCGAGCCAAGATGGTGATTCTTTTTCCGCAATTGTGGAAGAATGGTGTTTTGCGGTAAATTCTTAGTACGGGGGTATTGTTAGTATCCGATTTTATACCTCTTGAAGCAGACAGACATACTTGCCTCCTGTTGATGATATATGTACCCTTGACGCGAAATTTCACTCTTGTCCTGACCCTTTGATGCACCAGAGCCCACTGAGCAAATGCTTTGTACAAAACAATGTCGGTCTGGATAAAGTCAAAGACAGCCAGGGCTTTGAAAAAAGCGTCTACGTGTTGGGTCCGTCAGCAATTCAGAATGCCAGATTCGATATTCCTCGGTTCAAGTACATGTTAGAAGGAACACTGAAGAGCCTGCTTGGATACAAAGCTGTGAGGCATGGTAAGGCCATGTCAATGGGCGATCCCGAAACAGAGGTGGTCGTTCAAATAGGAGGAGGACTGCTCACCATCTCCTTGACCCGAGAAGCATACCAAACAATGGGATTAGAGGCTAAAAGAGTCAAGAGCCATAAAGCAGGAGACAAGTTTATTGCTCAGTACAAGTTCGACGACAAGTTCGTGCCTGGAAATGCGAGATTCGACAGGCTGATGTGGGCTCTCGACAATACGTGGACAGAGTCTATCAAGTTGGTCCTGATTGCAGATAAAGCGGTGGATGATCTCCCAAACGCTGAACCTCTGTTACCAACAACATTTGTCTGCAAAAATATCATTGTGCCAAATTTTGAAACTCCATTAACGGTACTGAACTCCTACGAGCAGGAATATCTCGAAGATGTGTACGATTGGGCCAGCATGGTGACGCTGGACTCCCCGTTGCTGCGGCCAAATCACGGACTCGATGTTTCTCTAGCCAACTATCGCCTGGTGGACCCATCTTCGTCAACAGAAGATGTTTGTGTATGGCGCTTCTCGGGGCCAATGGCTTGTTTGCAAATCCCCGCTCTTCTCAAAACCATCGAACAAAACCAAGCACCATGGACCATGGTGCTAATTCATGGAGACCGCCAGTCTCTCCTGCTGCCTTCTGGGAAGTACCATCTTCGAGGAGAAACAGATACATGCTATCTTTACCGACGAGATTCTTCATCGGTTACGTTCACCGTGGTCAGCGGATACGACCTGTAGGGTCTATCGGTTCTATCTATCTATCTATCTATATACAGTTGGCCTTAGATCCTTTTCTTCCTCTTTGGCGATGTTGTCTTCAATTTTGCGCAAGTCATCCTCGAGCTCTTTTTCAGTCTCTTTGCCAAGCTCATAGTCGACTTCTTTAAGTGACTCGCTCTCTTCCACAGACGAAGTCTGGCCATTAAGTGCAATCCCATTGCGCTGCTGTAGCAGAGCTGACAATGCACTAGAAGGATCAGCATAAAGCTTGCGGAAAGTTCCCTGTTCCACCACCTTACCTTGAGAACCCAGGACAATCACCTGGTCACTCCTGCTGATTGTGGACAGTCTGTGTGCAATGGAGATTGTGGTCGCCTTGTTGTCTGCCATTAGGTTGTTGAGGGCTTCGTTGACAAGCGACTCAGACTCCACGTCGAGGGCGGACGTAGCTTCGTCCAAAATGAGAATCGCGGGCTTCTTGATGAGTGCACGTGCAATGGCGATCCGCTGTTTCTGGCCACCACTCAGCTGGGCGCCACGCGGTCCCACAGTAGTATCTAGTCCCTTGGGCATGTTGGCCACAAATGTACAGTTGGAACGCATCGCTGCATCCACCACCTGTTCGCGTGTGGCATTGGGAATACCGTAGGCAATATTCTCCGCAATGGTACCGGAAAACAAAACGGGCTCTTGAGAAACGATACCAATGTGACGGCGCAGAGACTTTGCACTGAGATCTTTGAGGTCCTGTCCTCCAATAGAAATAGAGCCCTTGATGGGGTCATAAAATCTGACAAGAAGTGAGGCGATGGTTGACTTGCCGCCACCAGACGGTCCAACAATACAGACACTGGATCCAGCCGCCACCGTGCAATTAAGGTCAGAGAAAATTGTCATGTTGGGGCGCGTGGGGTACGCAAATTGGACATTCTGGAACTGGATCTCGCCGTGGGGATTTCGGAGTGGTTCTCCTTGGTTGGGTGGAATCGATGGGACTCTATCTAGAATCTCAAACAGTCGGCTGGCAGCTCCGGCACCTTTCATGAGCTCGCTGTAAAAGGATCCAATTCCACTAGCCGCAGAGCCGGCGTAGGCCGTGTACATGATGTACGATGCAAGCTGGCCAAACGTCATGCTACCCTGGGTGACCATATTAGCTCCTATTCCCAAAAGCGAGAGAAGAGCCACATTGCCGGTGAGATTGAGAATTGAGAAAAATGTTCCCGATGTGCGAGCCTCAAGCATGGCCACGTTAAACACCTCTCGGACTCTATTGTTGTACAGTCCAATCTCTGTAGTTTCCGCGACAAACGACTGAGCGGTCTTGATGTTGCTGAGTCGTTCTTCACTCACTTTGGTGAGCGATCCAAGAGCCTTTTGGAATTTGCGTGAAATCGTCCTCACTTTGCGGCCGTAAAGCATGGTTCCCGCGATTACTGGAGGCAGAATGAACACAATATACCCGGTGAGCTCCAATGACAGGTAACACATCATGCCAGCTCCCATCACGGCACTAAGACACGAGCGCAAACCGTCGGCAACGTTCTGGGTTACACTGCGAGACACAACGTTGGCATCCGTGGCCAAACGAGAAATTAGGTCACCTACCCGGTTTGCGTCAAAGAACTCTGCATCCTGTGACACAATACGCCTGAACATGGCAACGCGCAATTTGCTGACAACGCGCTCACCAATGGACCGTAGCAGAACCGTTCGGCCGTAGATTGAGAGAGCGCTGATGACGAACAGTCCTCCGAGCCCAGCAAAAAACGTTGGCAGTGGGTACCCTAGAACTGTCGGAGGTTCCCGCTCCCCGCTGTCTTCTGTGCCGGCGTCCCTGCTAAAATTCACTGTGTCAAGGATCTTTCCAATGACCCATGGCATAGTAAGAGCCAGACCCGAGGAAACAACCAGCAGCGCAAGAGCAAGAGCAAGCGCCCCTTTTTCTCGGGCTACCAGCGAAAAGAGCCGCCGAAGCTCACCGATATTGGGTTTGGTCGTGGAACCACTATCTGTTGTGGAGGAGGTTGGTGAGAGCTTTGCCGACAGATTGGGCTTGAGAAGCTCTGCTCTCTCTTTTGCAGTGCTTGAGGCGTCATTCTCAATGCCTGTTATTTTGTTGACCTCGGCCGCCAGCTGGTCGTGCTTTGTAGATGGAAATCTTAGTGGCGTAGTTGCGCATGTAAAGGGTCGTAGTGACGAAACCCGTAGTGGCGTTGCTCGGCTATAGTTAAACGTTGGTATCGCTCTGGATGACGCAGTTAGCAGATTGTTTGTTCTGGACACAAGCAAACCCAGCTGTCGAAAAGACACTCCGGGTCTACATAACATGGTCCATGAAATTGTTAGCGAGCCGAGTGTTGTAGTGGTGATCTGGGCAGGCAGCACGCATCACCACACTCACTAACCTATTAAGTGGGCGGGTCACGTGAGCGCTGGTCGACGTAAAGTGAATTTCGCCCGTATTCATCTACCGAGAGGATATAATTCGAGAGTATCCAGATTGTCGCAGATTTGGTTGTTTACGCTTGACAATTTATTTATGCAGACAATTCTTTGTATACAAGCAAATTGACAGCCCTACATTATGTAGGGGTAAAACATCTACAACACTAAAACCAAATTCAAGTGCAATGTTATTAGCGTATGTATATATCAGTAGTGCCTGTAACTACAGACTACTCAACATGTAGAAGGCTGGCGGACACGACCGGCACCAGATGCAGAGGCAAGAGGACCAATTCCCGGGCCCGAGCGGGACGCAACCACCTTGAAAAAAGGCGTATGTGAGTTGAGAGTATTGGAACCATCAGGACGGGTGAGATAGTACTTGGCAAACACTCCCCAGTGAAACTTGGCCAAGACCTGGAGACGCTCGCTCAGAGCCTGCATCTCAGTGTTCCAGCACGAGTTGGCATCAGAGTCCTCAGATGCAAGAGTCACACCCTCCAGGGTGTGACTGCTGCTGCGAATGCCAGCACACACCAGCTTGGCCAACCGAGAAGCCATACGCTTCTCCATAAGGGCGTACACCGGCGACTTGGGCTGCAGGTGCTTGCTGAGCCAAGAAGCAGCCACATCCACAAGCCTCGACGAGGGAAGTCCACCGGCGGTGGGGGTCTCAGATGTCTGCTGCTGCACACGGCGGCTAACCTCAAGGGCAAGGCTCTGAACATTCTTGGTCCACTTGGTGTTACCGTTACTGTCCGAAACAATAGCCAGAATGTCGTTCTTGAACGCAGCAAGGCGCTCAGGGGAGCACACACCGGCAGCGGCATTTCCACACGAAGTAGCCTCAGCCTTGAGCAGTTGCTGGTAAATCATGAGCGTGAGCTGAAGACACACGAGTCTGCGCAAGTCGGCGCGGAACGCTGCCATACGGTAGACATCAAAGCCAAATGTGGAAGGGAATTCGCAGACACCGTTGCACAACATAAGACGCACCAATCCACCCACAAAGCACTCGCGAGGATCATAGGGACTCGAAGACGAGTCTGCAGACTCAGTGTGATCGCGCTCGAGATCGCGGAACCAGTCAATGGCGTCCTTGAGGTCCAGCTTTCCACGGGAAATCACCTGGTGGTAGTACTCCTGCTCAAACTCAACAGCAGACTCAACCAAGATGGGCCGCAGCGTGCGAATCTGGTGGTTGGCAACGTCAAGCTTCATGGCCTCGAGAATGCTAAACACCATGCGGAGCCCGTCCACAACCTGGGCCGTGCTGCGCAGTTCGACTCCCTGGGTAATGCATTCAATCATCTGGTCCACCCAGGCATCTCTCATGGGAGCACAGTGGGCCTTAAACACAGAACCCAGCCATTTTGCCAGCCCGATAAAGTCGAGAGCACGGTGCTTGAGCTGCTGGTGAATGAGATCCGGGTCCAGCACACTCTCCACGTAGCTTCGAGTCTTAGCAGGAAGCAGCGACACAATAATATCGCGCAGCGTCTCAAACAGCATAAGAATCTTGGGGCTGCTCTCATACTCACCCGCACCACTGTTTTCGGTTGGGCCACCACACAGAAGATCACACTCCTCGACAAGACTATTCCAATACCGGTCGGCGGCAGCCTTTTTCCTTCTGCCGCGCTCACCGTCGAGGTTGGGTCTGAACTGTAGCTGAGGGTCAAACACAATATCGTGGCGCAGCTGCGGGTTCTTGAAAATCTCTTGCAGGTCGATTTCCTTGAGTGAGTTGATGTTGACGGGTGGCGCAGCCACCATATTGACAGTGTAGTTCTGCTTCCATGCGGGAGGAGCATTCAAGTGGGGTTCAGAAGAGTTAGAGTGTTGGGTCATGCAGGGGTCGTTAATGGTCTCAGTGTTGGTGTTGTTGAACATGGCGTGGTTGAAAACAGTGTTGTTGCTGTTGCTGTTGTTGTTGTTGCTGTTGTTGTTGATGATGATGTTGTTGTTGTTGTTGTTTGTGGATGTGTTTGTGGATGTGTTCGAACTGTTGTTCATATTGTTATGGGTGGAATGCAAAGTGGTTGAAAATGGAGGAGGAGTTGCGGTGCCAGGACGGGTGTAGGACTCCTGGTGGTTGACGCTCACAGCAGCCATGCCGGCTCGTTTTCTGCGCTTCGCAAAACTCAAAGTACTATCGCTACTCCGTTTAAGGACCTTGTTTGCTGTAGAAATGTTGGAGTGCAAGTTGGGAAGTGACTTGGACCGGCCGGTCACAAGCACAGGTGCCGAGGCAGGTGACAGTGCGGCCGCCATGGACATTTCTAGAGCAACTTGCTCAGGACCGGTTGCTGCGGGAGTGACTACTCCATCATCAGGAGTACTGGGTACACAGCAAGATAGCTGGCACTCGGCTCCACAAAGGGGTCGACTGGCATCGGGGTTGACAGAGGGGGCCTCGCTGACAGCGTCTCTTGCTGAGATGGTCTGACCGTTACGAGGACAACGGGGTGATGCAGCCTGGACTTCTTCATCTGTAGCCCCCGAGTCGGTCAGGTTTCTACTCATAAAGAAGGGCATCGCGGACTATGGTGGTGACTAGTTGCGTATGTCGGTGTGCTTGTTTCGGTCTGGTTGTGTAGAAACGTCGAGACGGTCGTCTAAATAAAAACTGGCGAGACGCAGTTGATAAGCAGTTGAACGAAAGAACGATGGATGTTGGTGTGTTAGTGACCCAGAGCTAGCACTTTAGTTTCCCGTCGTGGGTTCTCAACTCGGATATTTTAACCGTGTGTCGTACCGTTTTCTATTTTAGATTGTTTAGTCTGAATTGAGATGTGCGCGGGCCCAGAGGGTACAGTAAGGTTAGCCTTGACGCTAATGGTTAGTCGCAGGTGTGGAGTCAATCTTGATGGCTGGGCCATACGCTTTCTCCTGTCTGTGTTTATTTGCACGGGCACAAGGTTTGATCTCAAGTTTTGAGTACCTGCGGGTAGCAATCTTGACGGTATTGAAGGATATCAAACGAGCTTAAATTACAATCTGCCTGGTAAATTGTTTACGGGGTCCAGGCAATTTCACCCCTTTCTCTATCTGTGTCTTCCCCATGCTGCTGCTGCTGCGCCGGAGGTTTGCGCATCCGACGGACGCAAACGTTGCTTTTTTTCCTTTTTTTTTTCTCTCTCTCATGTGTCTCCCACACGACAAGGGTAACAGCCCCTACAGAACGGTTTCATGTTTCTTTTTGTTAGCCTTCCACTTTTTTGGCATTCCCCGGTATCAGACAGACTAGACCGACTGTGAGAGTTACTTTTTGCGGGTGTGGTTTGTCGATGCTACTTTTAGCGGAGCATAAACCGTCTGCAAGCAACTACCGAAATGACGGATCGGGGCTAAAGTGCACGTTAGGGAGCTACTGGCACCGTTCGTAAGCTTGGCTTAATCGGGTATAGTTTTTTCATTTCTTGTGCTAGCCCTATCCACGCGCCCGTACCCTGCGTCTGGTTTCGGCAGGGGGCTTCGGTGGAGAGCCAGTGTCAGGAGCGACAGACGAAAGATTGCTTACTGAAATCGTTAGAGCGCGCCGCTAATTAGGCGAGTTTCCTGGTAGCTGGTTCCCGGAGTTGAAACGTGCCTTCTTGGCAGTGACGTACGCAAGAGACACGAGCTAGCTGCAAATAGAGCACTCCACTTTCTGCAAGCGGGACACGTGTAAGACAAAGCTAGTGGTAGATTCAGCTCTTACAGATAGGAACCGGCAGTGTTCTATCCACTGTACGAAAACTCTGTTCAAGGACTGTGCGTGAACAAAAATAACGAATGGCCAGGAGAATGGATGACCTGGGCTGGTTCTAGCCCGTATATTTTTATCAATGACGTGGTGACAAGCTTTAAGGCGCGATTACGCGTTAGTAGGTAGTAAAGCTAGAGTACTACTGCACGTACCAGTAGAAGAATTGCGCAGCGAGCATGGCGCAGGGATCCCAGGAGGGAAAACGTTAAATTAAACTTTGCTGCGGTGCGGCGTGGGGTCTCGTCGAACACAACTCCCACACTAAGGTATGAAACAATGATTTTGGTTTGAGTCCGAGCGCCGACCCCAGTGTTGCGGTTGAAACATGGTAAGACAAAATGTAAAAAAATGTTTGCTGGCCGAATAAAAAGCCAGTGCGTACATTAGACCAAACTGGGAACAATACCAATTGGGGGATCCAGTCGGATATTCCGTCAACGGCGGGACTGTGTTTATTACCAGAAATCGAAATGCCAATAAAAAATTGATGAGACATTTCTGATGACAAGCAACTGCCTGCCCACAAGGTCAGAATGTCGTGGCAACTCTGCTACATACATGCACAGCGGACCCGCTTTCCCCCGTTCCCGGATGGTCTGTGACGAGGTCAGGCTATGCTATGCAACTACCATGTACCATAATGGGCGGGCCGCAGGAAAATGCAAGCCGGGTTAGTAATGCACCTATAGGTTAGTAATGACCTAGTGCGAGGCTCGCACTATGGGCACACCACCAGCGGCACTTCCGACCGGAGCGGAGCGGCTCACGGGCGTCGGGTCCCAGCACAAACTTCTGAAATACTCCCAAACCGGCTCTTACCCGGACCGGCAATGACCGTAGAGGTAAAAAAGTTATATACCCAAACGCCGCAAAACAATTTCTCCATTCCTTTGTAGTGGGCGACGCATTCCTTCTTCCTCACTCGCCTTTCAGTCGACAACGACGACCGACCCCAACTTACGACTCAATCCCTTCAACAGGATCCTCTAGTTTATCAGAGTCACCGCTTGGAACCCCGTCTGCTGGAGCACCAAAGGACGGTCCGCACTCTCTTTGCGCACCCACGCACGTTGGCCCCTGCCTGCTTGTCTGTCTGAGACAGCTGTTCCCAACCGCACGCACGCACCCAACGCACTTTGTTGACTAGTCAGCACGCAACGCCCTCATTCGCTGACCTTTTGACTAGACAACCGACGACGCATATTCGGCACAGTCTACACACCAGACACAAGCAAAAGGAGCAGCACGATAGAGTATTCGTTGCCACCCTTTGTTAACGCCGGCACAAGCGGACATACTAACTCTACTCCACCTCACCCACATAATCTTAATTGAACGGGGCAGTTCGGTCCACATCACACCACGCCACAGCCCCGCACACTCAATTCCTGCATTGCGACACATCTGAATACCACACCAGATGATATCGTTCCTCCACAAGATCAAAAACCGGTTCCTGGAGGATGCTCCTCCAGGAAACGTACTTCCGCGGCTGGAGATGTCGCGCGACCCCCGTAAGACATTCCGCTACCTTCGAACAAGAAGCTACTCGTGGCGCGATCTGCAGTACGTGGCTATCTTTATTATCCTGATGGGATGTCTGGTCGTTGCGCGAGAACCGGGACTGCCGATTCGACTCCTTGTGGCCACGTTTCTGGTGACAATGGTGGCTGTTCCAATGACTAGCCAGTTTTGGTTTCATGCACTCCCGATTGTCACTTGGCTGCTTTTGTGGAAATGCTGCATGTTTATCGATCCCGATTTTCGCCCAAAGATCTTTGTTCGCGTGCTTCCAGCCCTCGAGACCATTATGTTTGGCGGCAACCTGTCTGAGGTGCTGGCCTCTACTAACAATGCCGCGCTAGATTTGCTTGCGTGGATTCCTTACGGATTGGTGCACTTTGGCGCACCCTTTGTCATTGCCGCCATTCTGTTCCTGTTTGCGCCTCCCAAGACGCTTCCAGTGTTTGGCTTTGCATTTGGCTGGATGAATCTCATTGGGGTCATTATCCAGCTTTCATTCCCCACGGCTCCCCCATGGTACCAAAAACTCCACGGACTGGACCCGGCCAACTACTCTATGCCTGGTTCTGCTGGAGGACTCGAGAGAGTTGACAAGCTGCTTGGGCTTAATCTCTACACTGGCTCGTTTGGCGCGTCGCCTCTTGTGTTTGGTGCCTTCCCGTCGCTGCACTCTGGCTCTGCCGTAATGGAGGCGCTGTTTATGTCCTACCTGCTCCCCAAGTTCATGCCTGTGTTCTTCGCCTATGTGCTGTGGATCTGGTGGTCGACCATGTACCTGACGCACCACTACTTTATTGACCTGATTGGTGGTGCTGCTCTGTCGTTCTGTGTCTTTTATGGCTGCAAGTTGACGATTCTGCCTCGCATCCAGCGCGATAGGTTCGGACGATGGTCCTATGACTTTATTGAGGTTGGAACCCCTACACCTCTAAAGGTTCGCAAGTCCATGGACGAGTACATTGAGCTACCGCCTATTGACACATCGACCAATGTGAACCACCCCGAGATGAGCGAGATTTCTGCTCCGCACCCGTATCCCATTGTCAATGGCGGGTTTCCTGCCACCCCTCTCAAGCATGGACAGAGTGCCAGTGTGAGTCTGGGACGGGGTGCAGGACCATCGAATCAAGCCCACGCACGGTCTTTCAGCACCAATGTGGTACATGAGCAGCATCCATTTCATTTCTACCGAAGCTCATCACCACAACAACACCAGCAGCAGTCTGAACAATCAATAGACAGCGGTTACTCGTTTGGCCACAGCCATGCGCCACACTGCCAATCTTTTGCATCCTCGTCGAGCTCGACGGCGTCCTCGTCCGGTTCCAACTCGACGGCGGCCACCTCTCCCTCTCACGCATACTCTCCTGGGTCCACCAGCCCGATTGTCACGAGTCCCCTTGGCAAGTTCAACTACAACTATAACTTGTCGCACCACAACAAGGCTTCAAGCATTCACTTGTTTAGTGGTGCGGAGCTGCGCGCCACCTCCGCCTCGTCGCCAGTCATGGGCATGCGCCCCGAGATTCCTCTGTACGATGCTAACTAATTAATTCTCCTCTATCGAGTGATGACCAACCCACGACTAATAATGCGATACGACTAATGCTTAATTAATAATAATTAATAATAATTCTTTTATTCATGGTTAGTAGTGGTGGCCCTTAGGATCTTGTCAATGGACGCATGCGTATCTGGATATGCTTGAGTCAGATGCGACGCAAGTAGGGTCTGGAACTTGGCTAGTGTGCTCATCTGGCCCTTTGTATATTGGTTTTGCTTGGCAAGGACCTCGACAAATTCACGGGTATAGACGTCTGGGTTGCGGCCATTCTCAATGTATTCAATGACATCGAGGGGAATCATGACCTCGTTTGATTGTGCTGGGTCGTCGCCATCATTTGCATTTTTAGCAGCATTCACAGTAGTGTTCAGCTGGTCCATTTGCTCAACGACTTTATTGAGTCTGTCAACAAGAGCTGACTTTGCATCCACGGTTCCTTCAAAGTCATGAGTCAATATACCCACCTCGAGAAACGTCTCGATGATACTGGCAATGCTCATATTGATGGACCCAAGGTCACCATTCTGCTGTTGCTGTTGCTGTTGCTGCTGCTCATGGGCCATGGTCCATGTGTTCGTTATCTGTTGCTGCTTAGGTTAGTTAGACTTAGCCGCTGAGCGACAAAAAAACATAATAAACCCTTGCAGATTGCAGCTCCAACTCCCAACGCTACAAGGTAACGGCCGGCCCGAGTACAACCAGTTGGATCAATGTCCGACGAAGAGGCCGTGGTCGAGGTGAATAAGACAAACGCGTTGCACGAAATCACCATTCCGCTGCCCGGGTTCGAAAAGCAACACCCGGATACCGTTCGTGCGGGAGGGTATGCTTCTATCTCTGCTTCGCCAGCCGGCAAACACAAAACTGTTCGTCGGATAACTCTGTCAGAAGACCAGATCAATGCAATCTCTGGTGCGTTTGCCGGGGTGGCAGCAGGAATCATCGTGTGCCCTCTGGATGTAGCCAAGACTCGATTGCAGGCCCAGGGTGGCCTGCTCCAAGGGACACAATACAAGTACAGAGGAATGCTCGGGACGCTGAAGACTATAGTGTCGGAGGAGGGTGTTCGGGGACTATATCGAGGACTAACACCTATTGTTGTAGGATACATACCGACGTGGACCATTTACTTTCTTCTCTACGAAAAAATGAAGGCTGCAATAGGCGGCCGCCGTCACCACTTGGAAAACCGGCGGCAAAAACCTTTGATATCATCGCCTGCGCCCCGGTCGTCTCCATCTCAAGTACCAGTTCAGCAGCTCGACCAACCCGACATATATAGAGACACGGATATCGATGGATGGGACCACGCCACTCAAGTGATGCCTGAACAGACAGCCCTCGAACATATCACAGCGGCCGTTACGGCCGGTGCAGTCTCGACCCTGGTGACCAATCCAATCTGGGTCGTAAAAACAAGACTCATGTCTCAAAGACAGTACAAAAACACCTTCGACGCAGTCAAAACAATGTATAGAAAGGAGGGCTTCCGAGTGTTCTACACTGGACTGGGACCAGCATTCCTTGGGCTGGTCCATGTTGCTGTACAATTTCCCTTGTATGAAAAATTCAAGTCGCTGTTTCCTGCACCTGCGACCCCGGCTCAGATTTTGGCGGCATCATTTTTCTCCAAGATACTGGCATCGTCTCTAACATATCCACACGAGGTGATCCGCACCCGCAACCAGATCCATCTCAATTCACGAAAGTACCACGGCATTTTGAGCACTGTAAAGATAATTCTGCGGGAGGAGGGCTGGCGTGCGTTCTACGCCGGACTCGGCACAAATTTGGTTCGAGCGGTGCCTTCCTCGGCCATTACTCTTCTAACATACGAACTTGTTTCGACCAAGCTCAAAGCCATCCGGGACTCTTCAGAAATGGCCGTCGAGCCTACGTTCTGACTTTACTATCCGCTTTTAACGACTACTACTCACATTTCACGTATACATTTCATCATTCAATAGATAGATCTTGCATTAGAAAGTAATCAGCCTTTAAAGTGCAGCACCATACGATGTAGACTGGGCTCCAGCTTCAGTCGGTACTTGTCAATGACACTAGGGCCGCAAGAGGCCGTGCCAAGTCCGCACACAGCAAAGTCCACGCGTAGGATATTTCGTGGCTCGAGTTTTTCCAGCTCGAAGGGATGCTGGGCTTCATCAACCTCATGAGGGGTGTACTGGTCTACGGTGAAGTTAAGCAGACCCGAAGCCGGATCAGCAGCAAGTGCACTGACTCCGCAGGACGGGGGCCCACGAATCCATCCAGGCTTAGAGGAGGAATTGACCGATACCCACCTCACGTCGGTATGGTTGCCCACAGCTTGTGGTACTTCGCTGACATAGTACATGTCACTGCGATTCATGCGGTGAGTGCCAATTTTGGCCCCGGTCTTCATGTCGGGATAGCTCTCAAGCTCCCGTCCAGCCCAGTGAACCTCAGATAGGCTGTCATCAAGGACAAAGTCCAGACCAATCCGAGGAATAGTGCTTGGGAAAGAGCCCTTGGGACACATGTCGACATTGACGTCCATAATGACTTCGGGCTTTGAACCACCAATATCCTTGATGCACTTGATAGTGTATGTGGTTCTCACCTCGATGCCATACTGGAAGACGGGAGGAGCAACCCAAGAGTGCACTAGGACCTTGACCGCAGCGCTTTCGACAAGCTCGTAAGCTTGGACCGATTCCACACTTTCTTCAAAATGTTGCACATGTTGCGAGATCCACTCGTGGGCCAGGTCTCCCTTGTCATTGTCTGTGGGCGCTCTCCAGAACCCGAGCGTGGGTCCACTCTTGAGCAGTTCTCTACCACCAACACTGAAATGAACAAACTGGCCAGTTGCTTTGCTCACAACAATATTCATCTTGTCGTTGAAAATGCGGAACTCGGACGGCATATCGCTCAACGTCATGGGTATGTGGGTCACCATTGTGTCGTCTTTGACAGACAATGACGCCAACTGCAGATATAGTGATCCACGTCTCTGTTGTTGTTGTGCTAGAGCCGTGGCGGAGTTGGAGCGGGACCGAGATCTCGAGTGCGATCGGCTTCTGCTTCCACTGCTGATTCGACGCAGAAGATTGATTTGGGAAAGTCGCTTGGCCGTGGTGGTCACATTAGACCCGGTGTACTCATTGACTACAAGTTGTCCAAATGCAATCTCATGGTCCTGTTCCGAAAAGATAGTCTTCAGAGTTCGACGGACGCTGGCAGTGATAACCATGTGGCTCTGGCACTCAAACTCAACTGCCACCGAAACGTCGTGGCCAGGTTGCGACTTGCTATCAAGTGAGAACCGATGCTCAAACAGGTGGTCTTCTGAGGCTTGAAACGTCATATCCTGGGCATAGACGACCAAATAATAGTCATCAAGAGATGCAAAGTCATGGAGATTGGTGACACGCACGGAGACCTGGGCATTGGCTGTTCCAAGATTGGAGCTTGAACCGTTGGGCGGCAGCTCTGAATCAGAAATCGCAGAAAACTCGATCCGCACTGGCTGGTAAGTGTACTTGAGATGAACCAGACCAGGACGGGGAGTGTGTCTACTGTCGCACAGTCCATCCATGACAAATGTGCCGTCGTTAACTGGCTCCTTGAAATCGCCTCCATATGCTGCGAAAAACTCCGAGCGGGGTTGAACCTGAGGGAACTGCGGTGGAGTCTTTTTCTTTAGCCCGTGGGATGCCCACTCCCAAATAAAACCTCCTTGTAGCCGAGGGTACTTGTAAAAAAGCTCCTGGTACTCTGCGAGTCCACCGGGACCGGTGCCCATAGCATGAGCATACTCACAAAGAATGAATGGTTTTGCCAGGGCATCTGCATCGGTACGACGACCCTCATATTCAACATAATCATGGCCAGGATACATGCGCGAATAAATATCAACCAGCTGGGCAGTGTTGTTTGCATTGTCTTGTTCATAGTGCACGGGTTGAGTGAACTTGTTGTCTTTGAGCCAACGGTACATGGCCGCGTGATTCTTGCCAAAGAATGCCTCGTTGCCAAGTGACCATATGATTACCGAAGCGTGGTTCTTGTCTCTGTGAGCCAGATGGCGCACGCGGTCCACGTACGATTCAGTCCAGAGATCGTTGTCCGACGTAAACTTTTCTGCCCGGTCGTAAAAATGGGGGTTGGTCATGCTCAGTTTGCTGCCATCAGGAGGATTCGGTGTTCGCGATGATCTTGCTGCAGTTCCAAAACCATGACACTCGACATCAGCCTCGTCAATAACGTAGAAACCCAACTTGTCGGCCCAGTGCAAGAGCGCGGGGTGAGGAGGGTAGTGCGACGTGCGGATAGCGTTGACGTTGCTGCGCTTCATAAGGAACAAATCATGCTTGATGTCGTTTTCGCACAAGGCCCGGCCACGCTCCCAGTTGTTGTCATGGTGGTTGACTCCTCTGAGTAGGATTGGCCGCCCGTTTATCTTCAAAAGTCCGTCGCTGATCTCGACTGTGCGAATTCCAAACATTGTAGTCACGCGACAAAGCTCGGATCCATTTTCTTGTTCAAGAATAATGTTGACGTCATACAGCGAAGGAGTCTCTGCTGTCCACAGCGCCGGGTTCTCAACATCAATGGTTTCCGTGTGGTTTGATGGCCCAGAATTTGTGGCAGGCAAGCCACTTTTGGCTTCATAAATAACCTGTTTAGCGCGTGACAGCTGAACCTTGAGAAACACTCCAACTGTGCACTCTACTTTGACCTCGATACTGATTTTAGCCGTTTGGCTAGTCAAGCGAACACCGCTCACCGGTGCGACACCAGTACTGGCTTGAGATTGGCTCAAGCTCAGAGTCTCAATTCGAAAGTCTTCAATGTGTCCACTGGATGGGAGTCCAATCAGAGACACGTCCCGAAAGATACCGCTGAGCCACCATTGGTCCTGGTCCTCGATATAGCTGCCCTTGCTCCATTGTGCAACAACAACAGTCAGATCGGCGTCCTTCGAAGAGCTGAGATTCAGCTTCTTTTTATCTAGAGCAAACTCGCTGGGATTGCGAGAGCCTTGGGCAAACCCGACAAACTGTCCGTTCACAAAGACATAATAGGCGCTATCGACACCATCGAAGCGCAGCCTCCAGTTGCGCTCGTTCTTGTCTTTGCTGCCCTTGTCTTTGATTCTGAATTTCCGTCTGTATACACCTGTCGGATTCTTTGTGGGAGCGAAAGGAGGGTTGACAGGAAACGGGTAGATGAAGTTGGTGTAGATAGGCGATCCATGGCCCTGAAGCTGCCAATGGCCAGGAACTGATATGGGACCCCAGTTGTTTGATGTCTTGGAAGCAATGCTGCCCAATTGCCTGCCGTTGGCGATATTCAGAGCAGTCAAAACATTGTCACACAAAATAAAGTCCCAGGTGCCGTTCAGTGTGGTGAAACTGCTGGGATCGGACGGAATATAGT
This sequence comes from Trichomonascaceae sp. Y4102, assembly GCA_023628915.1. NCBI lineage: Eukaryota > Fungi > Ascomycota > Dipodascomycetes > Dipodascales > Trichomonascaceae > Trichomonascaceae sp. Y4102. Next base: position 85,498 of record JAMAJT010000007.1, on the reverse strand, counting down.
AAGATCGTGGTGGAAGTTTGTTTTTGGAGATGACGGTAAGATCACTGATCCAGGACTCCATTGCGGCGATGATGTGTCGTTGCCGGTGATGGTGTTTATAGCCAGCTGTGGCAACCGTTGTCTCAAATATAGATGGGAATGTGGAGCCGGCCCCGGCTATTTTAGGGTCAGGCCCTATCCCACCCTGCAGCTGGCTGCAGGGTGGGTCTTCGTCGTTCTGGCAGGCTACTAACAATAGCGTCTTGGATCCAAACAAGCGGAAATGGTACCGAGGAGATCTTGGAGGAAGCAAGGCAAACTCGCCAGCCAAAGATGACAACTTTTTCACAACTAATTTCCTTTTTGAAAGCTCCGATACTCTTGGTAAGCGATAAGGCTGCCAAATCAAAGGTAAGGGTTGCTGAATCTGTGGAGTAGTTGGCCATAGACAAAAACTTGCCTGACCTTAGTGTCGTTTAACCAACCACCATGTCGAAAACATTGGCTGTCATGTCTGCCGCCAAGTTTCTATCAGCGACTACTGCTGCAGCTATTGACAAAGAGCTCATGGCATCTCGAGGCTTCTCCATTGACCAATTGATGGAACTGGCGGGGCTCTCGGTGGCTCAGGCGGTGTACAAGGCACACCCCTTGGAAAAGGGCAAGAACGTTTTGATCCTAGTGGGACCCGGCAATAATGGAGGAGATGGTCTTGTGTGCGCACGACATTTGCATCTATTTGGATACACACCGACAGTGTACTACCCGAAGAAAAGCAAGGGTGACTTGTTTGCTCGGCTCGAGACACAACTGCGATCAATGAACATTGCGATTGTGGAGGAGATTGATGAGGCGTTCAAACACAAGGACCATATTGTTGACGCTTTGTTTGGGTTCTCGTTCAAGCCTCCGTTGCGTGAGCCGTTTCCTAGAGTTGTCGAGCTAATGAGCCAGGGGAAGATCCCTGTCACCAGCGTCGACATCCCATCCGGGTGGGACGTTGACAATGGGCCAGAATCCGGTAACTCGTTCATGCCCGCGAACCTCATCAGTCTTACTGCGCCAAAGAATGCCGCCAAGTTCTTCACCGGACGGCACTTTGTTGGCGGGCGATTCATTGATGAAGCGTTTGCCCAAAAGTATGGTTTCGAGGTACCACAGTACAAAGGTTCCGACCAAGTCGTCGAGGTGCGTACCTCTAGTTAATCACATTATTTATTCTGCTCTTGATGATATTTACTGTTAACCCTTTGGTTGGAGGAGATGATGATAGGGTTCAGACCCTGGTCCATCATAAAAATTAATTTTGCCGATACAAGAATATTTCCACCCATGAACTGTTTACGAACCAAGGCTCTTAGCCGGGTCTCACCATGGGCGAATTTGGCCAGAAATTTCAGTTATACGACAGCTGTGGCTAATAGGCCTTTCCAGTCTCGGTATAAGAACGAGGAGTACGAAAGAAGGGACAACAGAAGGTACGACTCTGATAATAACAACAGATTCAAGCCCCGAAATTTCAACAAGAACAATCGAAATTGGCGTGACAAAAAAGGCGGCCATGGCTACCAGCATGGCTCCTTTCGTAAGCCCGAGCTGCGCGATGAAGACCGTCGGTTGATGGATAGAAATCAGGTGGCGCGCTCCGGAGCAGAGAAGGATGGGCTCCGAGGCATGGACGACTACGAGGTGGACATTACCAAGTTAAATGGAATGGAGTGGACAGATCTAGTCCCAAAGGAGTCAGAAGACACAGAAAGCACAGCAGTCAAGGGCTCTGGGTTCTCGAAGGTCCCGACACAGACTCTGGCCGACCACAAGATTGTGTCCCGAGTGCTTGTCAACTCTCTGATTTACAACCGAAAGTACACACAGCTGACCGACGTACAGGTGCAGACGATTCTGCCTGTTTTGAGAAACGAGGGCGTCATTGTACGAGCCAAGACCGGTACAGGTAAGACGGCAGCATTTGTGGTGCCACTGCTGGAGAAGGTGCTGCAGTCCATGAGACAGTCTGGTGAACACGGAGTGGATGCTATTGTTATTGCTCCTTCGCGAGAGCTAGTTCAACAGATTGCTGACGAGGTTACGCAGATCACCAACTATGGTGCGATGCGCGACATCAAGACCGTCTCGTGGGTTGGAGGTCTATCTAAGGACTACCAGCTCCGAGTTGCATTCCAGCGTGGAGGACCGCCCAACATTATCATTGCCACGCCTGGTCGTCTGCTGGACATTCTCGAGAATAACCCCGAACACGCGGAGCATTTCCGCAACCTCAAGTTTAAGGTGTTTGACGAAGCCGACCGACTCTTGGACATTGGATTCAAGCAGCAGTTGAATGATATCAAGGATAGACTGGACGACGTCTGCGTGGACAAGGTGCCAACGTTGCTTTTCTCTGCCACCATTGACAAGAACGTGCGAGACTTTGCCAGCAGAGAGCTCAACGGACACGTCAAGGTTATTGACACAGTTCCCAAGGACGAACCCGTGGCCACTGAACTCGTCGATCAGACTGCTGTTGTGTGTGACAATCTTGCACAGGTGTACGAGGCTGCGCTTTCCGAGATCCACCGAGAACTGGACGCGAACCCTAACAACTTCAAGGCAATTGTGTTTCTGCCGACGGTGTTGATGGTTGAGAACTTCAAGTCATTTTTGCAAATGTACATGCGCAAGACCAAGTGCCACGATCCCAAAATTGTTCATAGCATTCACGGAAAGCTGACGCAGAGCAAGCGCCAGCAAGCCAGTGACAACTTCAGAAAGGCAAAGGAGAGTATCCTGATCACGACCGACGTTGTGGCCCGCGGCATGGACTTTCCTGCCGTGTCTCATGTCTTCCAGATTGGCGTTCCTAGCGACCTGCCCAACTACATTCATCGCATTGGCAGAACCGCGAGAATCGGCAACACAGGAAAGTCGCATCTGATTATGGTCAACCAGGAGCTTCCCTTCCTCAAGTTGCTCGAAAAGACATATGGCACCACCCTGTCACCAAACAGATACGAGCCCTACAAGGAGGCCACGGCCGTGGTGAAGGACATTGGGCCCATGATTGTCCTCTCGGAAGAGGACGCTAACGAACTTTACAACAACTACCTGGGTGCGATGAGCTCTTTCAAGCGCGCGTTCCGTATTGACGCGAGACAGTTTCTCAGAGAAACCGAATCGTTCGTGAATCTTCTCGGCCACGAAGACTGCAAGCTTCGCGGTGCCGTCCGTGGTCTTTGGACAACAGACAGCAGTCGGGCATGGGCTGGTGGAGCGACCCAGCGCTTCAACCAAAACAAAGGAGGCTACGGCAAAAACCAAAACAGACGAAATGGCGCTAGTCGTCAGTCACGCATGCGGTGGTAATCCACTGCAATGTATATAGCTAGAAATATAGACATGGTTAATTTTGTTCAAACTCGGCAAAATGCTTGAGCATTTCTGGTGTAATGGCCCGTCGAAGCACTTGTAGAGCCGCAATAAAGTGTCTGCGGTAGATGTACTCGGCCGACATGGATTCCGACATGGCTGCCAATCCGGCCTCTTGGCACAATGCCACAACTTCTGCTCCTGAGCAGTGTTCAGTCTCACGAGCGAGTTCCTCAATGTCGACATCGGGCCCAATGGCCATTTTTCTGAACTGGATCTCGAGAATGCTGAGCCGAGCAGCATAGTCTGGTGGAGGTACGTAAATGAGGCGATCCAGACGACCCGGTCGCAGCAAAGCAGCGTCAATCGACTCAGGAAGATTGGTGGCCGCGAGAATTGTCACGTCTTTCAGTACCTCTATGCCGTCCATTTCGTTGAGGAGAGACGTCAACACACGGTCCCCGCCGGCTTCGCCGTGGCCTCTTGCTGTACTGATGGCATCTATCTCGTCAAAAAAGATGATACTGGGTGCTGCGGCACGGGCCTTGCGGAAAATCTCGCGAATAGCCCGTTCCGACTCACCCACATACTTGTTGAACAGCTCGGGTCCCTTGACCGCCAAAAAGTTCAGTCCAGCCTCGGTTGCCAGAGCCTTGGCTATCAGCGTTTTTGAACACCCAGGAGGGCCATACAGAAGCACACCCTGTGGTGGCCGAACTCCCAGTCGCTTGAATGTATCAGGGTGGCTGAGAGGCAGTTCGACGGCTTCCTTGAGCTTGTGTTTGACGTGCTCTTGTCCGCCAATGTCGGACCAGTAAACTTTAGGAGTTTCAAGAAAGATCTCACGCATCGCGCTGGGTCTTATCTCGACAAATGCTCGTTGCACGTCCTCTTCTTTGAGAAACGTGTTGTCGGCAGATATGCCGCTCTCTAGCGCGTTCTGGATGGCATACATGACCGAGTCTCTGCACAGAGCGTCGAGGTCTGCACCGACAAACCCATGTGTCTTGGACGCCAACTCCTGAAGGTATTCGTCAGACAGTTGATGCGGAACACCAGACAGTAGCACTGACAGAATCTCTTTCCTGCCTGCGGCGTCTGGGATGCCCACTTCTATTTCCTGCCCAAATCTTCCAGGACGCCTGAGTGCAGGATCTATTGAATTGATTCGGTTAGTCGCTCCAATCACAACCACATGGCTCTGTGCATCTATTCCGTCCATCAGCGTCAGTAGTGTCGACACCACTCTACTCTCAGCCTCGCCTGAGTCGTCTCCATCTCGTTTGGGTACAATAGAGTCAATCTCGTCGATAAGAATAATAGACGGCTGGAACTCGCTGGCCTCGTCAAACACCTTGCGAAGCGCTGCCTCTGTTTCACCCAGAAATTTGGACACAATGGATGGGCCATTGATGGTGAGCACATGAACGCCAGACTCCTGCGCAACGGCTCGCAGTAGTTTGGTCTTACCAGTACCAGGCGGCCCATATAAAAGAAACCCTCGGTCGGGCACAATATTGAATCTCTGGAACAGCTCCGGGTGTTGCAGCGGCAGGTCAATCTTTGACTTGAATAGTGCAATCTGCTTCGACAGACCGCCAAGGCTGCTGTACCCAGGTGTCGGCGGCATGGCTGCTGTAGTGTCGAAACTAATCTTTGTGTTAGCGGTAATGGTGTATGGCTTAGCTCGTAGTTTGGGGGATGGAAGGGCGTCAGTAATGGAGAGAGCTCCAAGCTCGGCGACAGCATCGGGCTCAATGCGAGAAATGTAGACCTTTGTTCCGTCCAGATCAATGCATGTGCCCTCGCACACGGGACCCTTGTTGACCAGCAGCTGAATTATGGCATCTTGCGGTATGCTTTGCTGCTCACCAGAAACTGCAAACCACACTTCCTGTGCAGGAGCAACAAGCGGTTGGGCGTATTTAGTCACTGTCACCTTTTCTCCTGGTAGAACACTGCACAAATTGCGGGCCTGTTTGCTAAGATGTATAGTGTCGGTCTTAGTTGGCGGGACAGTATTCGAAAGAGGCGCCAAGTTTAGAATTATTGCCTTGTCGTTTTGTCGGCCAACAGCGACTCTATCGCCTGGGCTTAGATCCATTTTACGGATCAGGCTGAGAGGCATCTCAGCCACCAGTAGCCGGTCGTTAGCATTGGTCAAGTCATGGTGCGGTCTGACTGTCAGTAGTATGACGTTTGGTCGAATCTCATTCGATTCTCTAGTACTTTTCGTTTTCTCACTGCTCGAGCTTGGCACTTTTGCTGTGGAAGAACTCCCGGACCCCCCAAGTTTCACTTTCGGCGGCATCAACTACAACAAAGCTGCTGCTGGTGCACCCACTTTAATATTTTGAGCCGCGCGGACGCGGACCCTGAGGACGTAAACACGTTAGTGATTGATATATGTAAACAGATAGGATTGGTCATGCAGTTAATTGGAGCCAAGCTCCAGCAGGCTCTTGGCTGCTTTCATGGATGTAGGTGTGCGTTTTGTAGACGACGGGACCGCGCCCAGCGACTCGACGCGCCGTCTCTTGGGAGTGTTGTGGTGGGGTTCGTTTTCTTTCAGGTTAGTTTCTTGATCTTCTCCTTCCTCCTCTTCTTCTTCTTCCTTTTCTTCTTCTTCATCGCCATCGTCGTGTTCGCGCTTTTTGAGCCGCCAGGCCACCAGATCAGTTATAGGGACCTTTGTTTGCTTGGTTGCGACCTTGTAGTGCGCGAGCTCAAGACGTGCTTTAAGTCTAGCCGCCAGCTGGGCGAATGGCGGGGGAACGGCTGCGGATTTGGTGGCAGTGGAGTCTGTTATTGTGGATGCTGAGAATTGGCTAGTCTCCTCGTTTGTAGGCGGCTCAACAGATCGCGATCGGGGCACTGGCTCAGACACGACCGGCTCAAAGCTCGGTTTGGTTTCATCTAAGGGGGGCTCAGACACACTTCGGTCGATATGAGTGGACGCTGGAGTTGATTCTGGCACGGAGTGAGTTTTTCCCGAGATTTGGTTGAAACCTGCCTCCTTTAGTGCCAGACGCGGAGGAGCCTGCGTGCTCGAAAGGACATTCCGCTGATTGGAGCTCAGGCTGGCCAAAGGAGTTCGAGTCATGATGCTGGCCGAAATGTAGTTGCACAGAAGTATTGATTGTGTTCTGCACAAAGATGCCTGCCTCAATCAATGCAGTTAATGGTCGAGTACAGGTGCAACTGTTTGTGTGGGTTGGTTGCGTCAGAACGCGTAGGAGACGTGGTGATGTTTAGGGCCAGTGTTAATAATAACTAACCGTGTAGTACACGGCTGGACCTAACCTTGGCATGACGCGAGGTGACGGTGCCTTTGTGACTTTATTAATCTGCAGCGAATCTTGGCGTATCTGTAAATTAAATCAAATTGTCTTTGCAACCAGTTGGTCGCCTGTTCGTTTGCATTGGACACTAGTGCGGTATGAGCTCGGCATCGCTGGGCAGGGGTTCCCGTCCATTTACATATATTGTGGGCTCTCCCCAAACAGTACCGCAATGCTCCGCCGACAAGTTCAGCGGCTATGTCAGGGACCACCAGGGCAGCAGTTGGTATGGCCCAGAGTGCGTACTGGTCCTCGAAGAATTACATTGCCCGTTAAGAACATACATACGGCAAATCGCCTTCTTAATGAGGGCCCAGCGACGGTAGCTTCACATCACTTTGATACCCGCCAACTAGCAAAAGAGCTGGAAAGGGAAGGGTTTACCCAACAACAGTCGGAGGCCGTTCTCAAAGCGCTCGTAAGAGTTCTCGACAACAGCGTTGAATCGATCTCGGGAAACTTTGTCAGCAAAGAAGACTTTAGTCGGCGGGTATATCAGCAAAAGGTTGATTTCACCAAACTCAAGAGTGAGCTGCAGTCACTCGACAAGGCTGAAGGCACCCGAATCGCTGCCGAACATGATCGGTTAACGACCGATATCGAGAAGCTGCGCCAGCGGTTCAAGGAACAGATTGCAAAGTCCCGAGCGTCGGTGCGGTTAGACCTCAATCTCGAAAAGGGTCGCATCCGCGAGGAAGGCGCAGTGCACGAGCTCAAGATCAAGGAAACCGATACCCGCATCGACCAGGAGCTCGCTAATTTCAAGTCTCAGATTGAGGCTACCAAAGTCCAGGTTGCTCAGTGGCTGATCGGAGTGTGCACGGGTATCTTTGCGGTCATTCTTGCCTACATCCGACTGGTCAGCTAAAAAACAACAACTAAAAAACAAGCTAACATGTACAATATTATTATATAATTTCTCAGAAGAACAGCTCCTTGAGAATGCGCTCGGTGTCGGCAGGGCTCTTAACCGAGTGACCGACAGTCCGGCTATCCTCGTAGATTTCATAGTCGTTACCTCCCTTGTAGCACTTGTCGCCAAAAAAGTGAATGGTCTTGAATCCTTCGTGCTCAATGTGCTGCAGGCAGTACGTCTTGTCCCATCCAGTGGGGAACACATCGAACGAGATCTGGCCACCAATAGAGTAGGTGAGAGCCAGGTCGGGGAACTGCTTCTTGAGGGCATCCACCATGGTGCTGCGGATGTTGTGAACCTTGTCATAGGCCTCGAACTCGTTGCGCTCAGCGGTTGAAGCGTTTCTCCCAATAGGAGAAATGTTGATCATGCCATTGCGGAATTCAATAAAGGTTCCACGGCGCTTGGGCAGATCAATCTCAGACAGGTACCGCAAAACAAACTTGGCAAGCTCATTGTACTTCTCCTCCCCGATCCACTCAATAAAGCTCTGGGAAGCAAGCTGGTTGCCGAGCTTGTAAGCGGTGAGACCGTTTTCGCTGAAGCAGTAGTCAAAGTCCTGCAGGAGAGAGTCGCCAAGCTGCTCCTTCTGCTTGACGAGATCAGAGCCACCGACAAATCCAACGACGACCTTCTTGCGCAGCTCCTTAAGAAGCTGGCGCATCTCATCGGAGATCTCAAGGCGCGCGGGCGTCAAAGTTCCGTCAACATCAAAGAGGACAATGGTGTCCTTAAGCTCTCTATCGCTGATGGGGGTAACAGTCATGGTGATGCGGTGTCAGGACAGGGGTTCAACGTTGTTATAAACTCTAATGAAATTTAGGGATGCGGCGTCCAATATTAATCCGAAAAGGACCTGAAGCAGTGCTAGTATCGGGAAAATTTCACTTGAAATAATCTTTTGTTTGGGGGGTATGAGGGAGCCGTCATGAGGAATGTCATTTGCAACAGAGCGCTATGACCATCTTCTACGATCCGATCACCGTGGAACTCTTATAGTTCCACACTTGGCAATAAATTATGATAATATTGTTATTCACTTATAAAGTTGTGCCTGTGGCAGAAGGCAGACCCAACTCTATTCTTACCATCACCATGACCACCACCGACGCATCGTACTATGACGCGATCGGACTCCTTATGTTTAAGCAAAAAGCCGAAAGCATCGAGGGTGTACCACTTGCAGCATTCCGTAAGCATCCCATCTACGCCAAAAACTCGGTACTAAGCTCGGGCCCAACCCCTTTACAAAATGAGGGTAGCCTACCCCTACGCGCATATCCTTCAGCTCCGCCGTCGGGGTCCGACGGACCAGACACCCAGGTCAAGTACCATGGATTTTTGGACCACTCTCCCATGGCATCCAACATTACTAGCTACACCAAGGAGCTGGCTACGTACAAATCCGGAATGCTCCAGATGCCCGACATGACGCATGGTGCTGCCTATGGGCAGCACACTGCTGGAATGGGTCATCCTGGAGACGCCGGTGGTACTCAAGGTGGACAGATGCCCGGTGGAGCTGGACCTGCATCCTCGGCAGGGCAAGACTACAATGTTCAACGAAGCCAACATAGAGTATATTCAAAACCTGCTCGAAATGCAGTGCGACACGACCCATCAAAGTACCCAGAAGAGGTGTGTCCTATTTGCAAACGGGTTTTCCCAGGACCCAAGGCTGCCACGCATAAACAACAACACATTCGCAGATTACATCCTGCAGACTATCGTCCCAAAAAGGGAGGCAAAATCAGACGCAAGCTGTAATTACCATTCAAAACAACGATAGAAGAAGGATCCCAGGCCAAACGTCATGGTAATCCCCAGACTCAGCAGCAGTCTCACTGCTAGGTCGTTGCATGGTTCCACGTCCGTGGTGTTCATAGGACTCGAGAGGGCGCAGGAGTCATTAGAGCACTCGCTTTGCTGCTCAGCGCTACGCTTGGAGGAGGGATTGGCGTTGGGTTTAGCAGGCTCTTGAGACGATGATGTTGATGCCTCGGAGGAGGACAGCGACTTGTCCAGTTTGGTCGCTGTGGCAATGGCTTCCTCGGCCTCTTTCTTCATTTTCTCCAAAAGTTCGTCGTGTTCCCTTATCGCGTTGCGGATCACATATTTACCGTACATCCACGAGCACAGTGAGATCAGTGCTAGTGTCAAAATGTAGATGCCAGTGAGAAGCGTGGTGAGGCGAAAGTAGTCGTTAGCGGCGCACACGTATCCCATATTGCTAATTGATGAATGATACGAAGAAAACTAGAACCGTACAGGAATAATAATTAACATGTTAGAGCTTCACCTATTCCACATTATGAGTCCCTGCGTTGGGTGGGGGGTGTTGGTTATGCCTAGCCTAGACCACCAAACGGCTTGCGCGACACGTTGTCACGCAGGGTCGATGCAAATTGACGCAATGACGCGCTCATGGCTGGTGACATCCACCATAAATCAATGCTCTCTAGCACATCCGAGGCAAAGTCCGCAATGGCTGGAGCAATGCACTGAGACTCGGCTGCGATTCCGGCGTCGATGCAAGTAGCAGCAATAGACCGGTAGCTCGGCCCCGCGTCGGGGTCCTCTAAATCAGTGTTTTGGTGACCAGGGGTTGTCGACGGGTTGCGGCCACTCGCTGTTAAACCCACCGCAGGCGACGTCTCGTAGATATGGATCCATACAATGATGAGCAGCGTCACCTCAAATGACACATAGTAGATCGATGGAATGGACGCCACAAGAGCGGGCGTCGATGCCATTGTTCCGCGGAACATGGGAATGCCCATCGCAATGGGCACGCTGAAAATCGCCTGGAACGCGTCTTGGATCAGCCCGGCTACTCGATACCCCTTGGTCTGGCCCCCAGAAGTGAGGGATCCCAGGACATTGTACAGGACATGGTGGATGTCCTGTTGCTGCTGCTGCTGTTGGTAGGTAGTCGGAGATGTAGTGTTGAGCCCATCACTACCAATCCCATTCATGTCACTGAACGTGTTGGACGCTAGCAGATCTCTAAGGGCAAAAAGTGGGTCGTTGAGGCATAGGCGCAGCTCTGCACAAAGATAGAGAATGCGGTACATGGTTTTCATTGTTCCAGACTCTCCGCCATCATTGGCCCCATTACCAGAAGAGGTGGGTGAAGGTGGGAGCACGTCGTGGCTGCCAGTGTCAATATTGCCACCGGGCGGAGGCGACGGGCAGAATGCAGATGGAATGGCCCCGAACTGAGTTAGTGGCATGTACCCATCAAACTGGGGTCTCTGCTGTTGACTAGGGCTCTGGTTGTGGTTGTTGCGGCCACTGTTGCTGCTGCTGCTGTTAGATTTGAGATAGTAGTTGTCGAATATGCTCAGGCTCGTTAAAACCTTCGACTTCAAAACCGGGTTGATTCCTGATGACGACTCCAGCAGTAGAGCACAGCCCATAACATGAAGTGCAAAAGTCGACAGCTTGGCCACAACCTGCTCGTTGTTCATAATTTTGTTGAGCACAAACCCAAACTTGAGCGTGAGACAGGGAATCGAATGGTCAGGCGAAGGCGGCATGTTGTTTGATGTTGTTGCTGAGCCGCTGCTACCAAAATCGTTGTACTCGGTCCAGTATCTTTCCGAGCATGGCAGATCTACGTCGAGTCGAACAAGCTCGTTTGTGGGAAACGGCGTCCGGAAACCATACACGGAATTAATAGCGGCTAGAGCAATGAAAAGGCCATACAAGCTGCGTTTCTCAGCCTCTCTCATTTGCCAGTTATGGGAACAGCCGGTATTATTTGAGCGCTGCTTGTTGATGCCAAATCCAGAGATACCCGAACCAGTTCCTTCGGATGCAAAGAGCGGCGACGTTGCTGTCATGCGGTTTACGCATCGAATAGAATGGGAGATATATGATTGCGCGTCGCGTTGACTGGCTCTGCACCACACAATAAACGCGAGGTTGAGCACAGCAATCTGGAGAGACACCAGATTACTTTGGTAGAATGAGGAAGTGTGGCCCCGCATCTGGTTTTCGTTATCGTTGAGACAACTATCACGCGCGATTGCGTGCAGCTCTACGGCCACCTTTGTTTCTCCGCACAACCACGCTCCAACTCCACAAACTGCAGACAGCAGCTCTGGAGGCTGGTGGAGTGGGTCGAAAGAGGGGACGTGCAGAATCGGCAGGCACCAGTGGAAGTTAGTAAAGTATATAGTCAAGTACCGGTTTAGCTGAGTATTGGTCAGTCTAATGCCGTGGTTTGTAATAAGCAGTGCATTGTATCCATGACCCTGAGGAAGCTGAGGCAAAGCGACCGGTAGCGCAGAGTTGATTTTACTGAGAGGGGGTCTTCTTGCATGATTAGACTCGGAAGAGCCCATATTGCCATGGGAAGCGCCACCCCCAGTTGTGCTACCCGCTTCTCCTCCTCCCCCTCCTCCTGCGCCTGGTCCACCACCGCCCATGAGGATCTGCATTGGGCCACTATGGTCACCAGGCGCCGTCATGGAACCTGCAGCAGACGCCAACGTGGATAGCGGATTGGACCCGATATCTAGAGAGTTTAACAAGTAATCGCTATGAGAGCTTGTGGTGTTCGTTTGGGCAACAGAAGGAGGTGGGTGGCTCGTCGTCAAGCCTACATTGTTGTCGGTTTGCTGCTGTTGATTGTGGCGGTCGTTGGTATCGGAATTGTGACTGCCGTTGCCGTTGTGGTTCGACAACATCATGGTTGCTGGACCGTTGGAGTTGAGAGCAAAGGTGTAGTTGGTGAATGCGTGATTTGAGGGTGACGAGCCCAATGGTGTGTGACTATGAAGAGGCTGAGAATGGCCCAATGGATGAGACTGGCTCAATGGATGGGACCGGGATACTGTAGATGGTAGGCCCATTGATCCATTGGGGTGGATTTGGGGCCCCAGGTTCTCATACCCAGGAGCCACTGGCGCCGGCAGTCCTGGGCGGTACGATGGACTCTCGATGATTCGGTCGCGTTTGTGGACTGTGCGCTCATGGCGAAGAAGCAGGTCTCTTCTCACAAACGTTGACGGACACCTCTCGCAGTGGTATGGACGTTCTTGTGTGTGGGACCGCTCGTGCCGTGACCGGTGCTCTGACCGGGAGAATCCTCTATCGCAATAGTTGCACCGGTACTTTTTGTTGGTGATAGACGCGGGCTTGTCGTTGTCTGTCTTGCCTTGCGTAGCAACCTCATGATGGTATGACGATGCCTTCATCGCATGTGTCTAGTGTAATTTATGCACGTCTTTCAGAAGAGAGTCCTGGTATCTATTGCCACACGGATGGGGTGGGCTTTGTCACTTGCCGGGTTGTGTGTGACTTGGAGTAGCCAATCCTCAAACTGATGAGAAAAATCAAAGACCCCGACGGCGCAGCTGCTTTTGCTTCTGGATCTAACGACGCGGTTAACTTACGCGGTGGGCTGTAGATCTGTTAGCCAGTATTCTTGATGCGCTTGTTCGTTTTTGTTTCTTCCTCTCTTTTTTACCCCGCTTGAGTTGGGACGCAGTGTTTACTTTTTTCTCCCTGTCGGGGAGGTGCCGCACCCGGTTGCTCGTGGGGAACGCGGGGTTGTATTGAGGGGTAAGAGTGGGCTGGGGCATAATGGGGGGTGGAGAACACACAAGTTTCCACCGTGCCTTTGGCCCGCAATGAAGTCATCAACTTATGTTGAGCCCTGTCAACGTCTTCCTAATTTAGTAGGTGTTTGTTTTTCCGCCTTTGACTTGAACCTGCGGCCAACTGTGTGCCGTCGTTACGCGTGCATGTGAGGCAGATTCTATACCACATCTGTGCATGGCAAGGGTGATCTAGGATGCGGATCTCGGATATCTTATCCATAGCTACTGCACATGTACACAGCACACCTGGGCCGAGCTTTCCTTTGCAGTGGACTATCTGGGCTCCTGAGCAAGGCATGCAGCTAGCACCGTAGGCCTCACGATGTACTTTATTTTTAAAACTGACTTGCCTGCTTCAGTTTGGCTGTGGTGAATGGCAGACAAATTGTCATAATTCCAGAAACGGACTAGATCTGACCTATTTTTGTCAGGGACGATCAGACCGTCGTCACCCCACCAACGTAAATTTCACTCAACCTTGTGTGTCTAAGGAAAGTTAGGAACGCAGATCTCATCACTGGACATGTCGGTAAGTATTCCAACCTCTAAGATTTCAATAGCCAAAGCTAACCAGGTCACGCCACAGAATCCTGCACCGTTCTTGCAAAAATTGGTTGGAGAAGATGTCGTTGTCCGATTAAAATGGGGCAACACCGAATACCACGGTAAACTGGTCAGCACAGACTCGTACATGAACTTTCAGCTGGATGACGCCACGGAGTTCATAAACGGCGAGAGTAAGGGCACTCTAGGTGAGCTGTTCATCCGATGCAACAATGTTTTATGGGTGGGCAGAGCTCAGGGTTCATCCGATGCCCAAGCCATGGAGGAGTAATGTATGACGCAGGAAGTCAAGAAGGAGAGCACTAACCGCCATGAGGGTGACTTTTTCCCCGCATTGTTGACTCGAAATCCCTTGTCTCGTCACGAAACGTCTCCTTCAAAGCCTTTGGGAATCCCAAGGCGCTCGCTTTTCTGCTGCTGCACCGATCATGGCGCTCGGATCATGTACATATACAAAGTAATACAGCATAATGTATATGACCCCAAATTTAAATTACCATGCTCTCACCGCTCTCGCTCATTATTCCTTGCTTTGTCCACTGCGTTTTCACCATCACTAATGACCACTCTTCTCTATCCATCGACCGTCAACGAGACCTCGCCCTTTGCCAACGTAGGTGAGAACTCGTACATGTCTGACCATACTATCCGTGCCTTCCAGCCTCTTGAGCATTGCAGTCGCCTTAATGAACCTGCGGGTTTTAACTCCCAACAACAGTTCGAACAGCCCCAGCCTCTGAAAAGTGGGCCGTCTCCAGACGGGACTGACGAGGCGAACGTCAAGTCTATCGTGGACGATATGCTCCACTCGTTGGCAGTTGCAATCTCTCAAGAGAAGAAAATCGTGGACAATCTTGAGAAGGCTCGTCATCTCAACAAAGACCAACTCAATGCCCGTGGCTTGAATGAGGCTATCGATGAGCTCAGGAGCAGCATCCCGAGTCTTTTGGAGAAAGTCGACAGCAACTCTGCCGAGTTCCGCTACGCTATGAGTGAGTACCTGGTAAAGGTTACCGCCCTGCAGAAGAAGTGTGGAGCTTCTGAGAGAACCTGGATTGTTCCTCTGGTTACTCCACTTCTCACCCATGCCATCCAACGCGGGTCTTTGCATGGCAACAGCCAGAAGCTCATCTACGAAGCGTGTACTCTTATCCGCAACGTGGCGCCGTATCTTCCCTCTGACGCAGGGCTGGCTGGCGCCATCATGTCCAATGCGTGGAACCCTCTTTTGACCATTGTGCGGGAGTCTCTCGATAACCACTCTGCAGCTCTGAGCGCCCTTGTGGCCATTTTGCGCTACGTCCCTATCCAGTCGGACGTGATCTACAAGTTCAGCCAGCTTAGAGTCGAGGCCCCATACTTCTACAGCTTTGAGAAGAAACAATTCCGCTGCATTCGCATGTACCTCATTTCCATTTTGATGAAGCGCCTGTGCAATGCCGTCAGCCAGGAGTCGTCTTCTTTTGTGTACTACGACTCGGCATTTATTGGGTGCGTCGCTCCTCCGAACGGATCCTACTCCAGCGAGCAGTATTTGTACCAGCTCAAAGTGCGGTTCGCCACATTTTTGCAGTACCTCATCAAGGAATGCAGTATTTCCTACGAGGAGGAGAAAGACCCTGACACTCGCAACGTGATTTTGCGCACAATTCTCCGCAGCCGTGTTGAACCCGCTCGTCGATCCTATGAGCCTTTGAGCGCTGCCCTACTTCCCGGATACCCTCAGGAGAGTGTGGCTGCCATGGATCAGCCTAGTAGCCCTGCTCAGCAGACTGAATCCAGCTCTATTCCGGAGTCTTCTGAGTGTTCGGACAATGTCAAGAAGCCCGCGGACAAGACACGCCTGAGACGTCGCTTCAGACGGCTTTTGGTAAATCTTGACGGCGACCGTGACGGTTCGATGTTGAACACCGAGAACGACAGAGCTTCGTCGGAGTCTGATTCTGGACGCAGCATGGCCATGAGCTTCCAGACTATTTCCAGCAACAGCAAGCTTTTGTACAAGGACTTGCAGAAGCGGGTGGCACATCGCTGCAAGTCGACTCTGGCCTCCAAGATTCCTCGACTCCACTAGATTGAATGGAAATTTTCTGTTAGTTAGATTGAACAAACAATTTCTGTTAGTTAGATTGAATAAACGATTTCTGTTAGTTTTACAATTTCAGATCGTCATCCCGAAGGCGGGGATGGAGATGTAGTTTTCTATGAGGAAACGACGGTAGTGGCAGTCGCCTCTGGTGCTCAGGATCATCGACTGGCTGGGTGGCTCTAGCCAGGCGATCAAAAAACTCCCGTTCTCTGTCGTCCTTGACCTTTGCCTCAAACCTCTCTGCCGCAATATGGATAGACCACAAAATTGCATGAGAAAGGACCGTTGCCGTCACAAGATATCCTGGAGGAATTTCAAAGGTGGCTGCTGTCAGAAGAGCCGCCGGCACGATACCTAGCGCAGCTGCCTTGGAGTAGACTGCTGGAAGTGGCTCGTACAGTTTTCGCTGTTCCTCAATATCTTTGGTGATCTCCTTGGGGCGGACTCCATAGCCATGGTAGCACGCAACCACCATGGCTGTGCCGAAAGCTACGGTAAACACTTTGGTGGAAGGGTGGCCGTCGAGCTTAAGAATTGCCCAGCCCATTGCCGACATCCATGCCAGTCCCAGGAGAAATGTTAGCGGTTTTGCCATCTTCTGGAGTCCATGGGCTAGTAGATCGTCCTGAATCTTCCGGGGTAGTCGCATCTCTCGGTTGGCATAAAGAAACACCTGCCCACTGAGAGAGGCAACCTGGAACAACCATTCCAGGCGGTCTGGTCCTTTGTCACCACCTCCACCCCCGTGGCCCGGAAAGGGAATTGTCGAATTTAGGGCGTTTGACCATAGTTGTTCTTCGAATCCGATATACATGGTTAACTGTGTCTGTGTCAACCGTTGTGCGGTCTGTTGATATCCTACCATTTTGAGATTATGGGCAGGGAAGGACCCTTTGGTCAACACTATGCACACCTTTTTTTTTTTTTTTTTGTCTATTACAAGCGGGTTAATAATTAACACAGATCTATAGCAGAGAACGGCTACGTGCTCGCAATGAACTACAGGTAGGCAGGTGCCAGTTTTCCCTCAATGTTCACAATAACTTGTCAACCGAAGGCTCGTAACCTGATACAAAAACCTATATCTTCACACTAGCCTTTTATTTGAGACAATACATGTAGCCGAAAAAGCAATTGAGCTGTTATTCACAGAAACTGTCGAGTTTTCAGCCGGCACGGCCTGAATGACATCACTGACAGTCTGGGCTAGGGTGATGCAGGGCGATGTGGGGACAAGGCGTCTTTGTTGCTGATCCAGCAACTCACAACAAACCTCCATCATGCTCGATTGCAACGCAGAGGGATATCGATTGGTCCGCGCCAGCTGGAAACGATTTTGGGATGGCAAAAACCGGACCTTCAAGGTTCATGACAACTCCAGAGGAGCTTACGACAATAGCGGACATATTACTCTTTGGCCGATAGCCGTTAACGTCCAGAGTTTGATCGATGCGTACCGCATTTTCCCGAAAGAGGTGGAACCAATGATGAACATGGCGCTCGATTCGCTCAGCCACTATTACAACCCGCAGTACCATGCGTACAGTGCCTCTTTCAGCTTCCCAGGAAACAAAGACATCTACTACGACGACAATGCACAGGTAGCGTCTTGTTTCATCTCGGCATACGAAGTCACGCAGGACAAGAAATGGCTTGACAAGGCAGTTGAGGTGGTGAGCTTCCTAATGACCGGACTGTACGATGAGTCCTCCAAGTATGGTGGGGGTGTTCGTTGGCACGTCTCGAAAGAGGGTGCCAATTCGATCTCCACGAGCGAGAGCGGATTGGCAGCCATGCGTCTTGCAAGATTTGTACAGAACAATCAGGAATATGTCGATTTTGGCAAGAAGTGCGCACAGTTCATCTTCACCAAAGTACAATGTGACGACAAATTGATTGGAGACGGGCTCGAGGACAACCCCAAGGGTGGAACCCTTCCCAACAACACAAAGTGGACTTATAACCAGGGTGTACCTATCTCGCTATGCTGTGCGCTTTACGCAGTCACGCTGGATGAGCAGTACTACAAGTGGGCTTCGGAGCTTGCTACGGTCGTCACGGACCACAATACTGCTATCTTTGACCGAGACACCAGCAACATGGAAGCACGATACTACCGTGACCACACGTACTTCTATCAGCTGCTGGCCGAGGGACTTGCCGATTATATGCTGCACTTTGGCCCAAAGAGCCCCGAGTCGCTCAAGTGCCAAATCGTAAAGGAGATGGGCCGTACGGGCCAGTACGTCGCCAAGTACCTTCGCAATCCTGAAGACGATCTGTACTTCCAGACGTTTGAGCTGTTCAGATTGGATGTGAGTCACTACGAGGAGTTCAAGCAGCTGACTGGTGAGCACAAAAAGTTCCAGCCGTCCGCCAGCGAGCGTGAGAATGCCAAGGACGATGTGCCAGTAGAACAGCGACGCATGTGCACATGCTTCATGGGATGTGGAGCAGCAGCCAGAATATTTTTCCAAACGGCAAGAGTCGTTCCCCAGCTGTAGTATTCAACATTGTTATTTTTCCATCAACAATAATTTCGGTGGTTGTGTAGGTCTTAAAGTTTCACTGGCCACAGAAGCGCACACAAAGACATCAAGACATGGCCGACGCAGACTTTGAGATAGAACTCGACGACGATACCCAAGAGATCCAGCGGCAAAAAGAGTTGTTGGCAAAGGAGGAGGCTTTGCGCCAGCAGCAACAACAGGAGCAGGAGATCCTTCGGCAACAGCAAGCCCCACAACCGACCTCCCTACAGCAAGCCGAGGCGGATGTTATTGACGTTGACCTGGATGAGGCCAGCTCTCTGAGAAATGAGAGTGTTTTTATCCAGGGGGTAGACGACTTGTCGACAAACAAGGTGGAAAAATATGTGTTCCATTTCTGCCCCGAGGTGAATCATACAATTGAATGGGTCAATGATACATCGCTTAATGTGGTGTGCGAAGATGAGCTTTCGGCGTTGTTATTGCTTAACAAACTCAAGAACGACGGCTCGGCAGACTTGGACATGGGCTCTGACGCGGGTGCCAAACTGCAGCTACGCAAGTGTCAACCATATTCCGATGAAAATGTCACCCTGTACTGTCGCATGTCACGCAAATCAGATCAGAAAAAGCGCAACGCCAGAGCAGAAAGCAGGTACTACCTTCAATATGGAGAACCCGGTGAGGAACTCCGTTCACGCTTTGACAGACGGGGGAGACACTCTGGCCGCCGGTCCGAGCGTCACTATGACGAGCAACCTCGCGACAGATCTCGGTCCCATTCGCCTCTGTCGCGTATGAGAGTAATCCAGGAGAACGATCTGTTCCCTGAGAAGGTTGCGGCTAAGCATCGGTCCATAAGAGACATGTCTCCCGACAATACAAAGTGGAAAAACCGAGCAAACGACCGCCGTCGCTCAAGATCACCACCGGCACGCGACCTGTCCTCGAGATTAGGCAAATGGGTCAAGGGAGATCTACTGGATGACGACAGGGACCGGCGCAGACGCGGGCGCGGCAGGGATAACCGAGACAGAAGGTGATATAGCATTACTAACAAATTAACCCCACACACCGGAGGGTGATTGTTTCTTATTACGTACATTTTGGAAAAAGTGAAGAGCACGATGCACAAATCATCAAGATAGAACGATCGCTCGCAAAAAGATAGTGACAACCGAGGGATTCGAACCCTCGCCTCCGAAGAGATAAGAGCCTTAATCTTACGCCTTAGACCACTCGGCCAGATTGCCTCTTTATTGATAGGTTACTTTTCTGGAGCACTAGATACAGTTGATCTACTGCCCTTAACCAGTCCAAAAAGGGCTGTGACCCTTACCCTGTTTGAGGTTGGGATGCGTTAGCATGCATATGTTGGTCCTCAAATGCGATATGCAAGCAGCTAATGGGGGCGGGCTAGCTATAGGTAGTAGGGTAGCAAGGGGCGAACTTCCTATATAAAGCCCAGGGCCGTCCACATTTCGATCATTCATAACACTCAATGTTCGATCCTGTCGCATTCAGTACCACCAGAGAGATGAGCTTGGGCATGCTGCCCAAGGCTCCTTGTACCCAAAGCACCTGGAGCCTGGAAGATTATCAGTATTTCGGCTCGGTACTGTGCCATGTTCATCAAAATCCCGTTAGCAATGAACCTGGCTATCCCTTGCTCGTGTCAGCGGGGTTGTCGCCGCGCAACTTCACCCTGATCCAAGACAAAAGCGTCATTGATGATACGTGGGAGAAGCTGATGGCCTTCTTGTCTGACGACTCCACACCTTCTGTCAGGGAGAAACAGAGAAAACAGGTGATTGTCAGCTCCAGGGAACTGGCTGCCCACTTGGCCAAAGCTACTGCTCCTGGCCCGGGTTCGATCGCTGACCAGGACTACATTGCCGAGCTGAGAACCCATGCCACGGACTACAATTCGCGCAAATGTGGCCATTTCTGGCACCTAGACGCTCAGTCCAACATCCCCATGGGCCTTTACCGCGGGGATGCCGTCGGATCTTTCACCCAGGAGGTCTTCGAAAGGCTTGCATTTCAGCTTGAGGTCATTGTAGAGGTCTCTACCAAACGCAATGGACTCGAGGAGGCACGAGCAACTTACGAGAGAAGAGCCCGTCAGGCTCTTCTGGTGAACGCAGTTCGGTCTCACATCTATGGTTTGCTGCTGGCCAACGGCAAGTTGGAGATTCACCGTACGAGCCGTAGCGAGCACGAAACATCCAAACTGTACGACCTTGCCGAGAACAAGGATATTCTGGGTTACGCAATGATGATGCTTGCGTCGCCAGCGAGCGCGCTTGGTTTCGGCTATGAGTTTAGAGGTTGTCCTCAGACGGGGTACCAAGTGTACACCAATAACAAGCCTGTGCCCGAACTCGCCGACATTGTGTTGGCCTCCTACCGCCCCGCGTCGTTGCAGCAGTGTAGCGAAGATGATGGTCGCTACACTGCTTTGTTCAAGAAATCTGGTGGTACTGGGCTGGTCTACCTTGCCTGGTTGCGTGAGGATCAGGCCCCAGAGCCGGAGGCTATGGAAGCTCTTTCATCCGCGGAGGGAGTGGTTGGCTTCAAGTTCTTCAAGCCCCTCACTGAACCTACTTCGGCCGCACTTACAACCGTGAATACGATCGCCGAGTATAAGTTCTCCTTTGTAGGCTACCGCCATGCTAGGCGTCTGTACGCTGGGGTGACGTCTGACGACCGCTACTACACATGCCCGCAAGAGCTCGCCAACTTCCAGAATGGGCCGAGAGACACGACCCCTGTCATTGGCATCATTTACCGCCTTTACCGCAATAACTTGCGGTACGGGATAGTTACCCCTCACAATGTCGTCTATGTCGAGGAGAATGGGAAGAGACGTGCCATGCTGTTGGCTACAGAGCGTGCTTCCTTCAGCAACCGCCCTCGAACCAAGAAGCACGAGTCGAACCGCACATCGTTGGGTCGCTCAGCAGACCCCACGACACGCCGCGATGAGCTGCAGAAAGAGATGGATGATTTGGATCGCGTCATTTCAGCTGACTACCTCGAGAATAATGTGTCTCGCGAAGAGAGACCTCAGTAAACTACAGGAGGCGACGAGAAGCGCCAATTATATTAACAAAAAAGAATATATTACAGAATGTATACCAAACTCATCATTCCGAGGAGGACGGGCCAAATGCTGATACGCAGAGCCACCCCTACGCTTCTATAATAATAGGCGCCAGGGTAGCTGCAAGTGACATCTCCGTCATCAGACATAATGCCGTACGACTCCTCCAAGCCACGGCCCTTCGTAGGACACAAGAACCCAAATTGCGGGGAGCAATCTTGCACCATGTGATGGCATAGATCAATACATGGCAGAATTTCCTTGTAATTGCCTGGCTTGATCACCTCATTGATCAATGGGTTGCGAGAGCTGCCGACTGGTCTTGCGTGCAAATATGAGGCATTGCTAGTCCAATCTGTACACCTTGGAATCATTACTGCACAAAGCCATTGCTTGTATGAGTCTTCACAATCATCACAGCTGCGCATGATAGAGTACGCGTCTTCCATAGAGGTATTACAGGGAACGTTCTCCAGACTGCGCGAAAAGTTGAGAAACATATACTGTGCCTGTTCATCGTACCAAGTAGACAGCGCCGTTCGATTGAATGCGGATGCGTTTCCTGGGACGGCAAACGCAACGTCGGTGCAAAAGTCCAGGTCATAAATAACCTGACAGTTGTCCTCCGACTTTGTAGTAAAGTTAGTTGCAAGATAGACCATGTTGCTTTTGGGGTAGGTCATGTATGTCAAGTACGTCGTGGACTTGTTGAGCCCATTTATGAGGATTTGGCCCTTTTCACCACCACCGCCTCGTTTTGTTTGCGATAGTACCATGTTGTTCTGGTTCAAAAGAGCTGGGCCAGTTGATATGGCACAGTAGCTGAGTCTCAGCCAATTTTGGCTGGGTTGTAAAGCTGAATAGACAAAATAGTCATAATCCGACGAATTTTTGCTTGGAAGGTTGGCGGTGGGATCACTGTAGTTGGATGTGACCATGAGCGCATGAGCAAAGTCCGTGTCGATGAGAAACAGGTCCTGACCTAGGCTGAACGTCATGGTCGGTCCAATAGATGACACTGCCAGTTGGTAAGTCCAGTTTTCCGAAGGATTCGATGAAGTATCACTGTTTGGTGGTTGATCACTAGTTAGCCTGACATAAATCTCAGTTGTGTTATCACTCAGTGAGATGTTGCCTACCAAAACCTCCGAGTAACCCCACGTTGGAGACGTGACATTCCAGTCAGTCTTCTTGGAACTAGCCTCTATTTGGAGCCCCGGTATCTTCCCGTGCTCTGCGGTCATCTGGTTACTGTTGTCCGTCAGGTATGAGTCTGGAAGTGAGCAAATGTTCAATGTGACAAATGCCCAGAGGTTGTTAGCGTCGTCACCATCAATGTCGCCATTTGTATCAGCATTTTGTACTTGTTTGATGAATTGAGCTTGTTTCCGCAATAATGTCGAGTTCAACTGGACAACGTAGTTGTGAGTGGACCCTGGCTGCATCTGAACTCGAATGGGGTTATCACTGTCAGACAGAGGTGTTGCCTGCGACGGACCCTGGCTGGTTGTTGTAGCCGTCGAGGCTGCATTAGCCACCCAAGCTAATGTCAAGCTGATTAGCAAATAGATGCTGCTCCAGCATTGCATTCGGGTTACTGCGAATCTGATCTGTCGTTGTGACGCCAGTGGGTTGGGAGCTGGTGAACCTTGATTTATCTTGATACATGTAGAAGGCAATTGCCGGATGAATTTTCCGTATGTCGCCGGCTACTACTTGCCTAAGGACCATTTTACAGAGAAGTTTATGTATGTCACTGAATACTTTCATTCAAATAACATACCCTTGTCGGCATGAAGATTCCAAAGTAGCCGCGCACCTGCGTCGGCGAGCTTCTATATGGCTTAATACTAATTGACTGCTTGGAACGGATCAATACGGCCGCATCTGTTGCCAGTTTCCATCCATGCCATCTCCTTCTGCCGTGCCGGCTTAAACTTAGCCGCCGTGCATAGCCTGGTCATAAATGAGATAAGAATTTGTGGGGTAGTTGCGGGTATAAGTTCACTACCTGTGGAGTATCGATCGGCAAAGCTGAGGAGATTACGATGGATCTATCCCAAATCCTAGTTAACGTCCTTGTGATGGCGCTCTGTGCTGTTTACCTAACTAGACGAGGGTACCTCAAGCTGAAACCGGGCAGCAAAAAGACCAGGGCACAAGGCCAGGATTCGCCTCCGGCCAAAACACCCAACTGGGGCAAAGATGATACTGTTGTTCCCGACGAGATCACGCCAGTGGCTGATTCTTTTGACTGGGAGCGTGAAACTCCTGCCAAATTACGCCCGTTCAAGCCTAGTGCATACCATATGACCATGGGTATCAAACGATGCTCTGCCAACGACTGGCTACGGATCGAAAACACTTACAAGAGGATCACCATGCACCGGCGAGAAATCGCCGAGAAGCACAAGGAGCACACTGTCATTGCTAATCCCATGGCCCGGGACGGTTGTCACGACACTTACGACCAGATCATGAATTTCATGTGCACCAAGTATCCCAAGTATTTCGTGGTCAAAGACGAAGAGACAATTTACAACTCGATACATGACTGGTCGATTCCCCGTAAAGGCTGGCAGTTTGGAGATGATCTGGACGGCCTGTTAATGACCATTGTTCGCAATATCGAAGAAGATGTTCTTATTCTCTACTTTGACGAGGAGACCGGGAAGTACTTTCTGCGTGCAGGTTGCTTTGTCTTCCCTTCTGGATTTGATCCGGCAGAGAAAATCAATAAACAACTCAAGGATATCCATGCTCCAGTACCGCTTTACTCGGAAAAACTAGAAAAAGCAATGGACAACTACTTTCAGCGCATCGCTGCCAATCAGTACGTAGAGAGGGCAAACTGGAGTTGCCAGACGCACACTAATCTATACTCCCCACTTCTGAACCATGCCGCTGCTGGAGCCGTTCTCACAGCTCTGAAGCGCGAAGATCTCGATTTCGACAAGTGCTTTTTGCGGTGCGAACGCCAGGTGTTGACAAGATTACCCAATACCAAGCATCTTGTTTTTACAAGTCGTACGTATACGACCCCGCTATCTCAGATTAAAGCCGAAGGACTGGGTCCTAATCTCGCTCTGGCCATTGAAGGCTTGCCTGATGTGGTAGCTCAATACAAGAAGAGGGCAGAGTGGGGGCCCGCGGTGATCTCGTACATGCGAGACGAGAGTTGCTAGACGACTGCGTAATGTATGAGATGCTATTTTTTGGTATTACGTTGAAGAGCTGCCTCTAACACTGGCTTCCATTCTGATTCTGGTTTGTCACTGAAAAACTCGGGTTCCAGAACATTTTCCTTGTCGTTGAGCTCAAACTCGGCCTGCTTTGTCCTCGTAAGTTTGACCATGTGCGCGGTGAGACCGATGTGTCGAGCCAAGTCGTGAATCAGCGATCGTATGTACGTTCCAGAACTCACGGTAAACGTCAATTCCACTATTGGAAGCTTCGCTTCTTCCGCAGAATCCTCTCCCTCGGCCTCTCGCATAGGAGAATCTGGTATTTCTTCATGTAGCGCTTCCTGCTCCAGCTTTTGCACTTTCTTGGCGAATTCCTTTTCTTGATCGGACGCTTCGGACTTGGGTAGTGTGTAATCATGGTCGTATGATAGTGGGCTGCATTCGAGGAACTCAATGGTGCACGGCCGGGGCTTGATCTCTTTTGGCAGGTCGGCCCCCTCTCTTGCGTACTCGTACAATCGTTTTCCGTCCATTTTCAGTGCAGAGTAGACTGGAGGTGCCTGCATTATATCTCCACGGAACGCAGGTAGGGCATTTTGAATGCGCTCATTAGTTAGATATGAAGGACTTAGCTTCGAGACCGGGCTCCTTTGCAGAATTGATCCATCACTGTCGTATGTAGTTGTCGAGGCTCCAAATAGAGCAACAGCTTTGTATGTCTTTGTGCATTTCCCCAGATACTGGCTCAACTGCTTAGTGCCTTTACCGACTCCAATTACGAGCACTCCACTGGCTAGTGGATCTAGAGTTCCTCCATGACCAATCTTGACAAACTTCTTGTTGCCCCGTTCCTTTTTGAAAAAGTCACTTTTGGAGAACACAGTTTTCAGCTTGCCAACAATGTCCTGTGACGAGCACCCGCTGGGCTTATTGACCGCAAATACGCCGCTCATCTGGTGAAATTCCGGGATTTTACTCAACAAGGTTGACGGAAGGAAATACCTTGCCGGTCAGGAAGAATTCCAAGATTGAAAAAAAAAATTACAATGCATCATTGGTCATTAAATAAGTCAGTCAGTTAGTTAGTTGGTTAGCGTGAGACCTCGATCTCAAAGTCTAGAGATAGGAATGCGCTCCGGCGGGGCGATATTAGCTGGACTTTGCGAGGCTCTAGAATCTTGTTTTGTTCGGTGATGAACTCATCCAATTTACGCAAGTGTGCCTCGCATGAATGATTCATAAAGTCAAATAGTCCTCCAGTGACGTATCCGAGGCATGTGAGTACAACATTACGAAAAGAACCCACACCATAGGCGTCGCGTAGGTGCTTATTGACGGTGGCAAGGATGTACTTGTACTCCTCATGAGTGAGCCGGCTCTCCAGTGGCGACTTGCTGGACAGTCCAGCCTCATGCAAAGCCACGGTTTGGGACTTTTGTGAGTCGGAAACAGCAAGAAACTCGGCGACACTGATTTGAGGCTGTGACAAATTGACACTCTGCTTCTCCGCTTCATCTAGTGAAGTAGGCACCCATGTTGGGTTTGATGATTGAGAGTCCTGCTCGTTCCTCAGAGCGCCGGGCTCCTGGCCCAAGAAGTACTCGCTAAATTGGGGCACATCAGTATCAGCAGCGGCCAGATTGTAGACCCTTGGTACACGACACACGCGAATCGATGGCGGATAGTGACCTTCGTCCAAATTACAAAGCTGTCGCTCTTTGTAAGGACTCGGGAAATGTACCCTTATTATCCTTGATCCAGGAGTCTTTCCGTCAGTGACATACTCGTGATAGTTGAAAAACTTGATCTGCTCATCTGTCGGTTCAGCACTGAACTCGATCGGGGGATTGGCTTCTAATGCCTGTAACTGTGACACGGCTCCGGCATGGCTAGACCCAGAATGTATCCGGAGTGAGTCATGTCCGCTGTAGAAAGTGTGATGATCTCCCCCTCCTCCTTCCTCACCACCGTCGGCAAAGTTCTTGTTCGGCGACTCGCCCGCCTGAGCAAACGGTTCGTTCATTGTGCTTTGCGATGGCCGCTCGCTTACCTTCTGTCTTAGACCGGTCCACATCGGTGTCTCAGATTAGTAACAGTAGCCGATCTGGGAGCGTCACTCGACAGATTGGTTTTAGCTTAAATGTGCGGCGGTTTTTGTGTGGGACATGGCAGTATTACTACGACTCTCGCTCAAAGATCTCTCAATTGGTGGGGTATCTTTGTTGGACAGATAATAGGAATGATCCAGCTGTTGATGTGCCACAGTAGTTGACCAATTTCGGATATATTCTACACGGTTAACCCTTCTCTGGGACTCTAATTGACCAACCCAGAGACCTAGTCTTTGCGCCCGTTCACTTTCACCACTTCGTGTACTACCTTGACGTTACGCTGGTTTCGTGATAATAGGGTGCTCGATGAGACAATTGTCATGTGCTGTTTTCTGGGCATGAGATTTATACAATCAATGCAAACACAGGCAAACAAAAACTAAAGGTCAAAAACAAATCATACAGGTTTATTAATATAAGTACATGCAAATGAAGTTATTTTTCCAGGGACTGCATCTGGACAAGCTCATAGTATTTGGACTTGTTCTTCAACAGCTGCTGATGGGTTCCACTCTCGAGGATACGGCCCTCATGGAAGACATAAATGATGTCAGCGTTCTGAATGGTGGATAGACGATGGGCCACGGCAATGGTGGTACGTCCCTTAGCAGCCTCATCAAGAGCCTGCTGGACCACCTTCTCCGACTCAGAGTCCAGAGCGGAGGTTGCCTCATCAAGAAGCAACACCTTGGGGTCTCTAATGAGGGCACGCGCAATGGCAATACGCTGCTTCTGTCCTCCAGATAGGAGTGCTCCCTTGGATCCACAGAACGTGTCGTAACCATCGGGCAGCGACATGACAAAGTCGTGGATGTTGGCCTTCTTAGCAGCTGCATGCATTTCCTCGTCGGTGGCATCCTCACCAGTGTTAGTACCGAGCATGATGTTGTCACGGATCGTACCCGAGTACAGAACAGGCTCCTGCTGGACAAGTGCAATGTGGCTTCTGTACTGGTTGATGTTAAGAGTGCTAATGTCATGGCCGTCCAACAACACCTCACCGCTCAGAGGCGTGTAGAATCGCTCAGTCAGCGAGATGGTGGTACTCTTACCACATCCAGAGGCTCCGACAAGAGCAACGTACTGGCCCTTGGACACAGTCAGATTCAGACCGCGCAGAACAGGCACCTCGGGTCTGGTGGGGTAGCGGAAGTGCACGTTGCGGAACTGCAGGTTGCCCTCAACATGCTCGAGAACAGTACCGTCGGTGGACCATGTGTCAATGTGGGGTTTCACGTCCAAAATCGCGCTGACGCTTTGAGTGGCCTGCCTAGCCTTACCCATATCCGGAGCGTATGAGAAAATGGCACCAGCAGACTGGGCTCCAAAGACAACACAAGAAAAGGCCACAAAGAACTGGAAAGACGTAACCGTAAATGTCTTGAGCAGCGTGGAACCGTACCAGAAACCAAGACCCATTACCCAGGGAGTCAGACCCTGAGACAAGGCGTAAATGATGGCAGAGCGAACAATGGACAAACGGCTCTCACGAACCTTCCTGTCGACAGCCTCCTTGTAGGTCATCCAAACACCATGTTCTCTGGTCAGAGAACAGACAGTTCGAACTGCAGAAATACTCTCGCATGCATAAGATCCCGAGTTCTCGTAGACCTTTTTGGCACGCTCAGCCAGCTGAGCGAGCACCCACATACGCAAGAATCCACATCCAACAAGAACAGGTACAGTAGCGGTACAGACCAGGCCGAGACGCCAGTCGAAAGCAATAGCAACGATAATGCCGCCAAACAGAGTGACGAGCGACTGCTGGATTTGACCAAAGGTAGCACCTCCAAGACCCTCAACGGCCTGCGCGTCCTTGGCTAGAGTAGAAGTAAGAGATCCGGTAGTGTTCTCCTCCCTATCGAAAAACTCGATATCCATGCGCAGATACTGCTTGAAGACATTGTATCGGATAGTGCGAACCAGGTTCTGAGACGCCTGAGACAGGAAACCAATCATGCACATGAAGATGAACAGCATGAGAATACCAATCATAAAGAAGTAGCCCGAGTAGACGTTGATCTCATGACGCATATGGGGGTACTGGTCAGGACGAACCATCAGAGCATTGATAACCTTAGCATACAGAATAGACAGCGCGGGATAACCGAAACCGGCACACACAGAAGCAATGGAACCAAGCAGAATGTAGATACGCTCGTTCTTGTTGAAGTGATAAAGCATTTTGATCAGCTGGAACAGCGACTTCTTAGCAGGCTTCTGCGCGAGCTCCTGAGCCTTGGCTGCAGCAAGTTGAGCACTCTTCGACGTATCCACACGAGACAGAAGCTCGTTCTTAGACATGGAGCCCACCTTGGAACCGGTCTTGTGCAGATTGAAGCTCTCGCTGGTGAGCAGCTGCGGCATCTCGTCCTCCTCTACAGGCAGCTGGTCGGAGACGTCTTCTTCATCGTTAGCATCAGCGGTTGCATCATCATCAGTGTGGGCAGCAGCAATCTTCTGAGCCTCTACAAGCTTCTGGTAGGCACCCTGTTTAGCAATGAGCTCCTGATGAGTTCCCTGCTCGACAATGTCACCTCTGGACATGACAACAATGTTGTCTGCATCCTTGATGGTGGAGAGACGGTGGGCAATAACAATGGTTGTTCTCGACATGGCAGCTCTATCCAGGGCCTCCTGAACAATACCCTCAGACTTGGTGTCAAGCGCGGAAGTTGCCTCATCGAGAAGCAGGATCTTGGGGTTCGACACAATGGCACGTGCAATGGCAATACGCTGCTTCTGGCCTCCAGACATGAGGAATCCGCGGTCTCCAACGTTGGTCTCGAGACCTTCAGTCATACTCATGATAAACTCATAGGCGTTAGCCTGCTTGCAAGCATCAATGACAAGTTCGCGCTTCTTCTCCTCGGGAGCATTTTCGTACGGGGTTCCAATCAGACCATAGCAGATGTTCTCATAGATGCTAACAGCAAATAGGGTAGGCTCTTGCGAGACAAGAGCGATTTGCTGTCGCAGCCATCTGGTGTTGAGAGTAGTAATGTCCACGCCATCAATGAGAATCTGGCCAGCAACAGGATTATAGAAACGTTCCAACAGACCCACAATGGTGGACTTTCCAGAACCAGACATACCGACGAGTGCCACAGTCTGGCCGGGCAGAACCTCGAGAGACATGTCTTCCAGAACAGTGACATCGGGACGAGAGGGGTAGATGAAGCGGACGTGATCCAGCTTGATGTGACCCTTAATATCACTCATCGTGTCGCCCTCGTCGGAAGACGAGTCGATAATGGGAACTCTATCAATGGCCTCAAAGATTTTCTGAGCAGCAGCAATACCTACACCAATAGCCTGCAGCGACGGAGCAATCTGGCCAAACTGGAAAGCACCAATCATCATAGCCATAATGACCGTGACGACGGTTCCGACATTGATCTCGCCCCATGCAATGAAACGAGAACCCTGCCAGAAAGCAAGAGCGTATGACAGGTAGATGACCGACCAGAGGCCGGCCACCATGACAGTGAGCGATCTGTCCTTGAGCAGACTGAACTTGAGAGTTGTTTGCAGGTGGCTGTCGAACTTGCGCAGCAGACGCTCCTGGGCCCCAAATGCCACAGTGTTACGAATGGCACTCAGAGCCTCTTCAGCCACAGTGGAACCCAGACCATATGCCTTGGTCGACTCAGTGGTGAACCTGATAATGAAGACCGTTCCACCCAGTAATATAAGGACAATGGCCACCACGGCAGAAAGCAGGATGAGGGCCAGTTTCCACGACTTTGCGAATCCAATGACGAGCGCCGCAACGAAGGTTGCGACACCAGTCATAATCAGGCCAGCCTTTTCACTGATACCGTCTTGAATGGCGTTGGTGTCGTTGGTGATACGAGTAGTGACCTCACCGGCTCCGAGCTTATCAAAGTAGGCAATGTTTTGGCGAAGAATGGCCTTGAGGTACTGCTCACGGATGCGTGCAGCCAGTACCTCACCGCGCTCGACGTGGATGTAAGTGGCGAGAAATGTGAATACAATGATACCGATACCCAGGTACAGGAAATAGAGTGCAAAGTGGTTGACCTTGTCCTGGAACTGGTTTGGGTCCGGGTCGACGCCTGTGAAGTAGTTGGTGAACTCCTGTGTGAGACCACCAAATACAAGAGTAAACATTGGTAGGGCAGCTCCTTCGACGATGGAGCAGACGTAACCAAATGAAATAAGCGCCATATCGAATTTGGTGGCGTAGCGGTACATGTCTTTGACCCCAGCCTTAAACTTGGGAATGTCAATCTGGTCCTTGAGGACCTTTACGTCCTCAGGCGACAACTCCGCAAATGGGTCGATGGCTGCCTCTGATGCAGCGTCATCTTTCTTCTTGGGGGACTTTTTCAGAAAATGATACCACTTGCCCGAAGATTCTGTGGCGGAGGCGACGGTGTCCGACGAGCGACCAAATGAAGAAGGCGTGCTCGACAAGGCCGAGGTGGGCGCGCCACTGGTCACCTGGCTGACGGGGTCAGTCGGTTTCTCTTCCATAACTTAGCTGTGGCAAAGGAGACAAGGGGACAATCAAAAGAGAATTATAACAGTGGCTTGGTCCCCTGGCTTTTAGGCAACAAATATAAGCACGCCGCATGTTGATGGGCTGGGGTTGCTCCGCCATACGGCCACCAACCACGAACCAAAAGTGTCATCAGTGCAGATAGACTCGGAACCCGACGACGACACGGCAAGACGATCCGTAATCAGATTCCATCTTGGGGTGGTAGCACGGTCTAAGTTTGTCGACTTTGGCTTACGCTTAATCTTTTAAGTATTTTAGTGCATGAATTTGGCTTTGTTTTTGTTTCTTTTGTCGCTTGTTGGTGTTGTTTCTGGGGTAGATTGTTAGTTTGCCACCAAGCCTCGCCGGAACGGCGTTATCAAACTCAATCCGGTCTCCGGAATTAACACCATGCGGCTGGGAAACCGTCGAGCCTTACAGGTAAATGCCGTGCCCGTTTGGGCACGGCGGGCCATTCAGCCGTTTTGGTCTGCAGCAAAAGATAGGAATGGTGCAGCCACACAGCTTCCGTACCTAAAATTACATCAGTGCGCGCGTGGCGTTATGTCTATCGAGAGGTGGTTAGGGCGAGCTGCACGGTGATCTTTGTTAACCATGAGCGCCCATACTGTTGTTGAACCAGATTCTTGAAGCTATTATTCGACTGGAAGTGATCCACCAGTGCTGGATAGCCGGCGGCTAGTGACCCGCGCTCGGTTTAGTGGGTGCAAAACACCACCCAGTGTTACATATTGTATAAATACAATTTGCATACTAACCCTGAATATTGCCTATCTGAGCGGTCTCCGTACGATTACGATCAGTTGATGTCAAACAACAAATAGTAAAGACAATTGCTATTTACAACCAAACAATCAGCAATATACATAGTCATGGTCAATTATTATGTACAGAAGTATAGACGGCAGACATATTGTCACCACAGACCAAAACCTCGTCGGGATGAAGCAGCTGAGTCCAAAGCAAACTTTCAGGGATGAGATTGGCCAGCGCAATGGGCTTTGCAGCTCTGCTCCTCTTGCCATTGCCTAGCTGAGAATAGTCGTTGCCTCCCCACACAAACGCAGACGATGGGGGAGCATTGTCGACTACAGCAGCAGTGTGAGTGGATCCGACTGTAAGATACTTGATATTGACAGGGTGTACTGAGCGAGTTTTCTCGTCATACTCCTCCATTTCGTCGAAAAACTTTATACGCACAGGATCCTTTTGCTGGTTGGCAAACGAGCCGGTGCCCAGCTGGCCCGTGGCCCCGTTTCCAATGGCAAAGAGCGAGGACTTTCCTGGGAGAATAGCATCTGACTCGCCCGACGCCACAAAGTACGAGATACCGCCGCCGGCGGCAATGTCCGTCACGCGCAGATCCTCGTTTATACGTAGTTTTGTGGGGACTGCGACGTTTGCAGTGCCGTAGCGGTACGTAATGCCTAGCTGGCTGAACGTGTTGTCGCCAAACCCAAGGACTCGGGGCTCGGTCTTGCTGTTTGTGAGAACTAGCGAATGGTAGTCACCGGCCGCAATCTTGGCTATAGGGGTATCGGCGAGTAGACGAATCTCGTGCAGAATGTTGGGCAAAGGAGCAGGATCGAACTGCGACATGCTGGCAATGCCAAACTGGCCCTTGCTTGACTCTGCGCGGTCAAATCCCGTGGCGCCGCTGTACAATCTACCCTTGGAGGTAAGCACGAGCATATGGTCTTTGCCGCATTTTAGGTCCGTGATGCTCTCAAACCATCCTAGGCCAGAGGGATCGAACTTCAAAGTCTCTTTGGTTTGCTCTTGAGGATCACAAACATACACCTTGTTTGCTGAGGCTGCGTAGACTAGTCCTTTCGAGATGGCCACCTTGTGGACGCCCTTACCTTTGAGTAGAACCTGAGGGGCTGCCAAATTCGTTGGCCACACGACCACGTCACCGTTCTCGAGAACCGCAGCACATAGCTGCGGGTCCACAGCCACATGGCGCAGCTTCTTGTTGTCAAAGTACCCCACGCGCAAGGGTGCTGCGCCTACGCCTTTGCCCCACACTAGTAGTCCGTTGATTTTTGGCGGAGAAGTTGCGGCCATTTTTCTCAATTTTGATTCGCGCGACGACGGCTCTAGGGCATGTGCCGTAGGCGCAGTGGCAATGGCCACTGCGCTAATGCCCAGGATGGCGCTTGCGGTCGTGGTCAGCACCCACCGTGAAGCTCGTACCCTGGCAAACATAGAGTTGGTTACCCAAACAACAGTGTCGAGTGCACCTTAATTAGTAGTGTACTGGATGGGGCTAGTCAGGACTAAAAAAAAAAAAAAATCGTGTCCATCGTATTTGCCACAGTCTTTGCTACTGTCTTGCCACAGCCTGCCAGCAGGTCGGATGGTCCAGCAGAATGAAATGAAAACAGCGTAGTATAATCTCTATCACAATGGCAGTCTGTTGCGTTATTTTCGTGAGTGCATATGACGAAATAACCGCACTGCAGCATGCATTCAGAATGACACAAGCTGCGTGGTCCATGTATATAGTAATAGTTCTCCGACAGCCTTGCCTGCCATCAGCTGCTCCTATGAGACCACCTGGTGGTTAACTCTCGCCGTGTACCCTACCCTAACGCTCAAGCGGGCGAGTAATGAAAAAAGGGGTCCATATCACACGAATAAAACCAGGATCCCCCCCAAGCCAAGCCCAACCCCCAACGAACAACTAATATGACGACTTCAGACCGTCCGCAAAACGTTGGAATCAAGGCGTTTGAGATCTATGTGCCGTCGCGGTGCGTGAACCAGGCCGAACTCGAAAAGGCTCACGAGATCCCCACTGGTAAGTATACCATTGGCCTGGGTCAGACCAACATGGCATTTGTGGACGACCGCGAGGATATTTACTCGTTTGCTCTGACTGCCGTCAGCAGGCTGCTCGCCAAGAACAGCATCGACCCCAAGAGTATCGGTCGTCTAGAGGTGGGAACCGAGACCTTGCTGGACAAGAGTAAGAGCGTCAAGAGTGTGTTGATGCAGCTGTTTGAGGCCAGTGGAAACACCGACATTGAGGGTGTCGACACCGTCAACGCATGCTACGGAGGCACCAACGCTCTGTTCTCTGCCGTCAACTGGGTTGAGTCGTCCAGCTGGGATGGCCGCTACGCCATTGTTGTTGCTGGTGACATTGCCATCTATGCCCAGGGCAACGCCCGTGCCTCTGGTGGAGCCGGATGTGTGGCCATGCTGATTGGACCCGACGCGCCTCTTGTGCTTGATTCCATCCATGGATCCTACATGCAGCACGCCTATGACTTTTACAAGCCTGACCTGACCTCCGAGTACCCGTACGTGGACGGCCACTTTTCGCTCACGTGCTACACTCGTGCTTTTGACCAGGCGTATCAGGCCTACAACCGCAAGTGGATCAAGGCTTATGGCAGCGACACGCCTGCCGACGCCCAGCGATTCGACTACTCGGTGTTCCATGTGCCCACCTGCAAGCTTGTCACCAAGACGTTTGCCCGCATGTACTACAACGACTTCCTCGCCAGCAAGGCATCGTTTGAGTCCAACGGTGTGGCCATTCCCGAGGACGTCAAGGCCGTCGACTATGAGGCGTCGCTCACCGACAGAAACGTCGAGAAGACGTTTTTGGCGGTGGCCAAGGAGCCTTCCAAGACCCGGCTTGCTCCTGGTCTGATTGGCCCCACCAACACTGGAAACATGTACACGGCCAGCTTGTACTCAGCGCTGGCCTCGCTGCTGACGTATGTTCCTACTGCCGAGCTGCAGGGCAAGCGCGTCTCCATGTTCTCGTACGGATCGGGACTCGCTGCGTCCTTCTTCTCGCTGACCGTAAAGGGCGATGTGTCTGAGATTGTCAAGAACCTCGACTTTAAGCACCAACTCGAGTCGCGTAAGACCGTCACTCCCGCCGAGTACGAGCACGCGCTTGAGCTGCGTGAAAAGGCCCATCTCCAAAAGAACTTTGTGCCCCAAGGCCCCACCGACGTTTTGACGCCTGGCACCTACTATCTGACGAACATTAGCGACAAGTTCCAGCGTGAGTACAAAATCAAAGCATAAGAGCTTGTAGTACATTGAATGATACCATGAACGACAGTGCAACGACTCGTCTTGATTTCTATGGAGTCTTTTGCCATAGAATTCGAGCTAATGATTCATAATAACAATGCTGTTGATTGATTAGATTAATTTGCACTTTGAAACTCTTGGTGTGAAGGAAGGTTAAGAGTAACCCAATTGGGATACAACGCGACGCGTCCTCATGGCTCGAGCTAGATCATACAACGACTACTTGCAAGATACCCACCGGGTTGAGCAAATAATGGCAAGAGCCAACAATTCGTCACAGCAGAATCGAGGAAACACAAGCGGAAATGGGTACAACGGCAACCGTTACAACCCAGTGTACCACCCTCCTGAAACTCAGAGTCGTCCAGCAAAACTCTCACTTGAGCACCTACATGGAGTACCACAAGTTGATAATGTTCCCCCACAAACACTGGAAAGCCTGATTAAAGCAGAACAAGAACAAGCAGCGATTCGTAGACGGTTCCGACAAAACTACGCAGCCATGGTCACAGGAAGCACCAACAAGCCCAGTGAACCCACTCCCTTTCAAGAAGTCTGGGCGAGGCGAAACCAAGCAAAGAGGCTACTAACAAACTCGGCCGAGGATAAAGGTCGAGCCTTGGCAGAGAAAATAGACAAACAGGAGAAGGTCATTGCCGAGCTACAGCGGCAGATACAACGATTTGATCAGTCTCTCAGCGGGTCACAGTCACTACATTCACAGTCACTACATGCCCAAGCCGCCGGGGCTTTTGACAATGTCAAGAGCCGGTTGCAGCAGTACACCACTAAACGACCAACAGAATACCTTAACGATATGGCCAGAAACGATGAGAATGTGTTCAAGCCACAGCAAGAGAATGCGCCCCCAGGCAGCCCTACACCGCCACAAAAACCGCCACAAAAAGACTCAAGCTTTACAAGCCACAAACGCAAATCTGACGCTCCTAGATTGGTGAACTTTGCCACGCCAGCGAAATCTTATTCTGCAGATGCGACTACCCCTGTGAAGAACCCATTCGATCTGGGGAACGACGGGGGAAGGGTACCGTTTGCAACTAAGCAAGACAGGGTCAATATAGCCATACCCAAAAAACAAACCAAGGAACCCGTGCAAGCAGAGTCGCCACTGGAAATAGAAGTTCCCGCTCCGGGGTTGCTCCAGACGGATGATGCACAGGGTTCTAATCCCCTTGGGGACGTTGAACCCGTACCTGCTCGGGAACAGCCGCAGCAACCACGTAAGGGCCAAGCCGGGCTCGGAGGTGACTGCAGCTTGGCCGATGGGTTCTGCACAAGCTCTGCGTCAAATGCAAAGGCAACGGCTGGGGTCAGGAGCACGGGGAAGAGGACGGGGACGACGATGACGACAACCACCACGGCGGTGGCGGTTGGTGCTATTTTTCTATGGTACATTGTTCAATCAGTTCTTCAAAAGCTATTATGGGACCAGGACGACATTTACAAGGGCCGACTGGAGCAGATGGGAGGCTCTGACGGCGTCTTTGTATATCGGCCGTTGCCCCGAATTTGATTGTGGGACTGTTTTCCAACTCGCCTGATTGAGTCACGCGCCGCACAGGGCTTGGATTGTGGGGAGTTCCGGCTCCGGATGTAATACTAACACCAAAATACAAGATACTTCATTCTGGAGAAGGAGATAAATTCGTAGAATACAGTAGACAGATTGCCTTGTGGATATTTGCAAAAAACCCCGTCTCTTTTTGCTGCCACAATCCCCAAACACGGGGTGCAGCGTGGCCGCGCCGGGAAAAATTTTAATTTAAACTCCGGGCCAACCCGAGACCTAAGGGTCTATGGGCATCAAAGACATTTGAGGCACACGCCACTTACGTACGAGTCACTCGAACCTTGGTTTTACATCTCTTTACATTGGTCCAGCCGTGTAGTAGTGTCTGTATTTAATTGCCGTGTCGTCGCCTTGGGTTGATTGATTGCGATAAAAGACGGCCTACGCGACAACCACACCCCTCTCTCAGAGTGACATGCACGGGCCATGATTTTCAAGTCCTTTTCCAGTATCTCGCGACACGCGGCCCTCGCCAAACATTTGTGGCAGGGCAATGGGTCGTCGCAACCGGCAGGGGCGTTTTTTATCAGTACCAACCAGCTGGCACGACACCAATCGCAGTTGGCCCGCCGGCGGTCGGAACACAGCACCACCAACAATGGAACGTCATCGCAGAGCCTAAGCTCTATTGTGAGTTTCCCTGGACTCTCGCAGTTTTCTGCTCTTGACGAAGATAAGCAACAGCAGAATGTCGCAGAATTGGCCTTGTCGTCAGCAGCCGTCACTTCGGGAGTGTACCGGTCAAGTTCATTTTCAACCAGACCACAGACCTTGCTGGTTACGTCTGAGGAGCAGCGACAGGCGCATAGAAGCTCTCAGAATAAGAAACGCCCTGGTACGCTACAACGCCACTACTCGTCCACGGCCAATGCTTCTGGTCCCTCCATAACGGCCGAAGCCCAGGCTGAGCAGGTTGAGACCAAATCTGACCGTGTATCTCTTGGTGGCGTCAGTGTGGAAGAAGACGTGTTTGTCGATGAGGAGACTGAGTACATCCCAGAGCTGAACTTGGGGGAGAGGCAGACGACGACAACTGAAAGCATGCAGGCGACTGAGAAGCAACCGACTACAACCCAGAAGCCTCCTGTATCGCGCCTCGACCAATACAACAATGAGATTCTCCAACTACGACAACAGCGCAACGTGGAGGGCGTTTTAGAGGTGTATTCGCACATGCTAAGCGAAAAGCTCGTGCCATCAACAGAAACATACGGGCACGTACTGGAGAGCTTAGCAGAGGCGGCACACATGCCCATCGACAACCATCACAAGCTTGTTCGCCGACGTCACGCCAAACACAAGAACCTGATTGTGGGCAGCGATTCCCAGGACCTGGACCAATACGAGCTTGCTGAGTCGTATGGAGGTCTGGCGCTGGACATTTTTGAGGCGAGCAACAGCGTTGAGATACGCCAATACAGCCCCAAAGTGTACGAGTCGTTGGCGCAAATATGCTCGCGGTTCAAGTCGCTGGCCAAACGCAGCGTCAACATTCCAGACCGAGGACTGCTTCTCCGCGCGTATGCCGCCAACGGAGATGTCGAGCAGGTCAAACGTCTGGTTGGAGACGAACAGCCGTCGTCACTAGCTGGCCAGGCTGCTATTCTAGAGGCTACTCTCCAAGCTGGCCGACTAGACGAAGCTATTCAACTGGTCAAGGCCATTCTTGATTCGAGCGACGATGCACGCCTCGGAAGCGAGACATTTGAGAGCAAGATCCTGGGTCCTACGATTGTGACACTGGCACGACAAGGATGCGGTGCAGATGCATGGAGGTGGATTCAGGAAGCCGACGCAGATGCACGGGTTGCGCGTCTGAGCCACAAGACCCTGGGTGAGGTGTTTAGCCATGTTGCTGCCAATGGCGATGTGGAAGTGGCGTCGGTGCTTTTTGACTTTATTGCCAGCCAGGCCGACTGCCCCCAGAGTGTGTTGAACGACGTGCGCGCAGACTTTGCTATGGCGTGTGTTGAGACGGATTCTGACCTGCTTTTCAAGGTTATCCAGGAGTCTCAACTTCGCGGCGGTGTGTGGGATGTGACCACGTCTGTTTTGGCCAGCCGCCACCTTATCCAAAAGGGAATGGTGGAACTTGGCTGTGACGTTGCTGCGCTGCACGCGTCGCGTCAGAATGCCGACGCTAGAGACGTTCTGGACGCACTTGTCGCCTCTCTTGCCGACGTGAACGTGCTGACGCCCGAGCTGTGCCAGCAAATCCTGAGGGTATTTGGCATGCAGGACTCTGCAGGATATCTGTTGGACGTGCTCAGCGAGCAAGTAAGCAAGCCTGATAGCAGTGTTGTGTCTCTATTGTGCGAGCGGGTTGAGCAGACTCCCTTCAGTGAGATGCTTGGGGAACTGTGCCTCAGTGTGGAAGAGCTGAATGCTCTTCGTCAGCAGTTTGTCGAATGCACGCGGGAGTTTACAACTGCCGATGGGGCTCTGCAGGAACGCATTGAGCAGTGTCGTATGCGGTTGGGTCTTCCTAGTACTGCTGTGACGGACGAGTTTGCCGATGCATCTGGAGACATTATTGCGTACGCGCGCACTGAGTATGGTCTGAATGAGGCGTATGCCCTTTTGGAGGCAGCAGTGGCACGCAAGGACTCGCTATCGCCTGCTGCATTTGGCCATGTGCTGAAAAGTGCATACAGACAGGGCTCGCCTGACGCAGCACGGATTGTTTTTGACATGATGATGGCCCACTTTGGTGGAACGGATGCTCTGGCTGACGGACTGAATCTGACTGTCGAGGTCAGTGCAAAGTACGACACTGAGCTGGCAGCAAAGGCGTTTTCGTGTCTTGCGTGGAGGCAGATGCGCGCTGAGACGTTTGCTACTGCTGTCAAGCTGGGCTTTGCAGACGGACGGGTTGCACTGGCAGAAGCTGCCAAGTACGGATGTGTAACAGAGCCGCTTGTAGCCGCTGTGGTTTCGTGGCTTTGCAAGCATGGCCATGTGGAGGAGGCGTCCCAGCTGGTTCTGGAGAACGGAGCCTCTACGCAGTCTGTATTGGCCCTTGTGAGGGCGCACTGCAAGACTGGCGACACTGACAAGGCGGCAGCCCTAGTTGAACATGTCAAGGACGATGCACCTTCGTATGCTTCCGCGTGTAACATGCTTTTGCGTAGTTTTGTGGAGGTGACGCACGACCGTGCTAGCGCGTTCTCATTGTTGAGTGATATGCGTAGTCGGGTCAAGTTCACTCCTAGCACATACAGACTCAGCATTGCAGCATATGGACTGGAGCCTCGCACCCGTTATGATGTACAGAAGGCCGACCAAGTCTTGAGTCTGATGCAGGCTGATGGAGCTATGGCTGACGGACAGCACTTTGGTGCACTTATCCGGCTACGAGGCGTTGTCGAGCGTGATTTTGCCTCTGCCATGGAGTTTTATCACGCTTGTGTTAAGCATGTTCGCCCCGACATTCACATGTTCCGCGCGCTCATAGAAACGTGCGCTGTCAACAACAAGATCCAGGACACGCCTGCTGTTTTGCAGGACATGGTTCGATACGGTGTTGACATGGACACCACCATTGGCAACATTTTGATCAAGGGCTGGGCCCGTGTTAACTTTGACAAGGCTGCAGGCTTGTTTGACTACGTGTTGAACTCTGGACTTGCCAATAAATCATCTTTTATTGAGATGGTCACTGCTGCACCAGACATGGCTCGTACCAAGTACCTTGAGCTTATGGCTGCCTATAAAGTCCCAACTAACGCTAACAACCACGACTATAAAGTACAACAACAACAACAACAAACAAGCACTATAGCATAGCTAATAATACTAACACAAGTTAAATGTATAATTAAAAGTGGAACTGCTGCTGCTGGGCGCCAAAGCCAAACTGGTCGTTAGTGGACTGGGGTGCCACGCCTGGCTCCTCCATGCCGCCATCGTCGCCAAAGTAGGTTTCGATAATGTGGAATGCGCGCTGATAGATGGCCTCATTGGCGCTGTTCTGGGCCTCATGGATCTTCTCCATGCCACCAGCCTCTTCAACAAACAAAGCATATTGGTTAAAGTCGAGACCGTTGGCAAGCTTGTCTGCTTCGCCAACCTTGAGGATATTCTCGAGGCATTCCAGCGAAACGTGAATGGTCTTGTTATCCATCGAGTCCAATAGGTCACAGAGCGGCTTGATACAGCCCTGGCTGACAAGGTACCGGATGAGCTCTGGTTTGGTGGCGCCGTTGGACGACGCGTTGGAGAGTGCCCAGCACGCCTCGCGCTTGGTGCGGGGCTCACCGGTGCTGAGAATGTTGATCAGCGGAGGAATCAGATTGGCATCAACAACAGCCTGCACCTGGTCGGGGTTGCCAGCCGTGATGTTGGAGATGGTCCAGCACGCCTCCTTCTTGATGCCCTCCTTGACCGAACCAAGCAGCTGCAGCAATGCTGGCAGGCAGCCGTTATTGATGACAACCTGGGTCTGCGAGTCGTCACCAGTGACAATGTTGCCAATACTGCGCAGAGCAGGGGTCTGGACTGCTGCCTGTTTCTCGGTCAGCAGCTGCACCAACCGACGGGGAATGCCCGAGTCAATGACGGCTTGGATGCGGTTGTTGGGGCCGTCACTGAGATACGAAATGGCCCAGCACGCGTCGATCAGCACCTCGTCGTCGTAACAAAAGATGAGCTTGGCCAGAGTGGGCAACACATGCGAGATGGTGGCCCAGTCGGGCTGCGGGTCACGACCACGACACAGGTTGCTGAGCGTCCAGGTGGCATTACGCTGGAGCGAGAGCTTCTTGCATTCGCTGAGCACGTCGAGTAGCGGGTTGAGGGCGCCAGCAGCAAGCACGGCATCGCGAAACTCCGCGCAGTCTCCAGCAATATTGCCCAAGGCCCACACGGCCTGTTCCTTGATGTCGTCTTCGGGCGAGCTCAGCAGCGCGACAAACGGGCCAATGGCGCCGTGCTTCACGACTTCGGCCGTGTCCTCACTCAGTCCACTGGCAATATTGGTCAGAGCCCATGCCGCCTCAAACTGCACCTGCGTGTGGTACGATGAGAGAAACTGCACAAACGTCGGCACCACGCCCGTCTCGATGATCTGTGCGATCGGCGGGTCCTTTTCCTTGGAAAGCATCTTACGGAACCGCTGAGTAGCCTCCAGCTGCGCGTCAATGTCGTTGCTATGGATCATCTCCAGCAGCTCAGGAATCTCCGCCCGGAGTTTCTCGTTCTGCTGCTCCAGTTCGTCTTCACTGTCGCTGTCTGCTACCGCAGCCATTCCACCCATGGCGCCACCAACTCCCATGGCACCGCCGCCGGGTTGGCTGAAGTTGCGTCGCTTGGCCAAGTTTTCATCTCTTTTGCTTTTTCGTAGTTCGATCTGTTGTTCCTCCCTTCGGCGGCGACTCTCATCTGTTCGAAAATGGCCCCGGTTTTTGAAGTTAGTGCGCCGGTGTTCCGGTACAAACCGTGACGTGTTGTCGCTATCCATTGCAATTACCACAGGTGCTGTAGTTGGGGGGGCTGTCGACCTAGAGAGCGGTAGTGGGAGCTGAGCTATGCTATGGTGCTGTGTGAAAAGTTAAACTCACCTACCACTTGCTACACTGAGGGGCTGGCAGTGTCGAGGGCAGCAGTGTCAACGGCAGTGTCGATTTGTATTTTGCAACCACTGGCAGAACTAATGGAAAATATACAGTGTAATTGACTAGAAAGACAACGTCTTTATACCTAATGGTCAAAGTCAATTCATAGCATTCATAAAGGCTTGTATTCTAAGCTAAGCTGGTCACGAGGCGACCCCTACCCTCGTTTCGTCTAGTTAGACAAACGATCGGTCACCAGAAACCCACTGGTTGACCATAGCCAGAGAATTCTCAGGCTGGTTATAAGGAACCATATGGCCGGCATCGTACACACGCAAGAAGGTAAAAGGACCTGCGTTCTTGACCTGGCCAGCCTCCTTTCCGTTCACAACCCACGGCTTGAGTGCAGCAGCCTGGAACTCCACCGACTGACTCCACTCAAGAGCATTAGTCCATGCCTGGTTACCCAGCCAGTTGCAAATGTAGTCCTTGTCACCAGCGTAGATCAACACAGGCGTGTCATTCTCCAAAAGGTACGCCACATCCTGGTGGAACGGCTTGGTGCCGTCACCAGTAAGCATAAACTGTGATCCCACCTGAGAGTCGCAGCCCTGGAAAGTGTCAACCTCAGATCCAATCTCGGCCTTGACTTCAGGAGAGTTCATGTACTCGGTGATCCAGTCCTCCTCCTCGTAGCACAGAGCAGAGTCGCCGCACGGCACGCGGATATCGTACACGTTGAGTCCAGTCTTCTGGTACGGCTCCATGAGTCGGGCACAGTACAGCTCGGAAGGAATGCACGTCAGAGCACCAGGCTGGGCCGAGCACAACTGTAGCAGCGCCTTGCATCGGGGCCACATTTCATGCAGCGAGTCACACTCCTCGGGGCTGATCACAGCAGGATACCCGCCCTGTCCGCAAGCCATCCACTCGTAGCTCTCTTCCTGAATGAGCGGGTTGGTAATTCCGTTACCAATCAGCACCGACGTGAGGTTGAAGTTCTTGTTCTCTTGCGACACAATCTCCCGAGCAAACGCAGGAATGTAGTGGCCGGCGTACGACTCACCCGCAATGTGGAAATCGTTGCGGGTGTACTCAGGGAACTGGTGGAAGAACAGCTGCAGCAGAGCCAGCACGTCCTTGCCGGCAGCCACCGTCGACGCCACCGTCTTGGACGAGTACGAGTTACCCACATTGACGGGCTGATCGAGGAAAATCACAGACGCATTGGCGTTCCATGCATGGGGGTTGTATGCCACAGTCAGGTTCTTGGTGATGGATCCAGGTCCAAGCTCGAAAAACAGACCCGTCATCGAC
This sequence comes from Trichomonascaceae sp. Y4102, assembly GCA_023628915.1. Classification (NCBI taxonomy): domain Eukaryota; kingdom Fungi; phylum Ascomycota; class Dipodascomycetes; order Dipodascales; family Trichomonascaceae; species Trichomonascaceae sp. Y4102. The sequence continues at coordinate 41,696 of JAMAJT010000007.1, read as the reverse complement.
GAGCAGCCAGGGCCACCATTCAGCCACAGAATCACCGGGTCATTCTTGGGGTCGTTACGACTCTCAAAGAACCAAAAGAAAAAGTGCTTGTCCTCGTCCTCTACATCAAGGTATCCCGAGTACTGCTGCACAGTGTCGACACCAAGCTTGAACGGCTCCTTGATTCGGAGCTTGTGGTTGGGAGCCAGATCGGCATTCTCCACATGGAAGTCCCAATCGTGACGGGGAGTGATTTTCGCCGGCATCGACTTGCGCACAACCTTCTTGGCCAAATCGGGGATCTCGCTCTCCAACTCAGCCCAGACCTGCTTCAGCTGAGCAGAGGGCTTTTCATTGTAGTGCTGGGCCGCCGCCTGGAGGGCGGACGATGCCTCCTGGGTCTGGTGCCAGGAAATAAGAGGCAATTGTTCAAATGCCTCGCGCGCAAAGTCACCAAAAGAGAACGCATGGGTGCTGGCGGCAACCGCAGCGCCCAATACTGCTGTAGTTAACTTCATGATGGTTGTTGGTTGGAAACTTACGGCTCTGGTTTTATGTTACCGATAAGCGCGCCACATGTGGGACGATGCGCCGGGTTAGGGCGCACGGCACCGTATCGTGGAAGGAGTCCGATACGAGTCATTGTTGCTTCCGGTTAATCAGCCAGAAAAAAAAAAAAAAATCTATTTCTATGTATCACATCTTGGTTGTCTTGTTTGCTTTTCTGGTGGTCATGTAATGGCCCGCCACAATAAGACCAGCTTGAACGTCCAGTGCGTAGTGAACAATCCAAGTGTGCTGGAAGCCAGTCACAAGTATCAGTCCAGCCCCGACAAGCAGACTCAAGTCCACAAGCCAGTTCCGGGCAATTGTTGGCCTGGAAATGGCCAATAGTACAATGGGATAGACTGCAATGAGATTGCTCCATGAAGAAAATACAATTGACCAGTGTAGACTCATGTTGCGCGCCCATACAATGGCAACAGGCGCGTCGACAATGCACACCCACAGGTACAGGCACGCCACTGTCTCCATCAGGCCCTTGGTTGGCTTCTCATGTTTTTGTGCGTGTGTTAGGAAAAGGTACACGCTAGCCACAATATGTGCCACCTGAAAGGGTATTATGCAGAGCAACAGACCAATCGTGATATACAGCACGTAGCTGCCCAATGGCCGATCACGCTTGCTGGTAATGTACTTGCCAATAAAGGCAAACACCTGGGCCACAAATACAACCACGTAGCACAAGCCCATAGAGACCACAGAGAAGAGAGTGCACAGAATGAGACCCTCAAACTTGTGAACAGATCCAAGGAAAAACTCGTTCTGCTGCATCCCCATTGCTTGTAGCGAGCTATAGTGTGGTCTCTGCAGCAGACGAAGAACGTTGCGTACAGACTCGTGGCACAGCGCACAGTGTACGGCCCACAATGCGCCTACCACCAGCGGTAGCCTTTTGCTCAAATGCTTGCAGGCGCTCAATGCAGAGGTATACACATGTGGTGATCGCAGCTGTAGTAGAAGAGCCAGCATCATAAACGCCACAGGCATTACCGCGAGCATCGTGCGGTACCGCATCACCAGTGTGGCCATAGAGGTGTACCAGTCGACGTAAACGGCAATCTCAATACTGCTCTCCTTACAAAAGGACACGACGCTCAGGTTCATATGGCTGTGGCCCTCCGCAGCGAACGGCACGTATGGTCCCATTGTGTGGGTCATGAGCGTCACCTTGCGCGACTCAGAGTTGATGTGGTAGCGTGACTCGGAAGGATGTCCGGCACCCGTCACGTACTGGCGCACAGTCACCGGGCAGTTGGCGGTTCTTTGCGTCACATCCATTGTGTATGCTAGGAGGCTTGAGCTTGACCCTTGAATGTCGATTTCATGGAACGCACTTCCTTTCAAGACCAGACTTTGATCGCGCGAAGGCGTTAGTTCATGATACATAACTGTATCGATCATCTCATTGCCATTGGACGCCTTAAGCGCATACGGGGCGTCTCTTTGTAGCATAAATAATTTGGCTTTTGAATAGTAACCCTCTTCCAATTTGTTACTAGTCGGCGGAGAGACGGCAGGACCCCGGGGAACGAGAATCGGCTCCACAGACACTGTTGAGCCATCTATAGTCTGCACGCACCGCTCCGCTGCATTGTGCGAGAGTACCCATCGTTCTGTTTCAGCTCTTGATGCCCGGTCAAACGGATCCTGCAGATGAGCCCTAAGTGCTGCCATCATCTTATCGTGCGCCTTCAGTCTATCAGGGGAAGTGGGGTCCACGGCATGCAGCAGAGCTTCACCGATTTTGACCCGCAGCGGGGCACACCACACAATGGCCAAATGGTCCACCGGCGTCCATACTTCCGGAAGCGAAAACGTAAACACCGAGAACCCATGACTCGGTGGTACAATGCTGTCGACATAGGCGTAGTCAGACGGAACCATTGAATCCGCGTGACCCCCGGCAATAGACACAAGAGAGTAGTTTCCAGCGGCCTGCCTCCAGTGTTGGTTAACCCTCGAGTAAACTGCCGTCACATCGTGGTCAAACGCCAGTGGAGGCACGGTGTGTGGAGTAGACAGCGTGAGAATCAGCTTCACAGAGTCGGGTCGGTAGTTTGGCAGAGTGACAAGCGCTCGGGCAACCATGCCTCCCATACTATGGGCAACAATGATTACGCTTCGGGGAGGATTGTCGTGCCCACTGTAAAGCGCCAATATATACTGGACTGCATCGTTAGTGTACTGGCTCTGATCCAGCATAGTGCGGCCATGAAACGCAGTGAGGTCCTCTCGGAAATGAATCGAAAAGAAGTCTAGTTTCGGCGTATGCTCATTTGATCTGTTTTCCCTGTTGGCACAGTATGCCGCCACGGACCTTGCTTGGCTGTAGCTACCGGCATTGCCTGGTATGAATAAAACTGGGATAGCATCTTTTCGTATCCTGGCCACATCGCTTTTTGTATCGAGACCCTCCCAGTCGTGAACTCCCCACTCTCCATACTGGTAGAGCTTGTACTTGTCACCCATGCGACTCGACTTTGACGTGAAATGTGACAATTGATGATACATTGGGTACATTCCAATTCGTCCGCATGAATTGGCCTCCATCTGGCCCATGTAGGATGAAAAAGCCATGAGCAGAAACCCCAGCGCCACGGCGACTGTCACCAACGGCCATTTCATTAGAGTTATGTGGTGGAGTGGCATTTCATCTTTTACTTGACCGCGTCTATGAACATTATTCTGGAATTAACTTCTTTTAGTCTCCGGTTTTTTCGTCTGTAAACTCGGAGATCTCGCACTTTGTTTACACGGTGACCGGTTGGGTTAAGGTCGCGCTCGCCCTAGCCTGATCTTCCTCACCGTTACCGACCATCAGTCCAGTAAGCAGCGGGAGAGGAGGGCCAAAGGCAGCCAAACAGGCTGCCAAGCCTGTAAATCCCACAAATGGCCCTACGATCACTGAGCTCAAGCGACAACCGCTCAGAGAAGCCGCGTCACAGCTGATTCATAAAGTCGTCAACATATGCCAACCGATCATGAAGAAACACGGCTTACATGTCAAGATGGTGTCTGAGTTTTTCCCCAAAGATCGGTGCCTGCTAGGCATGAATGTCAATAGGGGAGCCAAGATATATCTTCGGCTGCGACAGCCCTACGATAATACGCGGTTTCTGCCGTTTGAGTCCGTAGTAGGCACAATGCTCCACGAGCTGACTCATAATCGCCACGGAATGCACGATCAAAGGTTCTATGCGTATTTGGACAAGATCACAGCTGATCTAGAAAAAATGATGGCCGAGGGTTGGCAAGGAGACGGGTTCTACTCCCCCGGACACGTTCTCGGAACAAGACCAGGAGCCAACGGATCTCGCAGAGGGGCTGCGGTCGGCGGCAGCACCGTCGGACAGGATGTCAAGCATCGTGCGGCCGAATTAGCAGCAAAGCGACAGCAATTGTTTGCCAATTCAGGCTCCAAACTAGGTACACTATCTACTGATATGGGTAAACCGCCCAAGAACATCAGAGAGGCGGTACGCGCTGCCGCTGAGAGAAGACACCAGGACTCTCTCAAGTGCAAGCACGTGACTGGACTCAAAACCACATCGGAGCTGCCCACGGCGGAGCTTGGAATCGAGGTGATTGATCTAACAAACAGTGATTGTGAAGACGTTGACTCGGCGGATCTTGGAATCGAGGTGATTGATCTAACAGACAGTGGTTGTGAAGACGTCCTCGAGTCCCATCTGGAATCCATGTCTTAGATGCTGAGTGGAACGCCTGACAGTTCTGTTCAGTAGAGACAATGGGTTTTCTTTTGATTGAGAGAACTGACCTCAACGAGAACTCGACCGATGCTGAGTTCAATTACATTAAGGACGGCATGGTCATCGGACTATGACACGATGCCCACCTGGAGAAGACTGCACTCGCACTCGAACCACCAGAATGAGGTTACTGCTTACGGATAGGGGGATAGGAGAACACCAACGTCAAGCTTGGACCCCAGCCAGAGCTGGTTGGTCAACTACCGCATTCCCAGCTTTTCGCAGAAGTTTGTTGAGCTCAACAAGGTCATGTGGAAGGTCAATGCCGGACTCACCGACACCCACGCGTGGCAATCGCGTCCCGGCTCGTGGCCCCTGCTCAAGCGAGGTATCACCGCCCCTTGTTCCTTCTTGGAAACGGCATGGTGTGATGGGCCGTGACTGGGGTCATTGTGCTTTATGCCCACTACTTCCCATCGTTCCTCATGGACCGTCAGCTGTTTTCGCACCGCTATCTTGGCTCGCTGTACTTTGGTATTCCGGCCCTGGCGCAGTTTTGGGACTTTTTCACCTGCCCTCTCCTGTATGTTGGATCGGCAATTGGCTCCTTTGCATGGTACTCCCCTCTTATCTAGGGAAACAAGTGGACCAAAGGACGCCTGCACCAGGGCCAAGTTCCTCGATATGGACTTTAGCTGGCGAGTCGTTCTTTGACTCGTACAGCGAGTACAGCGCTTATGATCTGGGTGAGGCTTCCAAGTCACTGTCCGCTCAGGAAGCCATGAACACAGAGGATGCTACTGTGCCTGATGTGAACAAGGGCCGCTCAGGTCTACGCACCATTTTTGTCAAGGTGGCCGAAGCTCAGGTCGCCCTACCTGAGTTGGCGAACTCTAGGAAGAATCAGAAGATGGCCAGTCGAATGTTGTTCGCGAAATCTCCCCCGGAGAGCCCTCGACCCGTCTTCTGAATCGGGACTGTGATTGTATACCGCGATGAGCATGGAAACATTCTAGACGAGGAGAAGGTCAAGCAGCTCCGTGAAAACGGCAACGTTGTGTTCAGAACTAGACGTACAAAGGTCGACCGGGCCGTCGAGCTATCGAGGAAAAGTCTTATACGCTATAAATGCCCATATTTTTATATATTAGCCTTAATAGACTAGGCGCTTGCTGTCAAGATTTGTGCTCTTTCGGACCGTTTCGCCCATAATTTCCCCTATTCAAGAAATCCTAGCAAAGCTCGTCAAGAATAGACCTCCTGGACAAACGTTTCAAGAGAAGAGCCTGAATCAGGCACATAGACACACACTCTCTCTTAATATGACGTACGATACATGAGACTATAATAAATGATATTGGATTGAATTAGTGAAGATGTACGTGAGACTCCCCCACTAGAACTTCACGAGAGTACGGAATGCCTTGAAGGCTTTGAAAATTCGCTCACGGTTTCTGGGGTCGCGCATTCCTTCATTTCGTCTTATGTGACCTGTCACAGGTGTAAAACTGCTTACTATGGTTTGATATTGCGGATAAGCTCCTGATCTTACCGAGCGGTCGAGATGCTTTGTAACCTTTATTTTGTAGAAGGTAGGACAAGAGCCAATCATGGTTAAGCATGGGAAGGTGTGTTCATCGAGAGGTGGGAGCTTTAGGTCCTGGTCGCGAATGTTGTTGTTGTGTTGGAAAGCAGCAATAGCTTCAGCGACAAGTCGGGCTTCATCGGAAAAAGGCTGAAGAGATATATCACCTTGGACTAGAAAAAATGTTTCCCTCTTTTCATTCATGATGCACACATCGGGCTTAGCATGAACCTTCTGACCGCACATAAATAGAACAATGTCTTCGTGAGTGTAGGCAAGGTGGTACACATCAGTGTAGCCGATGCACTCCAAGAGTCTCACTATAAAGTAATTGATAGGGCCCGTTGTTTCTTGGTCGTAAATACTCATTGCCAGTTGCATGTAGTTGAGAAGTGTGTAAGCTGTTAGATTGTTTTCGCCGGGCTCAGGTGCTAGTATGCCTTTTGGGTAGTCCTCTATGTTGACGGTGTCTATTTTGTAGCCGAAGAATTTTTCGTCGTCATTTCTTTCAATAGATATATTGAATGCAGCCAAATCATTGACCGTCCATTCGCTGCTTGATTTCGCGATTCTGCTGAAAGTGGGCATCCTCGTTTACTTTTATTCCGACACAAGTCAAGTGATATATATAATGTCGCGGCCTCTGGCATAAAGTTCCCCTATCCAAGCCTCATAATAAACCTCGTGAAATAACGCTTCAAGAGAAGAGCCTGCATGAACCAGGCATACATAGACACACAGTCGCTCTTAGTATGGCATACGATACATGAGACTATAATAATAAATGATATTGAATTGAATTGGCGAAGATGTACGTAAGACTCCCCCACTCGAAATTCAAGAAGGGACGAAATGACTTGAAGACTTTGAGGATTTGCTTACGGTTTATGGGGTCGCGCATGCCTTCTTGTTGTGATCTAGCACCTTTGCAAGGCGAGAAGCTGCTTATCATGGTTTGGTATTCCGGATAAGTTCCGCATCTTACCGAGTCGTCGAGATCCTTTGTAACTTTTATTTTGTAGAAGGTAGGACAACTGCCAATCATAGTTATGCATGGGAAGGTGTATTCGTCGAGAGGTGGGAGCTTTAGGTCCCGTTCGCGAATGTTGTTGTTGTGTTGGAAAGCAGCAATAGCTTCAGCGACAATTTTGTATGGGGATTCAGGCTCGGAAAGAGACCATCGAGATTTATCATCTTGGAGTAGAAGAAAAATTTCCGTTTCATCATTCATGATGCACACGTCGGTAATAGCATGAACAGTCTGATCACACATAAATAGACGAATGTCTCTGCGAGTGAAGGCAAAGTGGTCCAGATCAGTGTAGCCGATGCACCGGAAGAGTTCCACTACGAAATCATGGACAGCGCTTTCCACTTTCTCGCGAGCTGAGGTTATCAGATCCACGTATTTGAGAAGTCTATAGGCATCTGGATATTTTTGGTCCGGCTCAGATGCTAGTATGCCTTGTGGATAGTCGTCTAAGTTGACAGTGTTTAGTGGGTGGCCGAAGAATTCTTCGTCGGTGTTTCTGACAATAGATATATGGAATTCAGTCAAATCACTGCCCAACCATTCGTTGCTTGATTTTGCGGTGCTGATTAAAGTCGACATTCCAAAATCATTGGCAGTCCATTCGCTGCTTGATTTTGCTGTGCTGATTAAAGTCGACATTTCGGTTTACATCTAACTCAACTCGAGTCATATATATAGCGTTTCACAGAGAGACACATATCTCCTACCCCACTACCCGTTACCAACCAACTTACAATCGAAGCCACCATGGATATTTAAACCTCCTTGTGGCACCCATCATGTCAAATATTGATACAGAAAATGAGTGACACGACACTCGTTGAGTGATACTGAAGCGCTTTTGGTTTTCTAGAAAGATGTGTTTGGTGATAACAGGGCACACGAAAACGGGTTGTAAAAAGGGTTCCACCTAGGGCGCGCTCTAGCCTAACGCAGAACTTGCTGCACGGGGTCCTTTAGTGCCAAACTGAACCCGTCAGGCTTTCCACTTGGGCAAGTATGGACTTCAGATGGGCCAGAAGGGGCTCCAAAGCGGCACCTGATCTACCCGTCAGGGCTCTTGCTTTTTACCCTAAGTCTCGCTCTTATCCGTAAGAAAAGCTCTGTAATACGGGTTACGTTAAGGTTACGTGTGTGATACTAGTAAAAATGGAAAAAAAAACAACCTTATCATGAATAAGGAATTATCATAAGATTATCGTCCATCGGCGTTGAATTACAGCAGATCAATTCTTGCCGATCAATGCAGCCGCTCCTATCTGGCATCCCCATGCTTGTGCGGGGCCCCAATTGGCCGAGCCTCGTCCGTATCTTATTCCACCTTGAATCCGAGTAGCCCCGCCAGGTCAAGCCAGCTCATACAAGTTTCGTGATCTGCAGACACATTGGTAGTGGCGCAAGCTACGCGCATGTTATGATTATGGAGCGCGGCGCACAAAGCACTCGCCACGCGTGCATGAGCAGAGTTTCCTATTCCGCCCATCTCTTCTCTAAGACAATTGGTTTACTTTTGTGAAGGTCTGCCGCTCAGCAACTGTCTGGTTCGGTGGACAATTCTCCTAAATTCACTGAACCCGTAGCTAAGTGGCACCGAGCCCTGGCAGGTAAGAGACTCCACTTCAAGGATTCCGCCATTTTGCGATGCCATGCAGCCGTCACCGCAGGCGACTTCATTGTGTCTGTCTAGGGAATACTTAACGAGCTACAGGCAAGGACAGTCACGGCGTACTTTGACGCACATTGCCCTGGAACAGTTGTGCTGGCGAGGGTCTATACGATATTATCTATACAGGCGCTGTCAAGATGTGTGTTCTTTTGGAGGGTACCTGCTTGACGTGCGTGGCCCATTAGTTCCCCTATCCAAGAATAGACCTCCCGGACAAAAGTTCAAGAAAAGAGCCTGATTAGACATTCATAGCCATACAGTCTCTCTTAATATGACGTACGATACATGAGACTATAATAGATGATATTGAATTGAATTGGTGAAGATGTACGTGAGACTCCCCGACTAGAACTTCACGAGAGTACGGAATGCCTTGGAGGATTTGAGTATTTGTTCACGGTTTCTGAGGCCGCGCATGCCTTCTCTTCGTCTGAGGTCGCGCATACCTTCTCTTGGTCTTAGATAGTGAGCTGACACAGGTCTAAAGCGGCTTACTATCGTTTGATATTACGGGTAAGTTCCGAATTTTACCGAGTCGTCATGCTTCGTATAGAAGATAGGAAAAGTGCCAAGCATGATTATGCATGGGAAGGTGTATTTGGGCAACGTTGCACGCGTTCGCCAAGGTAATTGTTGTGTTGGAAAGCAGCAATAGCTGCAGCGATAAGTTGGGGTTCAGGATCGGGAAAAGACAAATGTGACTTATCTTCTTGGAGTAAAAAAGAATTTCCCCTTTTTCATTCATGATGCATAGCATAAACGTACTGACGACACATGAATAGAGGAATGTCCTTGCAAGTCAAGGCAAGGTGGTCCAGATCAGTGTAGTCGATGCACTCAAAGAGTTTTACCACGAAATCATGGACAGAGCTTTCTTCTTTCTCGCCAACTGGTATTGCCGGTTCCATGTTCTTGAGAAGTCTGTAGGCAGTTGGATTCCTTCGATTGGACTTAGATGCTAGTATGCCTAGTGGATAGTCGTCTAAGTCGACGGTGTCTATTCTGTAGCCAAAGAATTCTTCGCCGTTTTCTTCTGCAATAGATATGTTGAATGCAGACAAATCATTGACCGCCGAGTCACTGCCTGACTTTGCACTGGTTTACTTTAGCTTCCAACACCAGTCAAGTCATATATGTAACGTTTCTCAGAGTTACCCATTCCTACAGAGAGCGAGACTTGTGGTAAAAAGCAAGAGCCCTGGACAGATCCGGTGCCGCTTTCCAAGGCCCAGTCCAGCCTGAAGCGATTGATTTGACGGCTGAGATATCGAAGAGCCGTGGGGGTGATGGCCACATCCGGCATTCGACCCCCACGAGTCAAAATATCCGGACACCCCTGTGGGGTACGGCTGTTTCGGAGCAAAGCGAAGATGCCATTAGAAATCAAAACCAAAAGTGTCAGTTAGCCGTACACGTAATTATCCGCCGCCGGTGAAACATAGCATAGTGGAAAGTTCCACGATTTCCATGTTGCGGCGGCTAGCTGACGTCAGGAGTTTGGCTTGGAAAGTATAAATGTGGGTGCCTAAAGTCCCGCAGTCCTTGTCTACAACAACCAAACCACCACTACGAAAAATAAAATGTCTGTCGCTTCTAGAACTGTCAAACTCAACTCTGGACACTCCATCCCGGTCCTTGGTCTAGGAACTTGGCGATCGGAGCCTCATCAGGTCGCCAAAGCTGTGGAGCACGCCATCAAGAGCGGATATCGCCAGATTGATGGTGCTGCCATCTACGGAAACGAGAATGAGGTCGGAGAGGGAGTGCGCAACTCTGGCGTTCCCCGATCCGAGCTTTTCATCACATCCAAGCTCTGGAACACGATGCACCGTCCCGAGGACGTGCCCAAGGGCATGGCCAAGACCTTGGAGGATCTCCAGATGGATTACGTCGATCTCTACCTGATGCACTGGCCCGTTGCTCTTGCTAATGATGGCACCGGCAACTCGAAGAAGGATGAGCACGGAATCGCCGTCACCGACCCCACCCCCATTGAGGAGACCTGGAAGGCCATGGAGAAGCTTGTTGACGAGGGCAAGGCCAAGAGCATTGGTGTGTCGAACTTCAGTAAGGAGAACCTTGAGCGTATCCTCAAGATTTGCAAGATTAAGCCTGCCGCTAACGAGATTGAGGCTCATCCTCTGCTCCAGCAGCCCGAGCTGTTTGAGGTGATGAAGAAGAACGACATTGTTCCCATTGCCTACTCTTCGCTTGGAAACGACATTTACAACATGCCCAAAGTCATTGATGAACCCAAGGTCAAGGAAGTTGCCCAGGAGCTCAACAAGAACGTGGCCAACACCATTCTGAGTTTCCTGGTGCAAAAGGGCTATGTTGTTATTCCGAAGAGTGTGACGCCCAGCCGCATTGAGTCCAACATGGACCTCTTTGAGCTGCCCCAGGATGCGTACAACAAGCTTGAGAAGCTCGATATTCACCGCAGATACTGCAGCCCCTGCTCCATTTGGGGTGTCGATATCTTTGGCGAGTTGGGCGGAGACAAGAAGGTGTACGAGGACGCTGTCAAAGAGGCCCAGTCCAAGAAGTAAAATAAAAGCCGTCATTAGGCGTGTATTTATTACATATTTATAAAAAAAAAAATGCAATAATTGCAATAAATGATTGCTGTGAATGATTGTTTGTCTAGTGAAATTTCAGGCTAGGGTACCCCACACGAAAAGTAACCAGCCAGGATAGAGTCACCGGTATCGGGCCGGACTCAGAACCGTATAAGAGTGGTTGTCAGTCACCGTAAGTATCAAATCACACCAAATCCCGCAAAGAAAACGAAATGAGCAAAAAGATTGTTGTTCTTGGAGGTGACCACGTCGGTCCCGAGTGCACCAGTGAGGCCGTCAAGGTACTTAGAGCCATCAGCGAAGCCCGACCCAATATCAAGTTTGACCTAGAGGAGCATCTCATTGGAGGCGCAGCCATTGATGCCACTGGCGACCCCCTTCCTGATGTTACACTCAATGCCGCGAAGAGCGCCGACGCCGTGCTTTTGGGAGCCGTTGGAGGACCCAAGTGGGGTACTGGCTCTGTGCGCCCAGAGCAGGGACTGCTCAAGATTAGAAAAGAACTCAATCTGTACGCAAACCTAAGACCATGCAAGTTTGCCAGCGAGTCGCTGCTGGAGCTGTCGCCGCTCAAATCTCACATTGTTAAGGGAACGGATTTTGTGGTTGTACGGGAACTCGTGGGAGGTATTTATTTTGGCAAACGTACCGAGGACGACGGAAGCGGAGTAGCTAGCGATACGGAGGAGTACAGCGTGCCTGAAGTGCAGCGAATTACTCGCATGGCTGCCTTCCTGGCGCTGCAGTCCAACCCTCCTCTTCCAGTCTGGTCACTCGACAAGGCCAACGTGCTTGCATCATCCCGTCTGTGGAGAAAAACTGTTACCGAGACTATCGAGAAGGAGTTTCCGCAACTTCAAGTGCAACATCAGCTCATTGACTCTGCTGCTATGATGATGATCAAGTCTCCTACGGCGCTTAATGGTGTCATTATTACCTCTAACATGTTTGGCGATATCATTTCTGACGAGGCCAGTGTTATTCCTGGGTCGCTTGGACTGCTTCCGTCTGCATCGCTTGCCAGCTTACCCGACAAGAACAATGCCTTTGGTCTGTACGAGCCGTGCCACGGCACTGCACCCGATCTGCCCAAGAACAAGGTCAACCCTGTTGCCACCATTCTTTCTGCAGCCATGATGCTGCGTCTTTCTCTCAACTTGTGTCAGGAGGCTGACGCTGTTGAGAGTGCTGTTAAGGCTGTTTTGGATGAGGGTCTGCGTACCGGTGATCTGGGAGGAACCGCCTCGACCACCGAGGTGGGTGATGCTATTGCCGCCAAGGTCAAGGCACTTCTCAGTTAATATTTATCTTGTTACTATCTTTGTTTTATCTTTGTTGTTCTTATTTTTTTCTTATCTCCAGGTGCTGATGTGGCATTAGTGAGACTAGCCACATGCCAGCCATCCCTAGTTATATGTCCATCGACATTATCTGGTGGGGTGGATGAGTTTGCCAATGCTGGACCGGCTGTGCCTCAATGACACAGTCTATAGCGACGACGATTGCAACCCTCCATTGGCGCCATGGCATCTCAGACACATGTCGACCACCAAAACTCTGGAGCCAGGCCCTGACTCGTACCCATCGTACAGTGTTCTCGGCCACTTGATGGTGAGCAGATCCGGCAAAGATAAGAGCATTATCGGAGGAGCAACGAGTCTGCGATACCACCAAAAGTATCAGACACAAGTGTACTACATGCCGTTGATGGCTCAGTCAGAGTAAAGCACTTCGCACACTGCGCCCAGCGGCAGATCTGTCACTCCATCAGTTCCATGCCACAGGTATCGATCAATATCGTCCATCGGGGCAACTTTTGCTTGTGGATCGGTAATTGTCGTCAAACTTGATGGAGGCGCTGTGAGGACCTCAATGTTGTAGAGCGCCAAAGCCACGTAAATGTATACAAGCAGCATCACGGTATACGCAGGTATCGCCAGTGCCCACCATCGAGACGGCAAAAACGACACATCTATTGCCTGCAGCCAGCTAGCTGGTAGAAACGCCCATAAAAGGTACACCAGAGCTACAAACGACGATCCCACATACAATGCAAACCCAAAGTACTCGGTCTCTGGGGGCACAGCTGCTCCTCCTACGGTGGCATCGGACTGTCGTGCGAGCTCATCTCCTTCGCGCAGATCATTGGCAGGATCCACAACACTAGTGACGCTTCCCTGGCGCCCGCGCTTCTCATAACCTACCATGCATGTGTTGGTTGAGTCGGACTTAGAGTTGAAGACTAGACGAATCTACCCAACTATCTATTGATGCTACAATGTAGGAATGCAGAAGAGCTATTCATTAATTTCTAATGAATTAAATAGGACCCGTCGTTTTTAAATCCAAAATTCGTGATGTAGAAGAACTTAATGGTTACCGACGGTGAAGGTCAACTCTAATTATTTTCATGGAAAACCCCGACGACATCAAGCTGCTGGTGGAGAACCTGGAGGCCAATATCGATGAGCTAGAGGTCGCCCTCAAACCGCTACTGAATAGAGATCTGAGCGGGGCGGGAGTTGCAGCCGATACACCGAATCCAGTGGACCAGGCAGACTTGTATTCTTCCCTAGCATACACACTCGAGGGACTAGTGTTTGCATACCTCAAGGCCGAGGGATTTGATACATCCTCTCACGACGTCATGTCGCAGCTTGAACGCATCAAGTTGTACATGGACAAGGCCAACGCACTCAAGAAAACCGAGAAAGCGAACCCCAACTCAAGGGTTAACAAGCAGGCCGCGCACAACCTGGTCAAGCGGCAGATCAGCTAACTATTTATTTTAGTAATGACAAGCTAATATTACTATACTACTCATTATTAAAGTAATGGGCAACAACAGCGTCGACCTTGGTCTTGGCGGCCACCCACTTCTCACCCAGGCAGTCGCCAGAGCCATCAATGCCCAGACTCAGCTCGCGGCTGGTGACCACATGACGGCTGCCAAATTGGCGGAACTGCTCCACGTAACTGCGTTTCACGTTGGCTGACTCCTCATCCCGCAGCGAGGCCAAGATCTCAGACACACATGCGTCGAGAGCATCCTCATTGTCGAGCTTGGTGCTCACGAGGGCCAAAGTACACAGCAGCTCTGCTCTTGTCATGCGGAATCCAATTCGCTGCGGGTCCTGCCAGGTTTCTGCGGCTTTTATTCGTTGGTTGCGAATCATGGCCAACAGGAACTCTGGACGGGCTGTCTCGGCCATGATGTTGATGACCGTCGACAGCGCGATATTGTAGTAGTTGGGGACAGCATACACATCATTCTGTAGTACTGCTAGCAGCGGAGGCAGCAGTTTTGTTTCAACAGCCTGGCCCACCAGGGTACGTGCCTCGCCGTCGTCCGAGTCGGTGTCGCCGCCAATTCTCAGCAGCTGAGCAATCAGAGTACAAACCCGGTCAAACCGATGAATCAAATTGGTAGAGTTGAGAAGCGTGCAGGATCCACTAATCAGCGGTGTTACGTACCGCAACGTGGCCGCCGGGTCCTGGTGGTCCTCACTCTGCAGCTTGACTTGGTTGAACACCAACTGAAGATGGGCTTCGGTCATATGGCAATATTGGTCATATGCGCTAATGTACTCACTCCTAATAAGGGTCTTGTACGACATTTTGAGTGTTGCCTTGTCCACAACCTTCCCGCTGGTGGGAGGCAGAGCCCTGACGCTGGGGGTCTTTGTTTCCAGTTTGTCGGGTGTTTTTTGAACAGAATTAACCGACACGTCAGTGTCGGTGGACGCTGCCATCGATCCCTTTCGTGCAATCAGCATGCGTAGGCTACCGCCATTGGACGGACGGGGAGGCGTTGGTGTAGAGGTGAACTTGACCGCAGATACGTCGTCAGTGTAGTTTAGAATGGGTGGCTGCTTCTGCAGCGAGTGTCTTTGAGGTTCATTCTCGTGAGGTAGTACTATTTCGCCAATGCGGCTGGATTCATCCTCGTCCGACGACTTGTACTCTCGATCTAGAGTATTGTACAGTTCCTTGGTGTTGAAAAAGTCCGGAACCGCCGGCGGTGGCGGCTGTTGCTTCTCGGCAATTTCCTTCAAACGTCGAAACGGAAATGCCCGTCTCATGTTGGGCACTTTTGAGAATGATGGTGGTTCAGGTACCCCATATACACATACAAGTAGACTATGGCTCGTGCTCAGACCCTGACGGGGGCGCATAACTTTCGTCGTATGGACTGAGCGCAGCATCAATGTCTCCTACCAACTGAGCATCCTCATGATCGCCGTCACTAAGAAGCTCTGTGCGTGAGCGGAACGTGTCGCTGCTCTCCACGCTGCTTTTGGTGGATGAGCGTTCGCGGACCCTGAGTCCTGCTGCTGAGGGACGGTAACGCAACCTTGGCGCAAACAGCGATGGCATGAATTGAGCCAGGTAGTTTTGTACCTGGGTTCCAAAACTGGGAGGATGTGGGTGTCGTAGCTGGGGAAATTGACCTTCGCCGCCCACCACAGCCATATCTGGATCCAGTACGTCAATTGCCGACGATGGAGGTAAACCAGCTATGCCCGCGTCACTATGTTGGAATTCGCCAAACTCTTCCTCTTCCTGAAGTAAGCGCTCTAGCTCTTCGCGGCCAAAATCATCCTCCTCGTACATGTCAAAGTATACCCCGTTCGACATTTGCCTCGGCTGGTACTGTGGCCGCCGGCGGGTCCGGCTACTACTGCAGCATCCAAAAAACCAGTAAGCAATTGTGTCGGCAAAATCCTGCAAAGGCGAGGTTACATACGCCGAAACCCCGCTCAGGTTGGTGCCAGACGACCTGGTCGTCATTGCTGGGGGAGCTCTACTTCATAACATAACTTAATCATAAATATCATAAATAATCTAACCCACGATTATCTGCCGCCAAACGCAGCAGTAATGTCGTTCTTGGTGAATTCCAGTAGTGGAGAGTCAAGACTCACGCGCTCTTCAATCGCAACAAGCTGCTGATGTAGGTGGTAGTAGCCGTTACGGATCTGCAACCATACAACGTCCTGAAGCTTGGGATCCTCGTCAAAGTGCTTTTCAACCCGCTTGCGCAGCGTGTCGAGGTTCTTGCGCAGCTCCTTGACATCATAGCCTACTACAGCCTTTTTAAACGCATGACGGGTGACCTCCTGGTGCTTTGTGTCCACAAGGTCCATAAGCTTGCCCACAGGGCGGTACATGACTTGACGGACATACAGATCCATGTCCTTAGAGAGGTCGGTGTCTGCGTTGCGCGCGAGGGCCCTGAGTGCCTCGCACGGGTTATTACCGTGTCCAAGCTGCATCAGTAAGTGCATGTTGTAGATCATTAGAATGTGATGGTTCAGGATGCCCTTGTCCTCCATGTCCTCTCCGGCATCGCCGCCGCCACCACCACCACCAACTCCGACAACCGAGTTAGTCACCATGTTGGGAGTGGAAGACGCTTGGCGCTGTAGTGTATGGGTGATAGACCGACCAATCTTCTCATAGGTAGACACGGCATTCTGATGTGCAGGCAGGGCCCGGGCATCACAGGCAAGCGACTCACCCACGACAGTAAAGTCGTCCTCAACCGCCAGACAAAACTGCACAAACGCGCGTACACCGGGAATAACACCACGCCGCTTCTTGGACGCAAACGCCACAATCGCCTCGGCCATAAGCCCCGGCCGGCTGTCCATAATCTTGCTCCATGCCTGGTTGAGCTGGTCTCGCAGACGGCTAAATACCTGCAGCACATAATCCTGGTTGGTTTTGTCGAGCTGCTGCAGATGTGCATCCAAGAGTGCCATGAGCGCCAGCGTCGAGTACCCGGCTCGCGACACAACCATCACACCAAACTTGCTGAGGTCGTCAAACAGTTGGGCAAACACGCCACCAACAGCAGCAGACAGCTCGCGCGCAACCTGGTAGTCACTGTCAATCTCCCGCAGACACTGCTCATACACAAACGCAAACTTTTGGCTGCGCGCGGGAGCCGGTACCTTTTGCACATAGTCAGGGAATGAAGTTGACCCGGCATCACTCGTCAGGTGGAACAGCTGGACAATGACCTCCTGCTGCGCAGCAAGAGCCTCGACAATCAACTGTAGCAGGCTAACGTAGCCCTGGACCAGCTTGCGGCGGACCGCGGGCTCGGGAATCACCACATTGTCCACGGTACTGGGGCGGTCTGCGCTTGCTTTCCTTTCGCGGAAAATATCGCGATCTTTGAATTTCGCCAGTGTACCTGTTCGTTTGAGTTTTGACTTGGTGCTGGAGACCGACGTATTGGTGGGTGAAGGTGTGAGGTCGAGCGCGCTATCAGACGCGGAACCCCCGGTGCCGCCGCTGGCGGTGCCACCACCACCAACACCACCAACACCACCACCATGAGACGAGGATTCAGTCGTCGGCACATACTGAGCCAACTGACTTTCGCGCTCCTTGATGGCACCGTGCAGAATAGGGCTGAGTCGCCGCTTCATGCACTTTTCATACGTCGACAGCAAAGCCTTGAACCCGCTACCGTCGGTTTGCTTGACAAATAGCGTCAGCGCACTGTAAAGGTAGCAGTGCTCCAGGACGTAGAAACTCATCCGAGGTACATCGCCCGACATTTTGCTTCCTAGCGAGTTGAGCAGCTGATCAAAGAATCCGCTGAAGCGCACACTAAACTGGTGGGCTTTGCTCTCAAAAAGCGCCCGGCGCTCACGCACAACACGCATTCCCTGGCGGCCACCTCCAGCACCCACCTCCTCGCTCTGACGAACGGCTAGCACTGCATTAAACAACTCTGTCGCCGCAGTCTCCATCTGTACAAGATCCGAAATCTGCTGGAAATTGCCCTCAGAGAGGATCTGGATCCTGCTCTCGTGGAACCCAATGGTCTCCAGCAACCGCGACAGCTCGGTCCACAGAAGCTTCTGGTTCGTGGTTTCCACCTGTACACCCTGGCTCTGTCCCTCAATATGGGCAATGTCGTCCCCAAAACTGTTAAGCTGGATTGCTGCAAATGACAGCATGCGTCCAATGTTGATGCACTCGTGCTGCGCGCTGTCCAACACCCGGTCCAGCTCATCCAGCTGATCGTCCAGGTTCACCACAGTACTGACATTCTGTTTGTTCAACCGGCCGAGCCGCGTCGTGATCAGCTTTTCCAACGTGACGTAGTCCTCTTTACCACTCCAACCAAACTCTGTCAGTGTGTCGAGTACAGATGGCCCCTGAGCCGTTCCATAGCCACCTTCTGTGTCCAACAACTCAATCTCTTTTGGAGTCTCCTTGGATTCAATCTCTTTCACCTCTGACACCTTTGGCTCAGGCTGCTTCTGCCTCGCTGGCGGCGTGGAGAGAGGCTGCTGCCTGGCTGGAGGTGTCCGTACCGTTTCCTTGATCTCAGTCTGTCTGAACTCCGCCTGCTTGAATTGGTCCCTGGCTGTAATCGTGGTCTCCTTGTACTCAAATGATCTAGTAACTTGTCCATCATCGTCACTATCAGAATCCTGTTCAACTGTAAGCTGCGGCATGCCTGTGACACTACTAAGGACCTTAATGGATCCAGAAGACGAGCTTGTCGGTACGGGTTCCAATGGCAACGCAGACGGTCGTAGCGTGTATGGTGACGTCGCTAGCTGCTGGCTGCTATTCTCGCTCTTGTTGGACACGGTGTCCGCGTCGAAACTCACCTCATTAAAGGGTATTCGTATAGACTGTTGGTCTCGATCTCGTATCCCATCAGTGTCTTCGTCGTCTTCAGCACTATCCAGTGCCATGGCGGCACCACCCAAGGCGCCACCAACCGCAGCACCTCCCATAACTGCTCGCTGTGTTTCCAGTACTGGGCTAGACTCAACAAGGGACCGCCTATTGGTCGGGGCATGGCCCATATCCCCATACAGTGCTCGTCGAGTTTCCATGACTGGGCTCGCAACAGATGCGTCGCCTGGTCGGTTGCTACTGCGAGATTGCTGGCTCGATGACATTTTGCGGTGCCGTGACCCTGCGGCAGCTCCCGTGACAAGTGGTGCCACCGACGCGGCGGCTGCGGCAGGAACCACCTCACCCATCTGCGCCTCTACTGGTTTGGATATCCTCAACGGTGGCTCCCGATAGATGGGAGACGATCGACTGGCAGACGCAGACGCAGGCTTGGGCGGGCTCATGTCGTTCGGCAACCTATCGCTACTCTGGGTCTGCAAACGAGGAAGATCACTTGGTCTTGTCCTCCTATCTTGGGGCGGGATGGCTGTGTTCTTGTCGGCACCCAAGTTCTTGTCCATCACCATGTTTCTGTCTCCTGTTCTTTGAGGAACATCTCCTGGTCTTTGAAACTCTCCTGACCTTTGCGGAACAAAGTCTGACCTCTGTGGAGGAAAGTCTGGCCTCTGTGGAGAAAAGTCAGACCTCTGTGGAGAAAAGTCAGACCTCTGTGGAGGAAAGTCTGACCTATTAGGAAAGTCGCCGCGTGTTGACGGCGAAGACATGGTGGATGACCCACTTTGCTGTCGAGGCGGACCACGAGGTGGGATGCCATTCCTCGGGAAATTCGGTCCTCCCTGAGGAGGACTTGTTGGCGTCTGTAGCTCGGGTTTAATAACATGCTCTAGTCCCACTAGTTCGGGAATGCGTCCCTTGGTGAACTTTTTGTACGTCCTTACCATACTGTTGAGAAACGTCTCGCGCTCCTTGCCGGTGTTTGTCTGCCAATAATAGTCCTTTCCCAAAGTAACAGTGAACCCGGTCACACTGCCTGCGTCGTTTGCAATCTTGGAAAGGAGATCCATGCTCCAAGTCTTGCCTACTTGGAAGGTGCCATTGGGGTTTTCCCGAGCCTTGTGGAGACACACGTTGCCTGAATCCTTGACGGATATCACAATCACCCGGTGTTTCTTGTTCGACTCTGGGCTACTGGGTGGTGGCCGCTCGCTCGGGTACTGGCTGTCTTCGGTAATGCGGACGTGGGTGATATATGTATCCAGCAGCCGTCCGTGCTCATCTCTTCTGTTGAAACACGATTGAGTGATGCGTTGTTTGTCAATCTCGTACTGCTCTGCAATTGTCTTCTGATGATGACCACTAGACCGGTCAACCGCCCGCATCTGTGGTGGGGTGTGGGGATTCTGTGGGGATCCCGGGCCATTGCCGCCCACTGGCGGCGTCCATCCTGCATTACCTCCTGCTGGTGGACCTGACGGACTCTGAGGACTCTCACTGGACCCGCTTCGATGGTGTTTGAGCGGGTTCTTCAAGTGTCCCGAAATACGTAGATGGTTCATTACTGCCACTCACTACGGCGAGTGCGGCCTACACCAAACTATATTTCACCACATGGACAAATACTTTGGCTCTGACGATGAGGCATTGCCGCGGGCCAGGCAAATCCAGCGGAGTGATTTTGCCGGAGAGACGTTTGACAGCAGCAGCTTTTTGTTACAGTTCCACGAATTTCAAAAACTAGAGGATCTTCGCGGCCAGCTCGAACATTGGGAATCCAAGTTTTCCAAAGAACTAACAGACATTGTCAATCAGGACTACCGCCAGTTGGTTAGTCTCAGTGACTCACTTGATGCTGGATCACGTCAATTGGCAGAAGTCCGGTCCAATGTTGAAAATTACAAACAAGGGGTCTACAAAACCCAAACTGACCTCGAGTCCTCAATAACAAAGGTACAGGAGCTCATTGATCGAAAACGTCAAATAGGTCTCGAGAGAGCCAAGGCAAACGCCATTCGATCATACCTAGAGCTATTGCAAGACCTTGACATCCAACTTACCTCCTTGGACCCGGACAATGTCGACCATCAGGGTTTAGTGGAGGCTTGTGAAGGATATGCTACTGCCCTTGCCACTCGCACCCACCTGGAGTATCTGTGGCCATCCCACCCTGCACTATTAGCTAATGCTAGCCACTTGGCCCGTATCAAGTCACGGCTATCTTCAATTGTCAACCGTGCGTATGATGGTACAAGCAAGAGCGGCGAGGTCCTGGATTTGTTTGTGGCCAAGAAGCAACTTCTGGCTAGTTGATCCAACTAATCGTGGCTAACGCGTTTGAGGTGGGGGCTACTATTAGGTGACAGTTAGTCTGTCAGGCTCTTACCACGTGAAGTCTTTAGCCAGTTGCCTACAGACTCAGCAGTCATGACCCATCCTGGCGCAGAAGCTGTCGCCATCCAACTCTGACCATAACGGGTAGCCGACTGTGCAGTGATTTCATACGGTGCTACAAGGGCGGCGATTTGTCAGACTGATGTGGCCATCCGCGATGTACTCGAGCACCTTGAGTCATACGAAGACGCGAATCTAAGCTCACCCTAACAGGTTACCATTCGGTCGGGGTGATGACACACCATGCATTGTTGGCTGCAAACATGCCATAAAACTATATACATTATTCTCGTTAGACTCTCCGGCGGACTGGGGCTCTGTCTCCACCAAACTTGATTTTCGTCCCATCGGTCACCCGGTAGACCTTGTCACGGACCCGTGTGCCCTCCTTTCCATTCAGCACATTGAGGAACGCTTCTCGGCCCTCACCAAAGTTGCGAAACACAATCTCCAATCGAGACCCATTTAGTAGCCTGCGTTCGTCAATCATCTTCATCATTGCTGCACTTGTCTGGAAAGATGCCTCATATGAGTTCTTTTTGCTGTTGCGGAATCCTAGCTGGCCACTGGTAATGGTCTTGACCACCTCCTGCTGCGGCCGCACAGTGTCGATGAGCTTTTGTTGCCACGTCAGGCCTTCGGCCTTGTCTCCCACAAGACAGTACTGCCGGGAAAGGGTGAGGACGGTGTTGTTATTGGTGAACTTGCCGTGAAGCACATACCCAACCGTTTGCTTACCACTGATCATTGCCTTCTTTGTCTGTTCTTCAGGAGTAAACGACGACACTGGCGAAAACTTTCGCCGGCCACCTCGCGCCAGACTGGCGTATGTCCTTACTGCACGCTGCATGCCGCGGTGAATATCAAAGTGTGTGTATAATGAAATTTCTACGCTTCTTCTTCGTCAGCAACCTTAAACAGAGAAAAACTCCTCCGGGATATAGAACTTGACGCCTACTGCTTTGGCAAACTCAATGTCCGCATCGCTATGGTCTTTGAACCGACCGGCAGCATCTCCTACGTAAAATGAAATGTCTTTATCAATAGTCACACCCTGCTTGGCCAGATCAGCCTCTAGGGCTGTCCACATGCCAGTGTCTGGTTTGCGGTAGGGGTTTGGCGTGGACTTTGGTCGCTTGGCTGCTCCATACACCCACAGAGGTACGTCTAGCTCTTGGGCCATCTTGGAAAGACGCGTCTTTAGCCATCGGAACCGGGCGCTGGTCTCGGCCGCCGGCGTGCCTCCCTGGTTGGTGAAGATAACGAGAATGTACGGCTGCTCTGACTGCGTGAGAATCGCCCGAAGCGGGCCTGAGTTTAAGTCCGTTATTTGCGAGGTCTGACGGAGATAGTCGGCCGTGTGTTTGTACATCCAGCGCCAGTCGTGCTCGTGGCGCATGAATACTCCTGCGGAGATGGGCACCGTGAGTGTGGAGTCTAGGTCAAATCCGGCCACGGCCACCGTACAGTCCTTCAAGGTGTCTGTTTTGTAAGCACCCTTGATAAGTGACGTGTCGCACACGGAAATACGCATATGACCGGATTTAGTGCGCTTAGCAAAGAATCCTCCGTCGCCACCCTCTGCTTTCCTTTTGGCGGACATGGACTATAAAATGCAACGCAAGGTTGCCTGCTGCCGCAGCGCGACTGAACAATAAGCCACAACAACAGCAACTTCAACAATGGAATTTGTCAATCTGGGAACATCAGGCCTCAAGGTCTCGAAGATCATTTTTGGCGCAATGAGCATCGGCGACAAGAAATGGATGGACTGGACTATCCCTGAAGAGGAGGCGCTGCCCCTTCTCAAGGAAGCCTACGACAATGGCATCCGCACATTTGACACGGCCAATTGCTACAGCCATGGTGTGTCTGAGGAGATTATTGGCAAATTTTTGAAAAAGTACAATATCCCTCGGTCGACCGTGGTCATTATGACCAAGGCCTACTTTCATCTCAATGCTGGAATGCATATCGACACCAAGGAAGAAAGAATCAACCGGTGTGGTCTTTCGCGCAAGAGCCTGTTTGATAGTGTGGAGGGCTCTATCGACCGTCTGGGGACGTACATTGATGTGCTCCAGATTCACCGATATGACAGTGAGACTCCTCCTGAGGAGACGATGCGTGCTCTGCACGATCTTGTGCAGTCCGGTAAGGTACGATACATTGGTGCTTCGTCTATGCGTCCAACGCGATTTGCCAATATGCAGTTTATTGCTGAGAAGAACGGATGGACCAAGTTTGTGTCTATGCAGAACTTTTACAATGCTGCATATCGTGAGGAGGAGCGCGACATGATTCCGTACTGCAAGGAGACTGGGGTTGGGTTGATTCCCTGGTCACCAATCGCCCAGGGAATGCTCACCCGTCCCTGGGGAGATACCAGCACCATGCGGTCCCAGACCGCCATGTACCAGGGTTTTGCTGCCGCTCTTAATGTCCATGGTGGCCTTGAAAAAGTCGTCAACGCGGTTGAAAAGATTGCCAAAGCACACAACAAGACCATGGCCCAGATTGCGATCGCATGGGTTCTGGCCAAGGGCTGCATGCCCATTGTTGGTCTCAGCAGTCCCAAGCGCATCCATGAGGCCGTTAATGCGCTGTCCATCAAGCTGACCCCAGAGGAGATTGAGGAGATTGAGACCGGCTATGTTTCATTGCCGGTGATGGGTACTGACATTACGTTGGACTGATTTTTAATTAATATATAGAATATTAATTTGACCAACTAGGAATAGTTCTCCGATCACCTCTAAGATGGCCTCCAGTTTGCCGCAGTGTACAGGTTCTACACTTCGGGCCACTTCTGGGACTACGGCTTCTGCCTAATATTAGGTTCCAAGGTTTGAGTCGTACATGTCGAGGGTTGTCTGTGTCGCAGCCGTTGATCGTTTGTGCAAGTGGGAAAAGCAGAGGGTCAGTGCAATACCAGTCGTTAAAAGCATATCCAGGTTCCATGTAGAGCAAGAACACAAATTCAAAGATACAATGAAAGCTCAAAGCAAACGGAATGCCAGAACATCCTCCAGTCGGGCAAAGCTGCCACCGCAGCAATCAACACTATCCCCTATGAGCTACTCTACAAGGTCCTCCAATATGCAGTGCCGCCGCCTCCCTTGGGTACGATAGAAGCGATCCGCCCGGTCATGCGACTGCGCAGTGTTTGCAAACGGTGGCTGGCTGTGGTAGACTGCGAAAGTCAGTTCTGGTCAGACTGCCGGGTGGAGATGCATGGCCCGTTAGCTTTGCTCTTGGTGGACTTGACGACGGAGAAGGCACCTGCGTGTATTTGGCGGCAATTACCACCAATGCTGGCTATTATTGACAAGATCTGCCGCGTATGTGACGATCCGCCGATTGATGACGTGTACGACTTTATAGTAGATGTGGCGATCAAACAGCACGGCCTGAAGAGTGTGACGGTGCTGTCCCCTGAGCAGTTGCAAGCTCCATTTAGGAGCTGACAAGAGCCATCAGACTGTCCACGCAAGTGACTAAATACGAGCACGAACTCTTTACTTGCATGTGTACGGATGATCCGACTGGCCGCTTTGCAATCGTGGGAATACATCCAATACCCTCCCAACGGCCGTTTGCAATTCATGCATTTGCACTAGTATAACCAGCGCAAGAATGCCAGCAAATGAATCACTCTATCTATGCTAGACAAGTAACCTATTAGATACGTACGCTACTCCAATCCGATCCATTAAATCCACTTCACACATGATAGACAGTCTAATAGAGTGGACCTGCATTTGTGCCCTAATCCAGAACCCACCCACGCTTGGCACAATCGATTTTGCTTAACAATAGTAATGAACACAAGCAAAAGCGAGGCGAATCAACGGCCCCGACGGAACTCGACCGTGGACGCAATCCACGTGGCACACTCGGCCGGAGTCTCGCCTGGCCAATTGTACTCTACGGATTCAGGACTTTTGTACCACGCAGGACGCATTGCCATCATTCTAGTGGGGCTGCCAGCGCGAGGCAAGACACACCACACTGTGGCTCTTACACGGTACCTGCGGTGGCTAGGAGTCAAGACACATGCATTTCACCTAGGTGACTATCGGCGGAAACTGAGTCCACCCAATTTCAAGATCCCGGATGACTACTTTGTGGAGCACGCATGCGAGGAGACCATCAAGTTCCGGCGGAGTGTTATTGACGCCTGCTTGGCCGACATTGACGACTTTTTCCGCAACCAGAATGGACAGGTGGCGATCTACGATGCAGTCAACCCAACGCCGACCGGCCGGCGGCGGCTCGCTCAGCGATTCAAGGAGCGCGGCATCGAAACACTCTTTGTTGAGTGTCTTGTCACCGATAAGGATCTGGTGGCACGCAACATCCGCGATGTCAAAATCAGCTCACCGGACTACCAGGGCATGGACCCGGATCACGCGGTGGCTCACTACCTGCGGTCCATTGAGCTGCGAATCCCAGATTATGTAACCATGGCAGAGCCCGAGCTCACGTGGGTCAAGCTAGTCAATGTCAGCGAGGAGTTTATCATCAACAGTGGTGAGAAGCACCTAGGGTACCTGTTCAACCGGATCATTTTCTTTTTGATGAACTCGCGCATCAAAATCGGATCTGTTTTTTTCGCGCGGTCAGGGCCCTCGAATGCTCCCAACGACGAAGACATCAAGTCGGACGAGCCACTCTCAGAGGAGGGCAAACGCTACGCTGAGGCACTCAAGGAAACACTGTACAAAACTATTGAGGCGAGGCAGGCCCGCGCCCAGCAGCACGACTCAAAAGACCTCAAGGAACTCAACTTTAAGCTGGACCAGTTCAAGCTGCACGAGTGTGACAAGGCCGTTAGTGGTGGCACCACCAGCACAAAACCAAAGGTGGAGGACTACCTCACGGCCGAGTCTGCGGGGGATGTTGGGTCTCCTCACAAGCAGCAGCAGCACCACCACCAGCGAGGCTCCATCGATGCCAACCTCGAGCCTAGCCAATCTTCCAATCCCAACCCGTACCAGCTGACCCAAGCCAACCTGGGACGACGCATCCACACGCAGACAAAAGTGACACGAGAGTATTTGAAATCGCTTGGGGCGGCCGAAATCGACACAATTTCGCCGCCTGTAACTTCAGGTCAGAGCACGCCCATCAGTCCTGCAGATGCCCTCGCCATGTCGACAATCCGTGCCCAGGATATTAACGACACTGACAAGTCCAATCTCCAAGTGTGGTGCTCGACACGTCTCCGCACAGTCCAGACAGCCCAGGTGTTTGCCAGTGATGTTGCCAGTGTGATCCAGCGCCCCCAACTCAATCAGCTCAACCCAGGCGAAGCCAACAACATGACCATCGACGAAATCAAAAGAAAGCTGCCTATCCAGTACAACGCATACTGCCGCGACCCTTACCACCACCGGTACCAGCGCGGCGAGTCGTACCAAGACGTTGCCATGCGTCTGGAGCCGCTTATTCTCGAGATGGAGGGCCACTGGGGCGATCTGCTCATCATTGCGCACGAGTCTGTTCTTAGAGTCCTCTATGGATATCTCATGGCATGTTCTGTTGAGGACATTCCATTTTTGGAGTTCCCACGCACAGACCTAGTCGCCATCCACCCCAACGCATATATCAACCAGGCTTCCCGTATACCTATCAATGAATCTTGATTTGTTTTGCCGGTGCGTGTTTTTATTTTATTTTATTTTTTTTCCCCCTGTGATATCGTTTGACCAGTACTTTTTGACGTGCAGTTCATGTCGGGACTTCCCCTCTTGTCGTACATGAAACAGCCCACCGTTGGACTGAATCCATGGGACTGCACTAAACCAGACGTCTCATTGGCCAGAATATAGTGTCGTCATCATCATTCTGTAGCTGATCTAGCTGATGCTTACCCGAATGGTTAATCTTCCTCTTTGTTTGGCCAACCTTATCAGCACGTTGACGTCACTACACCTGAGACGGTTGCACCCTTACCCCACCCGTCGATGACGCCTTCCCAACTACACCACGTGCTTGCATTGGCATGTCTAGACAAGGGAATGCTTGTACAAGCAAAATAGAACTACAATGCAGCGGACATTGTTCGATCATACTCCGAACAATGGCACGGCATGAGCGAATTGTCTTCTATAGATTCCAGCCGCGGTCTGGCCCGTCCTTGGACGCTCGCGCGATTCTCGACCCTTGGGCAATATTTATGGTTGCTTTTTCCATCTGCACGGCGTGAATAATTTTCACTCGAGCCCTTGGGCCGAACGTGGCCCTGGACCACTTGGCAGGGTGACAGTTAATTCATGTGCACTACTGCATACTGTAGCATCGACTGCACTGCGTGCATTGACAGGTCGGCGGGCTACGCCTGCCCGTCCTTATCTTTATTCTCGCGCAATAGAATTTTCACGGCACGGCGGTTGTTGTTGCAAAGTTCACCGTTGCACTAAACTAGGACGGAAAAAATTTCCCTCTGGTCTTTGCTATGCTCGGCAAAGGCCGTGGCCCAGCCCTTAACTACAGGCAAGGGCTTTCCTGACACTATTTGATTTGCCTCAAAGAGCAAAGCTTATGACAGATGCGCTGAACCCTTTTCCGGTTCCAGCCTGGGCCAAAAGAAATGCGAAACCTCACTATGATGTAATGGGCTAATGATTATGTGGTTCTATGGGAAGCTCAGTCCCGGTCGAATCGCTATATAAAGGCACGGCAATTCTTGAGAGTCTTGTCGTCGCTCATTCATTTTATTCTTCTACCATCATCATCACCATGTCTTCTGCCAGCTCTCCTAACTTCTACGACTCGAGCGCCACCTCTCCCATTGAGACCTCGACCACCCCTCCAGTCCACATCAACACCAACGGAATCCTGTTTGATCTCGATGGAACCCTGATGCTCTCGACCGAGTGCGTCGAGATGTTCTGGCACGACTGGGGTGTGCAGCACGGCATTGATTCCCACAAGATCCTCGAGACGTCGCATGGCCGCAGAACCATTGACATTCTGCGTGAGTGGAAGCCCGAGATGGCTGACGAAAAGACGTCTGGTGAGCTTGAGGCAACCATTCCCGTCAGATGGGCTTCGTTTGCCACTCCTGTCCCGGGTGTCTTTGATCTGCAGAAGGCTCTTCCTCCCACTCAGTGGGGTATCGTTACCTCTGGCACCCTTCCCATGGCGTCTGGATGGCTCAAGCACTTTCTCAAGTTCAGTCCCCCTCAGGTGTTTATCACCGCCGAGGACGTCAAGGAGGGCAAGCCCAACCCCATGGGATACAAACTTGGTGCCGAAAGACTCGGACTCAAGGACTTTCTTGTGTTTGAGGATGCTCCCGCCGGAATCAAGGCTGGTAAGGATGCTGGTGCCACTGTAATTGGTATGGCCACCACCTACACTGCCGACGTTGTCAAGAAGGCTGGTGCTGACTACGTGATTCCCAATCTTCATAGTGTCCACGTCGACAGCTTTAACCCCGATACCAAGGAGCTCAAGCTCACTCTGACTAATGTCCTTTGCTAAGTTGTTATTAACGTCGGTGGCATTAGCCTCAGAGCGAGCACGATGCCATTGAGGATTAGAAACTAGAAAATACTAATGATAGATTACTTACTACTTACTACCGTCTTTAAAACAAACTAATTTCTTGTTAAACTAATTCTTCTATCATACGTCGTTACTGGCCTTGTTGCCGGCTGCGGTAGTTGAGCAGCGTGGCTAGGCTCTGGGGAGAGCAGCTCTTGCGCAAAAACTCGTGGTTGAGGAGCTCGCTGGCTGATGCGCGGAACTTGGCATCCACACATAGACACACACTCAAAAAGCTCTTAATCTCGGGTGACAGCTTCTCGGGCCGCTTCAGCTTTGGTGTTCCATGAAGCGCGATGAGATACAGCGCCTTGAGCGGTTCCTCATTCAGATACGGCGGTTCGAGCTCAATCATCTCAATTGCCATGATACCCAGACTCCATACGTCCACCTTGGCGCCATAGTGCTTTTGCTTGACAACCTCGGGGGCCATCCAGTAGGGAGTGCCCACCAAGGTCTTACGCTTGCTCTTTTGCTCAGTGAGCTTAGCGCAGAAACCAAAGTCGGTGATTTTCACATGTCCTTGCGCGTCCAGGAGCATGTTGTCCGACTTGATGTCACGATGCACAATGTTCTTGCTGTGCAGATGCTCTAGACCCTTGCATGTCTCGAGACAGATGGCGGCAATCTGGTCCTCGGTCAGCGTATTGTTGTCAATAATGTCGGTGAGCGCACCTCCTTCCATGTATTCCATGACAACCCAGAGGTCGTGGCGTCCTCTAAGATACGCGTCGAGATAGTTGACAATGTTTGGGTGTCGGCTCTCCTGCATAACGATAATCTCATTCACAAGGAGGTCCTTGCGCTGCTGGTTCTGAATGTCAATCTGCTTGATAGCCACGCGTCGGTGCTGATCTTCGCATCCAGAGCCCGGCAGTGGTCTAGCGACATAGACGCTTCCTGACGCTCCCTGGCCAACCTTCTTGAGCTTTTGGTACAGACTCGTGGGGTCGGCCGAGTTGATGACCGAGCGCAGTTTGGTCATTACCTGCGCTTCGGTCATCGTAGAGATGCGTCGCTCAAAGGCGCGGTCTCCGTCTGCCTTGTTGTTTCCAGTTCCTCCATTGGCGGATCGACCATCGTTCATTCCTCCCTCGAGGGCGGCCTGTGTTGCCATAGTGGCCATTTGCTTGGTCAGCGTCTGAGGAGGAGGATGCTGACCATGGAGCTGTTTGTGAGGGAGTCGTTGATGCTGGTGTTGCAACGTATGTTGGGGATGGTACTGTGTAGCCTGGAGCTGGTACGGTTTCTTGGGCGACGGTTGGACCTGTCCTTGACTTTGTGGTTGAGGTTGTGATTGAGGTTGAACTTGAGATTGAGGCCCTTGTTGTTGTTGTTGTTGTTGAGGATACTTCTGCTGTGGCGGTAATTGATGTGGCTGACGATATCCCTGAGAATACTGACTCGAGTTCATCGGCTTGGGTGGAGCAGGTCTCTTGGGCTCAAATCCATTGGGTCCATTCGACGCAGGCGTGTATGCCTTGGTAGAATTGGCAGATGTCATGGACTGGAACGATGAAGACGACAACTGATGCGCATGTGAATGTGACGACGGCGACGACGGCGAAGACGGCGAAGACAGTGAACTCTGCTTGTTTTTGTTCTTGTTAACAGACAATGGCTGTACTGGAGCAAGCGGAGGAAGTTGTGGTGACAAAGGAGAAGACGGCAGATCACCCCGCTGTGAAGGAGGAGGATGGATCTTCATGCCACTAGGAAGCGACGTAGGAGGAGAAATCGGCGACGGCAGCCCATTGTTGCCTACCTTGGCCGCCGCATTGGCTGCAGTGGGGGCAGGTCGAAGTGGAGCAAGCTTGGCCAGTTGACTCTTGGATAGAGGACCAGCCTTGGAATTGTTAGCGTTTGATGAGGACGGACTGACGGTCCACTCCTGTAGTTGGTCAGTAAGAGCCTTATAGCTGGCAGCGTCCTGTAGGGTGCCACTTTTGTTAGTGGCGCTCCCGCCGCCGCCGCCGCCGTTGGACGACGCGTCTGAAATATTGTGTGTATGCGACCTCGCGCTCGAGATGCTGCCTCCGCTGCCCGAGTGACCATGTGTCTGGGAGTATGGCGAGTCTGATTGGAATGATGACGTTGATTTGGCTCCCTTGGCATGTGAGTACATGGGCAGGGGAGACGATAACTGTGGGTCATCCATCTGGGTGTAAAACTCCAACGCCTGCATGACTGCTTGCGGGTTTTCTTTGAGGTCTTCATCGGTAATCTTAGACTTGGATAGTAGTTGCTTCCACTCAGATGGCAATCCAGTGAACTGGCCTGTGCGCGGGTCGATACCTACATGCACATTGTGGGTGAAGTTGGTAGGGAGAGACACTCCAGCGTTACCGAGGGTTTTGGAGTAGATGCGGTCCGTCCACTCATTGAGTTCTGTTTCGTTCTTACATGCCACGTAGATGGAGTTCTTTCCTGCGGGGCGCAGAATCTCAAAGCAGAACGGCTTGAGGTCGACCCTCGTGACGCTGGTGATACTGGCCAGAGGCACAGCTGCAGGCGACGACGACGTAGAGGTCTCATTCTTTTGGAAATGTAGCGCCTTATCGCGCATGACCATGTACTTTTTGGTCCACATGAAGCGCATGCCACCATCTTCCTTAATGCTGACCCAGCCTTGCATACCTGAGTTTGGGGATAGAGACATTGTTCCAGATGAAATGGAGGTCGAGCTCTTGGTCTGTGTTAGCATTGGCGGTGGTGAGGGGGCCGGCCCTGGATTCATAAACGCGGTCGACGAAAAGTCGCTAGTGCTGCCACCAAATGACATTGTCCGTTTTGGTAGCGCCTAGTCTACAAGCGTGCAGCCAGGGGGTGTGTTGTGCTGTGGGAGATATACTGGTGGGGGGACAGTATACTGCTAATAGTCGCAAAAGAAAGGGGCCAGGGGCAGATTGGAAACCTACTGAAATGACGGTTGGATGAAGCCAGGAAATCACCAATACACTCGACTGCTGATGCGTCCTACGTGGTGCAGAAACNTTGATGAGGCCTACGCTGGCTGTTTACAGTTATTGGTAAACACCGTTACGTAGACACTGGTCCCAATCGGGCGGCCCTCGCTGTAAACCCCTTTATTGCCATAATCAAACTCAAGGGAATGGGCCACCCCTAGCCCTGCCCTGCGGGCTGGGAGGTGCAGCACCTCATACACACAATTTCATCCGTTTCTATTCAATATAAAACCTTGCGGTTATCAATCAGAGATTGCTCAAAATAAATGAGAGGTTCCAAAGATTCCCTGTACCTGTAAAACAAGCACAGAAGCGGTCGAAAATAGTTTTCAACTAGCAAATACACAACCTCGGAAGAATCCTCACTGATATGCGTAATGCCCGAGCATAAAGATGAGGGCCAATGTTGGGATGGTGGCCCTTTAAATAGGCACCTCCCGAGACAGGGTAACAGGGTACGGGTACGGCACCGTCACTCTGGATCCTACCGCACAGCAACAACAACAGCAACGAGTCAATAAATTATATTATGCTTGTTACTCAGAGTTGGGAGGCGCTCCTAGGTCGCCCTCGTCATCTTCGTCACTATCTACTCTAAATAGCTCAACGGGTTGGTCACTAGACGCATATAGATTGCGTGCATCCTTGCCTGCCCACTGTCGGGAACCTTTGGTGTCGACTGATGAATTGCTGTCTAGCCGTCCATGCCCATTGTCAAAGTCTTCCATTTGAAGATCGTACTCTCCGTGGTATGAGGCGTCATCGTCTACTCCGCCGTCGTCGTCGTCATCATCATCATCATCATGGTGGTTTCCGGCTGCTAGTCCTTCCACGTCGTAGTCATACGTGGGAACAGGCTTGAATGCCTGTGATTGTCGCCGCTTCCACACAAAAATGTACGTGACAACGCCAATCACAAACACAACAATGATGACAAGTGCTCCCCAAATCCACAACGCAGTATGCTTGCTCAAGCCAAATGTGGGTACAAGCTTGGTCCAACCTCCTTCCTCAGGGGAGCTGCTAGCGGTGGCCGTGGGTGATGAAGTTGTAGGTGATGCTGTGGAAGATGCAGTCGGTGAGGTTATGGGTGCCGCTGCTGCCGTCGACTGACTCTGGCCATTGTGGTATGAAGGAACAGGTCGCTCTGGTACCCCACTCACACTTGCAGGATCACCAGCAGACTGTGACGGTAGGCCCTGTTTCGGGGTATCAGGAAGTGTGGTGTCCTTGTCTATATCGTACAGCTCGGCCTTGGATTCATCCTTGGCTTGACCCCACAGCTTGAGTGTCCAGTCGTGCAGAACACTAGACGCTTCCGGGTGTTGGTCGTTGAACATACGGAGGGTCCAGTTGCCCACGCCCTTTTCGCCCCAGTGCGCAACACTCATAAACGTCCAGTCGGCGAATCCATCCATTGATCTGTCGAGCACACGGGGTGCTGCTAGGCGTGAGACAACCCCCGCGGGGCTAATAAGATCAATGGTCAGCGATCCTCGGTACTGCGAGCCAGCGTTGAGCATCACATTCACGTGCTCCACGTTCTGCATATTCTCTAGATCCTCTTTACTGACCTGGATGGTCGACTCCAGGGCTCCGTCCACCTTGTCTGTGGGAAGGGTTTTTCTGTCCTTGCTTGCGCCGGGTAGCGGGTTGACCGCCTTGGACTCCTTTTTGGGGCCAGTGAAAAACCAAGTTTGTGGCTTAACCAGCTTAGCGGTCTTGGCCTTTTCGACAATCTTCTTCGAGTCAATCTTGCCGTACCCGTACATGTGGCTATACAACTTGCCAGACTCAGTCTTCTGCCATTCGGGTTCGTTTTCATTGATGGGGACCGCTGCGTCAATGGTCAAGTACTGCATGTCTCTCCACGTCAAGTCGCTGCGTACCTGTAGAACTAGTGCGTACACTCCGGCCGCCAGCGGCGCTGCCGCTGACGTGCCGCCATGGTCGTCCGAACACTGGCCCTTTATATCGGTGGTGTGGATCCTGTCTCTTGAATTGGATGAGTACGTCACTGCCATGTTGGCAGAACACGACTCGGCGTAGTAAGGGTGGAATCCCTCACGGTCTATGGCGCTGATGGTGATCGAGTAGATGCTGTTGGTATACCCATCAAAGTTGCAGTTATCCTGGTGTTGAGCACCGTTGCCGCTGGCAAATACAAAGATGTTGCCTTTTTTGCCGCGCCCATTCTGAACGCCATGGATGAGTGCCTTGCGCACAACCCTTCCGGGCTCGGCCATCGACTTGCCGTCGTCAGGCGGTCCCCATGAGCACGAGTAGATGTCGTTCACGTCCATGCCGTGGTTTAGCGCCACCGCTTCTTCGTCTTCGCCAATGGGTCCCGACAAGATCCGGATTCCTGCAATCTTGGATTCAAACGCGACACCAACGCCACACACATCGTTGCGTACTGCTGCAATCTCTCCACAGCACCGGGTTCCATGGGTGTCATCCAACAATCTCGGAAGCGGGTCGGGACCATCGTCATTAAAGTCATAGGATCCCTGGGCAAAGTAGTTGTCCTTCAAGTCTGGGTGCCGAAAATCCAGCCCATCGTCCACAACGGCCACCGACACGTTCTTGCCCGTGACGCCGTTCTTCCATACCTCCACCACGTTGAGGTCGTTTCCCGGCTGTAGCGCATTCACAAGGTGCCACTGCCGGTCAAAGATTGGATCGTTAATGTTTAGCGCTTCTCTTGCGTCGTCAATGACAATCAGCGACGAGTCAACAGGTGGCTTCCTGCGCTTGTGCATTTGGCGGGCATGAGTAAGCTGGACTCCCTTGACTCCGTGGATTGTTTTGAGTCTATTCAAATGTTCTGCTCTCGTTTGTAGCTGACCCGCGTCGAGTCTCTTTTCAATGCACGCCCCGTCTCGTTTTCCCCAGTAATGCCCCTTTTCGTCCAGCAGCTCTATCTCGCTGGTGTGTTCTTTTGGTGCCGAAAACAAAAACTCATTGGCCAGAGGTCCAGTTCCCAGCGGCTGCTCATATGTCCAGTTGGCTGCATTTGCCAGCTCCAGGGGGTTCCGCTTGGCTAATGCCACACTGAAGTACACTCTATCATTGTGATTGTGGGGGACCTTTGGAGATCCATTATTGGCCTGTAGAAAATCGTCCCATTCGATGGGAATATTGTTAGCTGTCACCAAACTGGCGGCTGATGCCAGCAATAATAGCCAGTTCATGCGGGCTTCAGAATTTGGCTTTAATATACGTCGTCTCTGGTACGGTTTGGCTTTTGGCGTATATATATATATGTATCTAGGTGTTAGTCGAACCGATGTAATAGTGTCGTCTTCAAAATCCCATGTGCCGTAGTAAAATCAAGGCCAATTTCTTAAGTGGCCCCAAATCACCTGCGTCGAGCTAGTGCTGCCACGCCGCGCGCATAAATAAATCAATCTACTTGCCAAGCTAAACCAAATCTATTCGGTAATCTGCCCCTCGCAACATGGTAGGTATAGCCACTCCAGAGCTAAAAGCATACATGGACAAGATGCTCAGCGTCCAGCTCAATGGACCTCGCACCATCAACGGCGTGCTCCGTGGCTATGACCTGTTTCTCAACCTGGTACTTGACGACGCCGTCGAGCAACTCCCCAACGGAGAGGTACAGAAAGTCGGCACCGCCATCATCAGAGGCAATTCTGTTTTGCTAATGGAGGCACTTGAGGCGATATAAAGCTATCTTTTGCTACGGATCCGGCGCAGCCGTTTCTTTTCGCGCTTGATGGCCCGAAGTTTGTCACGCTCAGACGGTTCACTAACAATGGTCATCTCGTCCACAATGTCACCAATCACCTCGTGGAGAAGCGCCACCGCCTCGTCGATCTTGCCACCCGTTCCCTGGCTCAACAGGGCCTCCAGCTCGCGATCCCACCCAATCAGCCGGGCAAAGTATGTAACATTATCATCGCAGTCTCCTAGAACCACCACGTCGTGTTTTCTCGATCCAAAATCACCCACGCGGTCCATGTTGAACAAAACTCTCGGGCATGTAGCGTACACGCTCTCGGGAAGCATGTTGAACGGACTCACTTGCAATGATGTGCCTGCCACAATCACCAGGTCCACCTCGTCCGGCAGGTCCTCAGACATCATGTCAAAGAATCGTGATGGAAGCGCCTCGCCAAAAAATACAATGTCCGGCTTGACAATGCCCTGGCACTTGGCGCACGTAGGGACCTCGCCTCTGTCCATGGCCGCTCGTAGGTCCTCACTGGACATTTCCGCTCGGCAGTCGATGCAATGGTTTGCTGCAAACGAGCCATGAGCCTCGACCATCTTGTCGCCTGGGATTCCCGCCAGCCGTTCTAGTGTGTCAATGTTCTGAGTGTATATTCGTCGGACATAGCCCTTGTCATGCGCCAATTTCATAAACTTGTGAAACACCGTAGGCTCGAACTTGCCCGGATAGAGCTCTTGCGCAAGGCTGTAAAACGCCCGCGGGTTCTTTCGTAGGTAGTCAATGGCAAACACGGCTTCGGGGTATGGCAGGTTCATCTTGGCCAGATTGGCGTACAATCCTGTCTCTGGTGACCGAAAGTCGGGGATCCCTGCCGAAGTAGAGATTCCCGCCCCAACCATGAACACGATCTTTTGATACCGGCCATTGGCAATGTCTTTAGCAATGGACGCCAAGTCCATGGTGAGCCGCTTGATGTCCAATGTAGGCTTAACGGTATATCACAAAAAAGTCGTTGCATTGCAAGATTTGAATTTTATATCCTTGTATGTAGATGTACAAATGGAAGCTGATATAGGAACATCCCTGCTGTAGACTGCTGCCATTCTCCTACAACAGCCTCTCTACTGCGAGTAAATATCCGACTATGGATAAACAGATCCGCTAACATCCGCAATAAGACCACTTCCCCTGAGAAATGCCAGCCTCTGAGCTCCGCCAAATAGCTCAAGAGCAGTTTATCGCCACTGGCTGCTGCTGACAGCCCAGCCGCCTGTCACGATAAGACTGTTGGGAGGGAGCCTCAGCCGTGCGGGCATATTTGCTCACCAAAATGCTCAGTAATATGCTCGCTTGCCCAAACAGGAAGAAGGTAAAGCTCTCCTTCGTCATGTACATATAGCCGACCTGGTTCAAGACACAAACACATCATCATGGCTTACGACTGTAGAGCGTCAGACACGCCCGAGTTCCAAGCAGCGGCTGATGCATCGCAGGCCCAAGCTCCATGGACGGCCCAGCCAAAGTACGCCAACCACGTCACGTACTTTATTGTGGTGGTGATCTTTCTGCGTATGCTGCTCCGACTGTATTACCGGGTCGCCGACGTTACTGGGGCTAGATTTGGACTCGATAAACCCATGGCGCTGATGCGTTCGTTTGGATACCGCCGGCTGCCGCCGCTGCTGACTAGAATGGGCATGCCTGGTTCTCTAGCGACACTTTCGATTCTAGGTGTTGGAACCCTGTATATGCTTCTTTGGTGCTTTGTTCCACATCCGTGGTACCGTGAGTGCCGAAACTTTGGGTCCCCGCCCCTGGCTGTCCGCGCTGGACTCATGTCGAATGCACTCACTCCTCTCATCTATGCGTTTGGCGGCAAGATCAACATTGTCACGTTTCTCACCGGCGTCAGCTACAACAGGCTCAACGTGTACCACCGAACGTTCGGCTGGCTGGCACTGCTGTTTGCCTGGGTTCACACCATTCCTTTCCTGTATCAGCCATTCAAGGAACAGGGACTGGCGTTCATGACCAGTCTGTGGGACGCTGACCGCGCCCTCTATGTTTCGGGGGTTGTGGCTCTGGTAGCGCTGATGGTTCTGTGTTTCTGCTCCATAAAGTACATCCGCAACCGCTACTACGAGGTGTTTCTGCATCTCCACTGGCCCACTGGACTGGCCTACCTTGGACTCATGTTCTGGCACGCACAGAATATGCTCTACGCCTGGGCGTTTCTTTGGGCCAGTGTAGCGTTTCTACTAGTGGGATACATTTACCGATACCTGTGCAAAACCAACTACCTGCAGCTGCGCAACAACTGGTTTGTCTCTGACCCTGCGCTGTGCCAGCCTACGGCCGATGGTGCACTGGAGATCAGCATTTACAGCGGGTCCATTTTCCACTGGACTCCGGGCCAGCACTTTTTTCTTCGCTTCCCTTCTATCCACCCGCTCGCCAACCACCCGTTTTCTGTGGCCTCTGTTCCTTCTGCGTCAGAGTCTGGTCCGGCTAAAATGAAGTTTATTGTCCGTCCGAAATTTGGCACAACAGCCACGCTATACAACCAGTCTCTGGGGAAAAAGGAAGGTGATATGTTTGAGACGACCGCGTTGATCGATGGCCCCTACGGTGGTCTCGACAATAGAACTCTGCAGACATTCAACACGGTGGTGCTTATTGGTGGTGGATCTGGTGTCACCGCTCTGCTAAGTTTTCTCAGCGAGGCTGCCATCTACCAGGGGTCTATTGACTCTGTACATTTGATTTGGGCTGTGCGCGATCTCGCATGCTATGAGTGGTGTCGCAACGAAATTGAAAATGCTCTTCTCAATGAGTCCCTCAAAGTCAAGGTGACCATTTATGTCACGGGTGACGGTCAGACGCCACCGTTGTCCATCAACGATAACGAGAAGGATATTGTCGACCAGGTCACATTCCAACAGGGTAGACCCGACGTTACTCAAATACTATCGACTCTTGCTCCTTTGTTTGGCAACAAAACCTTGGTGGTGACCTCTGGCACGTCCAGCATGAACGCTCAGGTAGGCAATACCGTGGCCAACCTACAGTCGTTGGTTCTCAAGGGGCAAAAGCAAGAAATTTATCTCCATACTGAGGCATTTGGATGGTAGCTTTCCCTGTAAATACTAACAATAAATAAATGTAGATAGATGAAGAAGATGTGTCAATCGTCGCGATGTTCCTTAGCCCTCTGCTCGCACTGCCTCGAGTCCCGAGCAGACACCAATGGCCAATGAACCCAATCGGCGACGGATCTCAGTTGCATTTCCCCTACAAGCCACGTTAAGATTTCCAATGACTACGTCAGATCTAGAGCGCTTTTAGACCCTACACTGTTGGCATATGTTATACATTTCAATCTCCTTATATCGGCAGCACCGACTATGTCCGTGCCCATGCCGATACCAATGCTGCCGTGACCGACGAAAATACCGCAGCCGATGTCCAGCAATTGACGATGTAGAGCCGGAAACTACTTCGGACGCCGACCCTCGCTGAGGGACATCATGCTTCGCACACTAAGGCTCGCTAGTTAGTTATTCTCAATTTATTCACTCTCTTTCAGTTTTGTTCGGTTAGTATAAAGCGGACAACATCAGAGCCACACTCAAGAGCTGCGGTATTGATTCATGCGTCTTCCTGTCGTTGCACTGTTATGACCAGAGCCTTTCGTCGATCGGCTGTCAATACACTCATGCCATGCACGCCGTGGGAACTCCACACTCACCCAGGATTAGAATCAGAATACCATCACCCACCGGGTTTATGTCCAGCCTCGGTTGTAACTCAGCGTGGATCCTTGAACATATGACTTACTTCTTACGCGAGTGGGGTAGTTTCAGAATAATCTTCCCCATGATCTTCCCCGCCGGGTTTAACAGTGATATGTCTTCTGCCCATATAAGGGTTCCTGACCATCTGAGGATACTATTATGGATATTACAGCAGATAACGTCGGACAACACACAGCTAAAGCGCGGAATACAGGATCGGTTAGACTCTACTTTCCATGAATTACAGAGTGTGCAGTGCTTTAACCGCCTCAAGATAGTCGTCAGGATAAAACCCTTAGATGTTCCTGCAATGAACGGCAAGATGCAGATTCTTCCGATGCAACCGCCTGAGCTCGAAGCACTAGTGGATGAGAAGAATGCCCCTCTACTGGCTCCTGCAGAGTTTGATATAGTGCCGTTGTACTGGGTCTCACTGCGGATCAGGATCCGTAACTTCTCAATATGTACCGGTACAACGAGCAAGGCCACAACAGTGGGTTCATTAAGCACTCGCTCAGAGCGGTGTGGGGTACCAACGCAGTTGCTTGCATTCCGAGTTGATCTCAACGAGTGAAAGCGCGGCAAAACAATGCGCATCACTAAAAACAGCAGACAAGTTCGAAGAGCGGCTACTGCTCTGTTCTTTCGGTTTGTGTACCCGACGTACCCGATTGTGGACCGGGTTTTGTTTTTCCGCGACTACTGCACTAACCGCAATAACATCAATTCTGGCCCGCTGGCCGGAGTGCTGGCACTCAGCTGTGTTTGGTGGAAATACGACGCTGAGCTGTGCGTGCACAGCATTCCTGCGTGGTTTGCCGACTCTCGGTACAAAGAGTGTGAGGCTTGTGTGGACCGCGAGATCAAGTATCGCACCATAGCTACGGTCCAGGGTTTGTTGGTACTCCTACAGGCTAGCCTTAATCTTCGATTGTACTGATGGTTTCGTCTAGCTGCATTCGTCCACGCGACCCTCACTCTTGACTCTATGGAACTGGCAATGTCAGTTTGCCAGGATGAAGAAAGAGCTGTCGATGGCTTCGCGGTGAATCTCTGTGAATACGTCGGCTACACTGATCTGGACCACTTTTCCCGCACTTGCCAAGTTTTCTACGCATTACGTCAGGATGTTTATGCTAAGACCTTAAATCTATTTGTCTTTTTCCGATCCTGAACACCAACTTATCGCTGGAGCCATTGCTGCTTTCCAACACAACAACGACCTAAGCCGAGATATGCGAAAGGCAGGCTGCCGTGGAGGAGATACTTGCTAGCCCATTGAAGATTCAGTGAGTTCTCGAAACACTCACAAGACTTCCCGACCTACAGAAGGATCTGGCAACTCTGTACTACAAAACTCTACAGCTCTACGGGACGTTAAGCTCACCAATCGGAGGTCCATGGGCGGTATTTCCGCATCTCGACGTAACGCCTCTGTTGGTGTACTTCGATATGCTGCCGGACGTCCTTTACCACCAAATGGATAAGAACAAGACTAATTTTCACTATCAAGTGGTTATCCTAGACCTATGGGAAGAGCATAGACATCGCTCACAGTATGACGTACAATACATGTGACTATAATAAATGATATTGGTTGGATTGGCGAAGATTTAGGTGGCCACTAGAATTGCATGAGACGACGGAATGCCTTGAAGGCTCTGAGGATTCGCTCACGGTTTCTGGGGTCGCGCATGCCTTCCCTCGGTCTTAGAAAGAGATCAGGTGTAAAGCTGCTTACTATGGTTTGATACTGCGGATAAGTTCCGAATTTTACCGAGTCGCTGAGATCCTTTGTAACTTTGATTTTGTAGAAGGTTGGACAAGTGCCACGCATGATTATGCATGGGAAGGTATATTCGTCGAAAGTTGGGAGGCGTAGCCACCGTTTGCGAAGGTAATTGTTGTGTTGGAAAGCAGCAATAGCGTTAGCGATAAGTTGGGGTTCAGGATCGGAAAAAGATAAATGTGATTTATCTTCTTGGAGTAGAAAAAAATCTTCTGAGTTTTCATTCATGATGCACACGTCAGTCATAGTATGAACAGTCTCACCACACATCTCTAGAGGATTGTCTTTGCAAGTCCTGGCAAGGTGGTCCAGATCAGTGTAGCCGATGCACTTCAAGAGGTACACCACGAAATCATGGACAGCGCCGTCTGCCAGTTCCATGTATTTGAGAAGTGTATAGGCATCTGGATCGTCTG
This sequence comes from Trichomonascaceae sp. Y4102, assembly GCA_023628915.1. Classification (NCBI taxonomy): domain Eukaryota; kingdom Fungi; phylum Ascomycota; class Dipodascomycetes; order Dipodascales; family Trichomonascaceae; species Trichomonascaceae sp. Y4102. The sequence continues at coordinate 302 of JAMAJT010000007.1, read as the reverse complement.
GGTCGGGTTTAGATGCTAGTATGCCTCGTGGATAGTCGTCGATGTTGACGGTGTTTATATTGTAGCCGAAGAATTTTTCGTCGTCGTTTCTCTCAATAGATATATTGAATGTAGTCAAATCACTGACCGTCCATTCGCTGCTTGGTTTTTCGGTTGTGATAGAAACGTCATTGACCGTCCATTCGCTGCTTGGTTTTGCGGTTGTCATTGAAGTGGACATTCCGTCTTCTGTTACTAACAGAAGTCAATCCATATATATAGCGTTTCATAGAGTTACCCATACCTCCTGCCCCACCGGAGAG